>WBNO01016925.1:15056-366546 GCA_013400575.1 Peucedramus taeniatus | reverse complement strand
TGCCTCTTTTTTTTTTTTTTTCCTCTGTACAAAGTTGGAAGCAGCACCCTATGGCCATTTTATCTTACAGACTCTTGTATAACATGCCCCTTAAGGTTTCTTTCACCTCCAGCTCACAGAATAATTCCTCCTCCTTGTCTCTCATGCACAAGTCTAGAAAGTGATTAACCAGTTGCGCTTCTAGCTCACATAAAAGCACTAATTTCTGTTGACCTCCATTATCCAACATATTCTTAGTTCCAAGCCTAACTATTTAATGACATGAATTCTAAACCATGCTACTATCCTGCTTGTGGATGCAGTCATTTATTATGTGTTTAAGGAGGATTTTGCTGTATTTATTCTTTTTAACATTGTCCTTCTTGCATATCTTGGGGCTGAGCCACTTCATCAGAGGTCATCTACAGCCTTTGGAAGAATTTTCAGAACCTAATTACAATACTATCCAGATAAATCAGCCTGGCAAGCATAATTGCCATGAATAAAATTTGATCTGTAATTAACAAAAGCCAGGATAGTAGGGCTAAATCCTTCATGGAAATTTAACTTCTCTTTTTTTCTTTATCATTTTTATCCTAATTTCTTAAAGAAATATGGCTTAAAAGCTGAAACTATGTCAGCCATTCAATTCTCATCTCATTCCACGCGAACAACCTCTGAAGCTGAGGGTCACAGTCAAGTCAACCTGTCAGCAGATGACTGTGTGCATGTGTGTTTTTTGAAACAACAGGCTAAAGGTGATGATAAACCACAGGATTAGACATAAGAAAATCCACACAAGAATGAATCATGGAAAATGAGTTTTCATGTGTTCTACTGTTGTCACCTAACCACCTAAATTGTTTAGCTTACTGTTTATGCCAGGATTTGCCTGTGCCTCTGAGTCTCATGGAGTTTTCTGGGTTTTCTTCTTTTTTTTCTTCTTTGTCCCCATCTCCTTCCTTTCTTCCTATTCTCCCTGCAATTCTCTGGATCTAACCCAAACCAATCTGCAGCTTTAAAGCTCTGGCAAATTTTCTGCAAACTATTCTGTTCCCTTCCCCTAGCTGCCTTGTTCCACTGGCCCTACTAATCAGCTAGTGAGCATTTGAGCTTGTCCCCTCCTATAGTCTACCTCCCATACTTCCCTAGTCCCCCACCCTTTTTTCCCCTCTATCCTTCTTCTCTCTTTGGAAACATTCTTTAACTTCCAGCAGCACATGTTGTGCTTCCATGGTCTTACCTCCTTCATCAACCCATTTCATGTACCCTGACCACCTTCTATTCACCACACAATAGCTCCTTTCTCCCTGCAGAGATCCACTGGAGTTTTTACCCCACTCTACCTTTCATCAGAGCCTGGAATCTAGGATTCTGTGGGCAAAGCCCTCACCAATGTGTGTGGTCCACTTACCACAAGAGGCTCAGTCCGTGGTCTGGGCATGTAGGGAAAGGTCTCTCGAAGGAATGTGGTTATCTCCAGGAGAAGCTGACAGGCTGCCATTTTTAGTGCAAAAGGACAACAACATTTGGTAGGATTCACAGTGCCTAGGAAAACAATATTTCTGTCGTGAGCAAGGAGTTAATACAAGACCTGGAACCAAGAGGTGACAGACATTGTCACGTACGGTGCACGATGCAAGCTGCACAGAAAAACAGGAAGTCCCACACTGCTGTGCTACTTTTCCTACACTAAAAGGAACAGAATCAATCAAATAAAAAACCATGTATTTACCACCACATGAAATAATACTAACATTTATATTACATTTATTATATCATGTTATATTACATTATATTTTATATTATATTGATGATATCATTTTACATGATATTAATTTTATTTTATATTATAATAATTATATGTTATACTGTATAATGCTGTATTATATTCTATATTAATTATATATTGTATTACTTATTATATTAGACTGCATTACATTGATATTATATACATTGATCATATTATATTCATTGATAATCCCATGATTATATACATTGATAATATTATAGTATATTATGTTGAAATACCTACTAAACTAACCACAAGTTTATGAATTCTGTATACATGTAATTTAAGGCTAATACAGGTTAAGAAGTAGATACCCTTCTTTTCCTTTTCAGTTTCACATTCAGTCAAATCTTTTGTAGTTGTGGAAAAGAACCACTTTCAAATATAGAAAATTATCTCAAAATAATGGAGCTATGACTAGCTCTCAAAGAGATACTTTTCCTATTATTATTAATTACTACCCTGATAACTGGAAAAGGTAGCCTCCTTTGAAGTCAGGCTTCCATAATTGTGCTGTATAGAGATAATCAAGGTAAAAAAAATCAAACTACTTAATCAACTTTTACATTCAAATTCTTAACCTAAAACTACGAGGGAATGGGAAGAGGGATTATCAAAATACTTCAAGTTTTGTATCAGCTGATACTTCAAGTTTTGTATTGAAACAATCAGATTTAAAACCATACCCTTAGTAACCCATCTGATACAATTCAAAGCTTAAAAGTATGAAGGATTCTTCAGTGCTTGATCAATTTGAAAAGTACTTTTTAGGATAACAGACAGCAAAAAAAAGTAAATTAAAAAGTTAATTGTGACAGCAACTAACCACAGCCATTTGTAAGTTATTCCTGATATTACCATTTACACACACTTCAGAGAGATTAGTGTTTTTACTTGCTTTTCTCATGTGTGATCTAATTGCTTCTGTAAAGAAGAAGACTGAATCAAACAAGTGAGAAGATACTGCATGGATCAGATAAAACCAGATCTGTAATGCTTGCCAGATCCCCTGTACACATCACCAGGAATGAATTGTGGACTTTGTAAAGATTAAAATAATCTGAACTATCAAAAGCAAACGTGACATACAGTGTAATGGAATATCCATCTGCATATTTAATGCTTTTCAGTTTACTTCCTACACCATATAAAGCAGCTTTTGAAAACTCCCTGCCTAAAGCAAGACTACTGATCAACTATTTTCAGACATGGGTTTTCAGGAGAGCACTTGAGCCTTTAAATGGCTTTCCAGACCAGAACCTGATTGTTGCAGTAAGGTAGAAAAATTATAAAGAAAAGCCTTACGAAATCAGGGCTGCTCTGGCTAGCCTGTCACTTCTTCTAAGGGAAACTACCACTTTGCAAGTTCCCATGTGAAAGCAATCCTGGTGTGAGCAGTTCATTCACATAACAATCTACTCCTGGGTGGAAAACAACTAGCACCTGTTTTTACACCTTTAGATGAAAAAATGAAAACAATCTCACAAACAACCTTTCCTGCATGTACACACTGGGGGTTTGAGTGACCAATCAATACAGGGTAACAACTTGTTACTAACCAATAAAGTAATTGGCAAGAAAGCTCCTGACCTATTGGAGTCACTCACGAGGTCTGTAAAACTGTATAAAAAGGAGTTATGTGAATAAAGAATGGGCTTTTTCCACCATGAAGAAAATGGAGTACGTGTGATTGATTCCCATACCTGATCTTAGCTTGCTTGTCTCAGGGTACCCTTTTAAAGCAGCTCCACATCCCCTTGAGTGCCTGGTATGAGTGGCTAAACAGGGAAAAGAAAGCCTATCCTGGTACTAAGTCATCAGAATGCAGTTGTTCATTTTGTGGTGCAGGAGAAGGAATTTTTGGTATGAAGCCTCCTCCTACTTTGGCTATATCCCCTAAAGGGATGATCCAGAACAGCCACCCCTGTTCCTGGAGCTGCCAGCACTGGCACACCACACAGTGGCACATGGGAAGGTCCAGCTTAGGGCCAAGACCTTCTCTTGAGCTCATTTCTTATAAATGCCATGTAACCCTTCCCAACAGCTCCTCTCCAAAGTGGAGTTGTGGAAAAGAACCACTTTCAAATATAGAAAATTATCTCAAAATCATGGAGTTATGACTAGCTGTTACTTTTCCTATTATTCCTACCCTGATAACTGGAAAATATAGCCTCCTTTGAAGTCAGGCTTCTGTAATTGTGCAAGCAATCCATGTGCTATACCACTGCCCAAAGTGGGTCTTTATGCAGTGATAAGAACAAATCCAGAACCACAGGAAGAGAAAGCAGAAGATAAACACGACATCCAATGGGGAACAACAGTACAGGCAGACAAGCACCAGTAAATTACAGCACATACATATACACAAATGGTGTCTAAAGAGCACAAAATGTTTGTTACCACCTTCACCTACAACAGCATGTGTTTTGAGAATTTATTTTGGTTCACAGTGTTTGCTATAACTTGCATGTCTATACAGACTTTCAGAACCAGTGGTCTGTCACAGCTCTTCCACCCTTATGTACACACAGGCACAAATGTATGTGGCTTCATCATCTTGTTGTTATACAGATTTTTAATGATGCTTTTTTTTTTCATTTCTGCCTGAAAATCAGGCATTACACCGAAGTCAAGATTTAAAAGCCTTTAGCAGAGCTGTGCCAATCCACATCAGGTGAGTTGACCCTTCAATATTCAGAAACTGAAAAGTGGCTGATCTTATACAAGTATTTTGGCAGAAGTAACTATGAGGAATGGAGCCTGAATCACTTTGATACTCATGTGACAGCAAGGCTCAAGAAATAAATTATGACCCTGCTTACAACTGCAGTTTCTCTGTACAGGAATTGCAGCTCACTGCCTGGTTTCCCCTTCCCTTTCCCATCCAAGTCTTTCAGTACTGTTACACATCTGTCATGTTTTACATCCAGGCACAAAAAGAACAGGGGAGGAAGCTGGGCTGAAAGTCGGGGACTGGGAAATACAGCTGGGTGGCAAGAAAATGAAAAGAGAAAAAATATTAAGTACTCCTAAAGCAGAGGTTCTTACAAGCGGGGGTTCTTGTAGTAAAGGGAGTCTCCTTACTGTCATCTAAAAAGTCTTCTTCCTCATCCTCCTTTCTCAAGCGCCTCTTGGTCTCCTCATCATAAATGAGGCCAAGCAGGTTGGCAGGACTCTCGCTCTCAGCGTGGCACAGCTCGTTGAGGCGGACACCAATCGCCTGCAGATGGACAAAGAGAAGCACAGCAGGTGAGAATTTCAGCCCAACCGTGCCCTGGCTTTATTTTTCTTGTCTAAAGGGGAGAAAGGGATGACAGATGACTAATTGCTATCAAGACTATAATTTATTTTCCCCTTTTCTCCAACAAAAATTTTCAGAGTGTCAAATTTCAGGATGAAAACTTTTAGTAAATTTAAACAATAAACCCCTCCAAACTGGCACATAACAGGCAGAAGGAGATTTGGTCACTGTGAAGTATTAATTTCTTCCACTTTTCTTTGTTCCTTTGATATAGTTATCCCAGATTTTTGCTAGGTCTTTCCACTGTGAATGTAGGTCTCCTGCTTAAGAAACTATGCTGTGAACTAGGAACCCAGTAACAGTCCTTATTTCTTCCACAAGACAGTTAAATGCCCACGGGAAAGCCTGCTTCCATCTTCAAAGGAGAAACACCCTGATGCAATTGCCAAAAAGGAGCTGAGAGTATGCTTATAGGAGCTGGGAAGGTGCAAGGGTAATGGCGTACAGAGGATCCGTGGAAAGAGCAGGGTCAGTCAGATTTCCATCTCACATTCTCCAGAAATTGGTTGTTTAAACTTATTGATTAAACTGATTGTTTGCCAGCATTACTATCAGCAGGTCAACAGCCCTCACGGTGCTGTCAGCAAATTACAGGTGTGTTAGCAAGGAGATTGCTTTCCTGCTAGGACACTCGAGAGCTCTTCAGAACTGTCTTGATTTTCTTTGCTGCACGTGCATGAGTAGAACACAGATTAGTTTGTGAAATTTCATCCTTTTAGATCATCACTTTGCGAGGGAAAAGATGTTTTAAATTACAGAGTTTTCATCAGCACTGGTCATTTGGCCTTTTTGAGTATGGGATGGTTTTAGACAAAGATACTAAGGAGGTTTCCTAAATATTTTACAAGTCAGAACTGATGGCCATGCCAGCACTATATCATTTTCCTGCCGTGGCTGAAGTGACACAGAAATATGTTCTTCCTATTAAACACTTCCTCTGAAATCCAGCAACAGGGGAAAGGGTAGACTCTGCTACATAAAGAGAATAAGGTGATACTGTTGTGGTTTGCATGCTGACACAAATAGCTGTCAATCTCAGCTTTCTCTGAGCCAGTACATTGCTAAAGGAAGTGCACACGTCTCACAATTTTTCGCCTTTCATATTTCAGGCATTTAAAGGTAGAAATGTTCTGCATGCCTGTCCATAATGCAGCAATTTATCACATATTATTTATGCTGTGTAGTCTACCCCAATGTTAAAGCAGTAAGACATAATCCCACAGCTTCCCATTTAATGAGCACTGAATTCCTGGCATGTGTTTTCAATATTTTTGGTTTTCTAGCAAACAGAGAAGCAAAACCAAAAGTCCTCTTAAGAGAAGCAGTCAAAGGAAGTGACAGACTAACCTGACCAGAATAGATTTAACATTGTATTATTTCAAAAGACAGCAGAACAAGTCAGGTCTTTTGATTCAAAAGGTTCATCCCTGCTATAGGCAGTCCAAGTCTCACCTCCTGTGAAAAGGGTTCACCACCGTGACTCTCTGATGGCTATCAGGGAGGCTGTGGGTAAATAAATTCTTCTGGCCCTCAGTGAGAAGAATCAGAAATATGAATGAGCAGCAAGAAACCTCGGAGGAAAAGGAAAAATTTTGCACTCTAAAACTACTCTCCAAATCTTATCCTGCCTTACAGTTATGTAAATGTAAGATTTTTCCCTTCTGAAATGTTCCTAAGCAGCAGCAAACACACTAGTTTTAGAATGGAGAATGTATCAAGATAAATCTTATGATGCCATTCAAGTTAAGGGGAAGACAATTAGGCTAAGTTGCCTATGATCAGATTTCCCTGGCTCCTTTCTTATGACCTTGAATCACATGGTAGTACTTTTGACATTATGAAAAGAAAACCTTCCTAGACTTTTTCCAGGTCAGGTATATCAGTTACTAAAAAGGATAGCAGAGGGGGAATTTAACTGGTGTCTAACAGTTACTGTCTTTCTTGTTTTCTTTTTTTTTTTTAGAATCTGAGAAAAGGGAATGTATAGAAGCATAGCATCTACAAACAGAGATGGATAGTTCTAGCTGTCTGAAAGCAAGCAAAAATTCAATGACTGTATAACCCTATGCTCTCCACTTAAAATGAGTTCTCAGAGGACTCAGGCTAAGGCAGTGACTTTGTGGAATATAGAAGCAAATACCTTCACTCTATTTACTTTTTCAAGGAACTTTGGTATTTGTGCTGCTATTAAGATAATCTCCTGTGTTTGAGACTTTACCAGAGAGCAGGATGATCAGGTAGCATTTTCTGAGTAGGCTTTAGGAATGGAAGGAGGAGATCTGCAAAGACACTAAGCTCGGGTTCTAAGACCCAAGTTGGATTTTCCCCCTGGGCTGTTCTGTGGTGGGAATGTATTGAGATGGTCAGCTTTAGGTTCCCTACAATGTGCTCCACTGAAAAGCACATGTTGGTTTAATCTACAAGAATTTAGGTCAGCAAGACAGAACATGATTTTTAAATTCCCATAAGCATTGGACTTTATGTCTTCTTTTTCTGGGGGGGATGGGAATCATGATGCTCACTGTAAAATTCAGTTTTTTAAAAGAGGTGAGAAGCACAAAGCTCACTTCCAGAAAGGCACCTGTAACTGGTCAAAGGAACTCCTCCCACTGTTTTGAGTTGTGGGAAATGACCTGTATAAGTGTCACATTTTCTGCACTTATATCCTGGGGGCTTTACAAGAAAATTGCAAGTGGCATTCACGGGGCCAGATAAGGCAATTGCTTCCTTCCTGCATGGTAAGAGATCACAATCAAACAAAACTTGAAGGATTCAAGTGCCAAACAAAAAGACACAATTCTTTACATGACTCATAGTAGCTCTGTAGAAATCCTTGCCAAAGAATTATAAGCGCTAACAGTCTGTATGGGTGCAAAGAGAAACTGAATTAAGCAGGGCAAAGAGAAGCCCATTACTAAATATACAGCACCACACCTACTACAAGGAGCCCTAGGCTAAATATATTTGGAAGTAAGAAAAATAGAAAGCAGTATCACAGCCCACATTTTCCCTCTTCCTTAGCCATTCACACATGACAAGTGCTGGAAAAAGGAGAATGGGCCAAACAGATCCTTGGAGAAAACATGTCCTAGCAAAGTCACTTCCCTTAGGAGAAGGGGTGATCCTGGCAGGCTATGAAGTACAGGTTGGAAGGAAGGCTTCTGAGACCCCATCTTGCAAGGACTGAAATCCTGTACAGGATCCAATTACCTTAATACTTGGGCGTATCTTTTAACGTAAGCAGAAGAGAAACAAACACTTACATCTCCCCACTGGTAGAAGAGCTTGGCTGCATTCCACTGCAGCTTCTGGTTCCTTTTGTTGCCCACAATAGGAGAACGGCCCCGGGACAGCCCTTTCTTGGTGATGTTCACATGGTGGCCCTTCATCCACTCGGGCCAGTTGCCACGGTTGCAGCGGTGGACAAAGCGCGCGCACTCAAGGAACAGGGCTGCTCGTGCCACCACAGGAGCTTCCTGAAACGTTTGCAAAAAATCAACTTAAAAGCAAAAAACACATTGGAAAAGCTCTCCGAACATTAGAGTATTCTGTGCTTTAAAAATTGCTTTGCAAGCTTGCCAAGGAGTCACACAGTACGAGGAATGTCTCCATAAAAAGCTGACACCATAGTCTCTCTGCATAATCTCACCTGCAGAGCTACTAAAAGCAAGCTCATAAACACTGAGCAGTCATGCTCAGTCCAAACACTGGAGGAGCAGAAAGAAACACAATATAAACTTAAAAAGAACATTATACCCCTCTGTAATGTTCTCCTTCAGAAACCACCTAACTGCAAAAGCAGAAGTGTGCATCTAGCACTGTTACTGCACAAACAAGTCAAGTTCTAGCTTCACCTTTGCTACTGAGGTTGCAAATATTGCAGCAGCAAATGACACCATGGTCACACAAATCCTAGCATTTGTCACTTTAGGTTCTGCTTCTGAATCTTGGGGATGAAAGCATAAATGGAGGCTTGTTAAAACTAGGAAAAGCACTATTTTGGGGTTATAATTAATATGTGTGGAGACAGAAATCTATTACTCTGGTGTAAGTCAACAAAATTTCACTGGCCGAATTTCAATAGCCTTAGCAAGTGTCAGGCAATTCACTGCTGCAATAACAGCAGGCAGCTGAGGTTTGAAAGGACTGACTTTTTTCCAGAGGAAAATCCTCCTGTCCCTGGCTTAGAAGAATCACTTTATGGGAGAAATTGTATTGAGTGTATCATAGTTTGTATGATATCACCCAGCAGGACAAATGTTAGACCAATAAAGAATGCTTCTGAAACTTTCTGAAGTGTTCAAAAAATGGACACAGTAATTTTGTTTCCTAAAGGGTAGCTTAGACTCAGGAGTAGCTTTTTTCCCCAGCAGTCTAAACTGCCAAGATAACATCCTTACAGACATGGAAAGTGACTAAAAAGCAAATGGTTCTCCTAATTTCCATTTAATTTTCCACTTTCTTCCAGCAATTTCTACAACCAAAATTCCTGCAATCAGCAGTTTGTAAAACTAAGAATACAATAATGACTACAGTTTACCAGCTAGTTTTAAAAGGCTCACAGAGCACAAACATGTGTTACACACTTTGAGATGCTGACAGCCTTAATGAAATAATTTAAGCAGATCAGCATCTACTTATAAAGAAGGGCTTGTCAACTATGGTCTATAAATATTAGACAGGCCCTGAGACCCTGTAAAATGGTCTGTTGAACATTATTAAATAGAACCTCCAAGAGTATTTTAATCAAAAATTGAAAGGTAGAAATTTTGGACCAATGCTCCTAAAGTTTGATTTAAGAAATTAGTGACACAACATCCATTTGCAGCTTTTGCTCACATTTTTACTAATGTTGGAAAAAAAAAAGTGATTCTCTTGAACAGGAAGATTTAAGCTGCCATGATGTTCTAATGAAGAAGGCAGAAATCTGAACGCAGACACTCACTAACCAGAAACAAAACAAGTATCTAGCACTGGAAAAACATTACAAACTACTCATCAATCACATGCAATATGGAATACAGAATAGCTGAGGATTTTATTCTTTTATTCTCACAAAGTAAAACCTTAACCATGGAGACCTATGTGAAGAGATAAAGCCCCAGCCTTAATCTGCTATTGGTTTAGTTCACTAGCAATAAAGTCAAAATTTCTTAGCATACTGGAATCCTGTAAAGAAACGTGTTGCAAACATGATGAAAGCATGCAATTACCACAATTAAAGGAGGATATGTAGGATGGGGGGCAAGAGGGAGGAGCAGGATTAATTAAAAATCACTTGAAAGACCTCCTGTATGAAGGAACATGATAGGGCACAAGCTCCCTGTGATTGCTTACCTGAGGCTCTGAGAAACCTGAAGCAGCAGCAGCAAGAGAAAGATGAAGATGTGACAGAATGAACAGAGATGGATTCACACAACAGAGAAACACATCACAAATGGAGAGAAATTAATCAGGCAGGTGATGTGCAGCTGAAAAGAACACAAGTTACTGTGGTCACTGTCAAAACCTGACACAGCAGCAATACTCTCACAAGTCTGTCCATGCCTATGCAACTGTCCACAAGTCCAGTTTTAACATCAGACCTACTATATTGCTTTGCACCTTGAAAGTTGCTCTTGTACTATAAATAAATAAAAGTAAATACATTTACATTAATAAATGTATTTACTTTATTTATTTATAGTACAAGTATATTTATAGTACAATTAAATAAATTTACATTAATCCACCAGTTTGTTAACAATTCAAGTCATCCCAGTGAATTTTTTCAACAGATAACCTGATTTGTTCTAAAGAGCAAATGAGCTGGGTGGAAGAAACCAAATACACAATGGATTTGGAATTTCACAGCATCACATTACTGTTCATGTAAACCTGATTCTGCAGTTTTATGACTACAGAGTACTTATGTCCAGTTTTGTTTTCAAGAACAATGACTTTTATGACACTAATCATCAGTGGTAATTTTCCTCGAGTCCCTTCTTAAAGTTCACATGGCACTTTGAGCAAAAATTCACTTTTGGCTCTGGTCTCTCCAAGACAGGAAAGAAAGACACATAATGCCAATAATGTACTTTTAAGAGATGCCAAGGTAAATTTGAGTACTCTCAAAAGGTGCTGACTGGGTAGTTCTGCTTTGTCTAAGCAAAAGTGAGTTTCACTTGAAAGTTGTCTCAGTAGGTACATGAAGACAGGTTGCAAGTAAATTATTAACCAGTGTTTTGGAGAATTGCCTGTTTCAATTAGTTCAGACCTCTCTGATTGTGTCTACAAAACGGTCAAGTACCATCCTTGACACAGTTCTTTGGTTTTGTTCCCAGTCTTTTACTCTGGGGTCTGTTTGTAGCAATCTCTGACCTCCTTCCCAATCATAAGCACTTCTACAGAGAAATATTTCTGGCATGGAAACCGGGACAAGGGAACAATTCAGTCTGCCTAAGACCCAGGCTGACATGGAGTCAGGATATTGACAAGTATTCTTGCAGTTTAGACTTTGCTTCTACTGTCCCAGTACTTAGTAGGTCATCTCAAATACAATCCTACCAGAAAACAGTACAACTATTGCATTTCAACAAGGATAAAGGACATGTTACAACAAATGAGCTCAGACATCTTCTTGGAGAAATGTAATGCTGGCAGGTCTCACACACTGTTATTTTAGTCAAAGAAAAGCTGGGCACTTACAGCAGTCTAATTAGGATACTTCAGATAACACAGTAACACAATCCTGGACAGCAGTTTATTGGAACCCTCAACACGAACTTAAGCATAGACCAAAAAATCCCAAAGTAAATCAATTTTACTATTGCAAAGTCTAGATTTAAGCTGGGGACATAAAGATGAAGCTGTCTGCAATGCATCAATTATTGTTGAATGTTTGCATATCCATATATGGATTGCAGTTTTAAAAATTTAGTCAAGTATGGATGCTGCTTCTAGGAAAATATATATACATATATATGTACACTGCATAGCCACTAAACCTAAGGCAACACTCATTTTAATACACAAAAAATTATTAGCTCCTTAAGGATGCATAATTTGTTTCCCTGTTCTAATTTCTTTAAATCAGTGTGGCAGACCAGTACAAACATCCTGGCTGATCAAAGATCTCAAAGTTGTTTTAAGAATAGAATTTTGCAAACCTGCATGAAAAAGCATGCTCAGAAAAATTATGGAAGAACTGAAACTGGAACTGTTTGCCTTTCATTTATTAAAGGTTGTCTTAGCAACTAGGCTGGATAAAATGACTTAAAAAGCTTTTCATTTGCATCAGACCTGATTCAAACTATAACTTCAAAAGCCTGAAAACAGAAGTTAAAATATCCAGAATGCTTCCTTTGGAGTGTACTCTAGTGACATATAATGTGGGAATTTTCCATTGCCATTAACCAATACAGTGAGATGACAGGCTGTCATCTTTTAAAATATACACTGCATGTGACTGCCTAACTCCTATATATCTCCAATACTTTGTATACAAAATGCCAACTGAACAGGTACTTGGAGTCTCCCAAGGCTAAAATTAGAGCAAGGCTTCCCTCATCTTTAGCTGAAGACCTTTTAGAAATTCTAATACCAAAACTGTCTGCATCACTCAGTGGAATGGAGAGATGGTTACATTTTAGTTTGTAAAAAGTCAGCTCTGGAAGTCAGACATCTCCAAACAGTTCACTCCGACTGGTAGTTTCCAGCTGACTTCATGCATGGGCACAGAGTAAGCTGGCCTGTGCTTAGGCATTTGGGAAATTTAAAAATAAAGTAAGACATTTACAGGCAATAGGGACATAATTGCCAAACCCCATTTTACCATCTGACTTATCAGAACACAGAGTAGTGCATCTTCAGAAGGATCCTGATGACAAACTTGCTAGCAATGAGCTCTTTCCTGCCCATGCACCTCACACCTTACTGTGTTGGTTTAGAATTTGCAAGGGGGTGGCAGCCTGGAAGCCTTGAAGACTGAAGTTGTGTGTCACACACTCAGCAGGCTGCAAGTCACCTTCTGAGCTCTTCCCTGACTGGTAACAGCCACCAGGCAGGCTACTCTGTCAGCCACTGCATCCACAGCTTCCATCCAGAGGAACAACAATCTCTGGCAGGAGGTGTGGGAAGCAGTGAATGGAACCTGTGTCTGCTGGAAGATGGATGAGGAGCACTCCAAACAGTAGAGCTAGATGGGAACTGACACCAACAGCAATTCCAGACCAAGAGTAATGCAGACGTGCTTGGATCTGCAGACCAAGGGTGCAAGGTTAAGATGAAGATACAGAGGAGAGGTGCACAGAGCATAACATCCCTACAGCCATGGAGCAGGCAGTGCAGCAAAGGTCAGGGCACAGCACTAGCAGGAAGGCAGAGTCCACGAGCCTAACACCTCCAGCAGTGAGCAAAAAACCTGAATTTGAGCACAAATGGCACAGCAGTCATGCAGGTGAGAGGTGAGGCGTGGGAAGAAAAGGGATAGAGAACATGTGGATGCTCTGAGAGCAGTGGCTTTTAATCTTTTTTCTGCTTGCACACAGCCAAACACTTACGGAAGGAAGTAGAAAAGCAGCATGCAGAGAAATTGCTAATATGTGGCTGGTTTTTCACAGCTGTATTTGTCACACTCCTTGCTTGTCACATAAACACCTCACAGAGCCCCCACTGGCTCATGAATGACAGGGTGAAGGCCACAGCTTTAGAAATGGGAGGGATTGTTAAAAAACACAACTGCAAGGATAAGAAGGAAGGAGATACAGAATATCAGGAAGAAGGGATTGAATTGTGTCACTTCTTTGATTTGCACTGGCAAATCAGCAATATCCACATTTAAAAGCACACTCTCATATAGTTTTTTTTTTCCACTGACTGGCTCTGGTAACTAATAGTTCAGTGTTGCGTAATGTACTTATAACTCTGTCAGAACTCAAGAGTGGAACTCCTGCACCTCTCCAAGTAGTTACCCACTCTTCAATCCTTATTCTGTAGATTGACACTAGGAGCGGAAACAGAGTGTCTGTGAGAGAAGGACGACTACAACAACACAAGCTTTGCACTGGCAATAATGTAGTTATGGGGAGCCATGTAATAAAAAAGGATCCATTTTGTCTGCAAACCTGTCCACTCACAGAAGCTAAAGCTCCAGCTAACACCACCACCAGCAGCTGGCATTGCTGTGATGCTTTATACTCTTTCCTGTGGGGCACGAAGAGCAGTAGTGAATGACAGCAGACCACCACATATGCACATGCTCTCAGCAGGAAACAACAGAGCAGTAATGACTTACAAGATCTAGAGCTGCTGCCAGAATGGAGGCATCGGGGATAGTGCCTGGTTCACAGCAGTTCAGCAGAAACTGAAAGCGCTTCATGCCTTGGCGGATTGCTCCCAGGTTCACAACATTCTTGGACTTCCCTCCTTCTTGTTTGGAGGTCAAGTGATCATCAAAGCTATGGCAACCTAAAGAGGTAGAGAGTACAGAGGGGATGCAGGGAGGGGTAGAGAGAAGGGAACACAGTCTCTCACCAGTAAAAAATGGGGAAAAAAAATCTTGATGGGTACAGTCTTAGTGTAAATCCCTTTCTCTCCTTGTCTTGAAGATAACAGGTTCATTTTTACAATATTCATGACTTCCATGAAACAGACATACAACCAGTCAGATTCTGGCATTGGTCATACTGATATCTGCCCAGAACAGTTCCACCATACTCAGTGTGTAAGCCCAGGATCTACTCCAACACAGGTAAACTAGGATGTTGTCTTTCCTCCCCACCTCTTTAACACAGATCATCTTGCTTACAGTCTTTTTTTTTTCTCCTTAATAATCTCCTACCTTACTTCTCTATTGTCTTTAAGTTTACTTTAAAGTGCAGCATGCATAACCCTTATTCCTCATGGATCAATTTAGTAATTTATCATCTACTAGGACAGAAAAATCAGTAGTGAATGCGTAGTCTATGTGGAAATCAAGCATTTTTTCAGGCATACAGTCGCAATTACCACAAGAGTAAAGAGGAAAGTGAGATTGGCCTCAACTCCTAGATATCATCATTCCAGACTTTCTCTCTTGAAGGGTCTTGGACGCTTTGGGAAGGAAAAGAGCTCAGTTCAAAAATGAAGATGGCATCCCACCTTGGGGACAACTTTAAACTCTATGTGTAGAGTTCACATCCTAAATCAGCTAATCCAAATTAGCACTTCTAGTGCAGAAGATCATTATGCACTTGGTAATGATAGATTTGAGAGAATGATAAAAGAATGAGATTAGAAATAAGGAAAGCTGTTTCAAGGCCAAAGTGTTTGGTCAAAAAAAAGGATAGTGAGTTTCTGGGCTTTTTGTCTTTGCCCATAATACTCTCCCTGTTTAAATCTTAAGGTACAAAAGTTTACAGAACACTGAAGGATAAAGCACTGAAGAAGAGAACATGGAGTGGAGAATTCAAAATTGGTTTTAAACATAGATTATTTTAAAGAAAGGAGTAAAAACATCAGCTCTACAGGACTTTTGACTGCTTCAGGAAAGAAGAATGGCTGAAACTCAAAGTCCCTAGAATGACTTGGAAAGCATTTATGTGCCACAAAAGAGTCACAACAGAAAATGACAATGTATATTTTCACTTTTCCCTTGAAGACAGAGGTATATCAAATCTCAAGACACTTCTTTACGAATTCCTTGTCATTTTTTTCTCTCCAGTGAAGCTGTACCTAGTTACCAGCAAACAAAATGTTCTTATGTTGGGAAAATATTCCATTGAAATGGATCAAACAAAGTAGAAAGAACAAGCAGAACACTTACACATGCAAGCAGTCACAAACATCCTTCCAAGTCCTTCTGTTTCCTTATGGGTTTTATATCTTATCTGAGCCTTCCTGCTATGACTGCCATAACACTAACTCATTTGAGGTACAAACAAAGGTTTCCTATTCAGAGCCCTGTTAAGTCTGTGCCTGTGTGAGATAAAGAAGAGAAACTTGCCTAAGGCATGTCCCTAACACACACTATAAAGAGCTAGCAGAGCTTTTGTCCCTCTGAGCTCAGTAGCACATCTTGCATTTTGTTGAAGCTTTACAAGACAATTTTTCAGAGGCAGCTGGTGACTGTCCCTTGTTATGCTCATCCTGGGGTAGCCTTGCCTTGATCAGGGCAGCCCTCCCTGACCTAATTCTTGTGACTCAGGCCTGCAGAAGACCTCGCCCAAACAGCAGAGACCTAACACATGAGGACACACAAGCTCCTGCCCCACAGCTGCTCCCTCTGTGACCATGAGCTCATCCTTCAGAGCAAGCCTGAGCTGCTGTGCCTTGAACACCCTGACAACTTCTGTGGTCATTCACAGCATCTTCAGTAAGTGCCCAAAGGAACATTAAGGGCCTCATGTAAAAGCACTGTAACTGTATACATGTCTATGTGCCCTTAGTATAGGTAAAAAATAGGTATAGGTAAAGTAAATATTTATTTACTTTAAAATAAATATTTTTACACATGAATGTGTAAATATATATGTGTAGATATATGCATACATATGCACACATACAGATACACACACATATGTATGCTTACATACATCTATAACACAGAATTTCCAGTCGTCTACATCATAAATCACAATGAAGATTACAGTTCATAAATGATGTCACAAATTATTCTACATTTTATAATCCCTAATGTAATTTATTTCTCCTTTATCCATTACCTCTTAAATTTGGTCTACTGTTAAAAAACCCAAAAACACAGGAGGAAACACCACATGGAAAAAACAAGAGCAAAGTAATAGCATAACACCATGAATGACAAAAATGAGAAGGCAGAGAGAAGTTCTAGTATAATGCCTTAAGATCGGATCTTGAGGGGTTTAACAGTACACCCATCTGCCATTAAAAGGCTGTTATTCTCTCCTTGTTAAGCACAGAAAAAATGATCTGTATGGAAGGCAGGGAAGCACTGGAAATTTGAAGGCTTGGTGTACTGTTGCTGTTTTACTGGGTTATAAACTGTCCCACCATGAACAGGACTCACACTGACATCACTGTGCACATGCAAGCACAGACATACACAGGGCAGATACAACTATTTTTGCTAAAGCTACATGGCTTTCATTGAGCATCAGAGATCCCTGCAGATACAGTGATACAGCTTCCTTAACTGTCACACTTTGCCTCATAAACTTTTATTACTCTTGTATAAGCAAGATTTAAAAAAAAATTTCTACAGCAAAATATGAAGGTCATCTCACAGGCGCACTGCAGAAACAGTTGTGGCAGTCTGTAAAGTTCTCACTGCCCCTCAGCCATTTTTAACCATTTTTTAAATATGGTGAAAGTATTTCAGCACAAAACAGTGGATGAAGAAACTAATTCCTTACATTGCTGGGGAATGCTACCAGACTCCAAAAAGGTGCTGAATTGATGCATTCTCACAAAGGAACAATACTTTTCATCTAGGAGCTAACTGAAGGGCACCACCATTCCCGAGTGGCAGACAGTGACCAGTTTACAGTGGCAAGATATGCTTATATTTTGCAATTATCACTTGCCTTAAAAATGCCTTATATGCATTACACTGCAGGCCGGGGACAGGGGATGGCAAAATACACACAATGCAATGTCAAAGTGTAATGACAGAAGAAAACCAAACAAAATGCCAGAAAATACAGCATATTGTAAAACTATAGAAATCATGCTAAAAATTAAAATTGACTCCTTTTTGTGTGTTTTTGGGAATCCAGTTGTGTTGCCTTAAAAAAAAAGTAACAGAACTGCAAGATACAAGGTTATCCCCCAACAAGAAGGATGTGCTTTGAGCTGACAACATGAGCATGTCAATGACTGCATGACATTTTAAAACAGATTATACCATGACCTTGTATTATTCATAAAAGCACTTTTCAGATATTGCTGACTTTGAAAATACATAACAATTGAGAAAATACACTTCTGTGGAAAGGAAAAGGGAGTGTTTTTATTATTATGTTGTGTGCTAAGAAAAAGGGACAGCATCCCTAACGAATGGTATGCAGAGACTAGACATGCAAACACAGAAGAAAAGAGATAATTACAACAAGGTTTGTGTAGGGTTTTCCATTTCTGTGCTGATATTTGCTAAAACTGTCAAATAGTTACAAATTGAAAAAACAAAACTAAACAAAAAAACTGATGGAATTGTTGTATTGGACAACAGAAGATTTACATACCTAATTTTGAACTGAATAAGTGCTTTGAAGCAAGTATTAATTTTTCAAGTGTATTGACCAAATTTGATTAGATTTTAAAAGCCCAAATGTTGTATTGTATAATTTATTTGGATAGTCTGATTCTTTTTAGGAAAAAAAAAAAAATTACCAGAGCTTTTTTCTAAATCAAAACAAAAGAAAGAAGGAAGGGAAAGAAAACAGTTACAAAGACTAAAAAATTGGAGAAGGCTACAATGGAGACAAAAACCATGGAGAAAGCAGGAAAAAAGGGAAAGGGGTAAAATACAGAAAGAAATATATTTTAAAAAATTATAAAAAGAAAGCAAAAAAAGGAGACGAGAACCCTGATTTCTAACCATCTTTTTCTTCTGTGTGATGGAGCTTGGATGGGTGTCTTCGGCAGGTGCGCCATTTACCAAGACGCTTGAAGAAATTCTCCTCTTCATCTCTCCCATTGTCTAGGCCTCCTCCCGGCCCCCCTCCTTCTGACAGCTTCACTGCGCTGGTAAACTTCACCTGTGCAGGGACAGAGGGGCTGGTCAGCCTGGGCTAGAACACAGTATCTTGGTGAGACACTCATTGGTTAGACACAAACATCTACAGAAGGGCTGTGAGGGTCACCAGAGTAACACAGCTGGGTCTGGGCACAGATCTGGATACACTGAAATGCTTCATCTTTTAAGCTGTCTGCTTAAAGGATTGGTCTGTCTTGAGAGGCTGTGGAAGGATAAAGAAGGAAGGAGAAGTGTAACCAAAAATTAAAGCTTAAGTGTGTTGATAGAGCCTGCACTTCCCTCTCAGTGCACCAGAGCAGACTGACCAGTACAGTGTAAGTTTAACCTGTTCTTCACCATGAAGTACAAAAGTCCAGCGTCAAATTCCCGTGGCTCTACTCTGGAGACTTCTGTGACAGTCTTGTTAGCTGCAAAGTCCATATTGAATAAGAATGTTCCCATGTGCAGCTAAAACCAGCCAGATCCTGCCTTTTTAAGCTCTCTGTAATCCAGCCTGACACATTTACCTTGGAGCTCTGCCTGATGAAGGAGAGACGGTCGACAGAGCTGATATCCAGGAGATCTTCCACTCCATCAGCCAGCCCAGAGAGGGAGGAGCGCTTCAGCCAATTCCCTGTTACAGAAGGAGCCACTCAGTACAAATCTAAACAATCTTCCTAGAATAATCTATTTCTTAGCAATTGCAGTGTATTTCTCCACAGTAACCACACTAAGGTGTGGGAAAATGAGAGAAAAGCATAAGGTAACACTTTCACGTAGCATGTATTACCAGGCAAGGCCAGGTCCTGGGAATTGTAATGGATATATTCTCTGTCAAACAAATGTTAACTTGGAATATTTCTCTTCTTCAGACAGGAACAGTGCTTGTGAGATTACAGTACTAGCCTGCTACTTTGGGGGAAAAGTTTCAATAATCTATTTTGACAAAAACATCCTCTGATATCTTTGGCAAATTGCTTACATTTCCCTTTGCCCCAGTTGCACATCTGTAAAATGGAGCAGCAAATCACAGCTTCTTTTGGGAGAATAGACAGAAAATAAGGAACTGTGCTGCAGTATTTCTTAAGACAGCTATCTCTAGCTGTATTTCTCTGCACATGCAATAAGTATATAGACTAGAAAGAGACATACATTTACCTATGGGAAGTTTGAGTTTCTTTCGAAGGGAGATTCGTCGGGAGCGAGAGCGGGAGCGCCTGTCTGTGGTGGTTCCAGAGTGAGCCGTGGTGCACTCAGATGTGTCCTGCTCAGATTGACTGCTTGTATCACTCGCTGCACTTTGTGACTTAAACATCTTCCTCCAGAAGTCCTTGCGTCCCAGATTGGCCCCTTGGATTTGCTCATCACTGGAACAGAAGGTATGCAAAGCATGAGCTGCCTTTAAGTGAAGTTTGAATGCTCGGGGAGACCAGACCTCCTTTCTGCAGCCCCCTCCTAACCTCTCTATTACTTGAGGTTGTTTCATTTTGAATTCCAAATACACTGCTCTTAGCGGGACAAAAGCTTGACAACACATTCAATGTTGTTCAAGACACAAAATAATCATCTTTTCTACCCTTAGGCACTTGTCTTCTGTGGCAGAACATCATCCCCCCTCTACCACAGAAAGCTTATCTGCTCTGGCCATCAGCTGGTGCACATGGGTGAGATAATACAGGCCAGACAGATGCCCAAAAGGGAGTTCTCTCTGCTGAGAGACCACGAACATCCCTCACCTTGAGAGCGAGATGTATAGAGATAAGAGAGGAATCATTAACTGAGAGACATTTTATAAAAGCTACAGAAATTTTCATGGAGGCAGAAGTCTCATACACACTCCCTGAAAACCTGTAGGGCTCCTTCCCCAAGCTTGGATGCATCTTCGTAGTTACTTCTCCAGAAATTGAGAGTAAAAGATTTTTTATGTATGCCCCACCAGAAATTGGATGGTGAGACACATTGAATCCTCATCTAAACTATTTATTCTCTAGCTGTAATACAGGTACCTTATTATTATAGTGCACCAAATTGTTCATCTACTAGTAGTGTTTCTTTTGTCTATCCTGTGTGGTAACTAATCTGTTAAAGTCTTATGACAGTTAAATTTGTGCCCATTAAATAAATAATTCATTTTGTAACAGACCTAATTGGCCGTTATTAAGAACCTGAGGAGTGAGAGAAATCTGAGGTGCAGGCTGCCCCTAAAACAAGTTACTGCCAGAAATCTGAGTCAAAGGCAGGACTTGTTTAAGCTCTCCTCTCCATTCAGAACATCCATTGAACAGGTCATACCAATTTTTTGTTTCTACACATGAAAGTAAACCACCTTCTTTATGTCAAAATGAACTACATTTATAAGACCACATTAGTAATTTCTCCAAGCATTTGTACCAGATAGCTTCAGGACATCATGACAGCCATTTGTGAACCTGGTCATTAAGTACTGGAACTGGGACAACATTTATTACTACATTCTTGACATGCCCCATGGCTATGGCAGGGCTCAGAGAGGAACAACTTGCTACAATCCTGCAGAGCAGTAAAAGGCTTTGTGTTATCCTTGCTGTCTCAGCAAGAGTGAGACTTTGCAGGCTCAGTTAAGGCAGGAGAATATGTGATGTAGAGCTCTGGGCCCTTGTGCAAGCAATGTCTTCGTGCAGTGCATCTCAAAGCTCTTTAACAAGACAATATAGACACATATTCAGAGGAGTTAAATAACTTGCCCAAAATTACTTAGGCACCGGTGGCCATTTGTAGAATTTTCTAAAATTCCTAAGATTATTGTCTAAGTTTAATTCAATAGTAAACAGCAGAATTCTTTGGACATAGATTTCAGTTGCACAATGCCAGCAGCAGGCTGATTCCCCATGCTGAAAAGGGAACTACAGCAATCTTTGGACACAATGTGTCCAAGGCAGGTCAGGAATAGGCTGGCTCTCACTGAAGCATTAATGATCCTTAGCAACAACTTGGAAGCTGAAAATTAATAAAATCATCACTCAGGAGTACAAACAAAGCTTGGAGAACAGTTGTGGTGAAATCTCTGAGGAATTAACACGCTATCCACTGCTCTGGAAGTATGGTACACAATACTGACAAATCCACTGCACTTTCATTTGCAAACCTCTGCTGTCTCCCTACCAAAACCAGGATGGGTCCAGCTGGCAGCACTGAAAACAGGCATTACCCAGTTGTTTGCAGTAGCTCCTATGCAGACACTCAACAGTTTGCTGTACCATCCAAACAGGTAAGTCTGCTATCCTGCCCATTTGTACCAACCCCAGAAGGAAGCTGCTGGCACGGACACATTGAACAATTCAATATTTACTCACTGCTCTGGAGTTTGCATTGGACGGCTTGAGACATAACTCCGGCATTCATCAGGGGCAGCTGAGGCCTGCCCTTTGTCAATGATGACACTTCCTGCCTCAGATCTACACAGACAAGATAAATCATCAGCCAAAGGAAATGGATGGCCCATCTCATGGTCATCACATAGAACTGGACATGGAAACCTGCAAAGTAGCTTTAGAGATGTACCCTCTCCTTAGAAACTTACTGTCTCTACATACATATTATTCCCAAAAAAAGGCATCAGCTCTTAGCAGCAAAGCCAAGGTTTTCAGGACTTTTTCAACTTTCTTAATCCTTCTTCCCAACATTTTAATATGACGAATTCCTCAAAGCACCAGAGGAAATTTCTTTTTGATAAAGAAGCATGTCAGTATTAGATTTCTTCTGGAACTTGTTTTGCACACCAGAGTTTGCCTGTCAGAAAAAGAGGTACACATCCCAAAGGATGTGATGCATATTAAAAAGTACATCTACAGAGTGTTTTGGGAGTGACACTATGCTACTTAGTTCTCTTAACCTTTCCTTATCCCAGTGTTTCCATGGCACTCTTCAGTCATGCCTCTTATATGAGACTGCCAATGCTTTTCTCTGCAAATTTGTTGCAGTCTCAGATGATTAAATTTTAAAGGAGACTGCTGCCACAGCACAAGTCTTTACCTCAAGAACTGACATACTATAAAGATAAAACAATCCCCTGGAGTTTCTGTATTTGTGTTCAGCACAGATAGTCACAGAGTCATATGGAAGTCAGTCATTTACCTTCTCCCTCCTGACACCCACCTTTTGCTCCCAGAAGGTTTTGGCTCTTGCTCTGTTTCCTCTGTCTTTTTTCCTGGTATTAACTTCTCAGCACTGTCCAAGAGGGCACTGAGTGCCACTCTCCGAAACACATTCCCGTGAGCCTCCTTGATAAACTGGACCAGCTGTCGGATATCACAGTACAAGCCCTGAGTAGCAAGACACCATGAAAACAAAAACAAACCAAATTCAGTCTGCAGTTTCTAAAGAAGCAGTGGGAGTCAATACTTTCTGAGCTTCTTCACCAGCCCATTACTTCTCGTCTGGCTATTGTGTGATCTACTCTTCAGGTGTATGGTTTGTGGTTTTTGGCTGGAAACTCATAGTGCACTCAGAAGAAGCAGACAAGGAGGAGCATTAGTATGGAACATGATCTGCAATAGGATACAGCAGATGGAGAGGTATCAGAGGCTAAAAGACCGGTGAAATGAGGGAGCTACAAAGATGACTTAAAGTTTGTTTTATACCATTCATCTAGACCACAAACTTAAAAGGCACAAAATACCTCTGGTGTATGTGAGAGGATGTAGAGTGCAAACAATTGCATGGTTATTTTCAGAACCAGTGGGTGTCTTGGGATTTTTTTTTTCATTATTTTAGAGCTTCACATCATATGAAGAGAGATGAACAACTCACTCATTCCCCAACCTACCTCCTACACTCAAGGCCCTTTTTAGTTCTGAACATTCATACACATCTGTGATGTACAAATCACCTCTATATCTGACAGCAAGGGGATGGAGGGAACAGTTTTACAGGGCTTGATTTTTGATCTGTAAGCTTTCCTGAAAGACCTTGGAATATTCTGAAAATTCCCGGCAAGGAGCAAAGGAAAGCAAACAAAACGAAACAAAACAAAACAAAACAAAACCAAAAAAAAAAACAACCAAAAAAAAAAAAACAACCCCAACAAGCTTATAATTGCACCTGCATCCTGATTAAGGTGCTTTTTAAAACTAAGATATTGACCACAAGATTGACTTTAAAGAATGACAAAACAACAACAAATCCGCACACATGTTCTATATGCTGCATTCTCCTGACAGGCCCAATTAGCAGTGTTACCCTTAGGGATAAATTTCACCTTTCACACTAAAATAGGGTCTAGAAAGATACACCATTTATAAGAAAAATTTACACTTGGTGCTCCTAATCTAGGGCCAATAACGGGTCATGTTTTTCTGTATGCCACCAAATAATCTCTTATGAGAAACATTCCAAAGGAGGAATATCCATAAGAAACAGGATTTGGACATAGGTAGACTACACTGCTGGTTTAAGGCATTAATGTGGTTTTCCTTCTACTCCCTTCACCTCACAGAGCACTACTGCCCCTTTATCTGGACTTCAGTGTCTCTACAGCTCTGCTGTAATGATGGAGTACAAGAATGTTTCTTGTTTGCTTCCACGAAAAATCCTAATTTCTGATAATAAAGCATGTGGCCTGAGACTAGCTGCTAGAGTACACCAGTTTGGAAGAAGAGTGCTCATGTCATCCAGTCTACTGACTGCTCTGGGAAGACAGCATATACATAGCAAAAAGCAACACCTTCCTTTCCTCCACGAGTTCAGTAAATTGAATTTTGTCTAAACCTTGGGAAGATCTACCAAGTTGCTGTTCAGTAATTCACATAGTCTGGCACCAGAGGGCCATGTGATTAACCAAGTGAACTGCCTTTGACTTTGCTGAAAGCTGATTCATTGCAGCTATGGTCTTAAAATCATAGAAGAACTGAGGTTGGAAATCACCACTGAGATCCTTGAATTCAATCATTAACACAGCCCTATCAAGTCCACCAGAAAACCATGTCCCTGCTTCAACATTCACATTCATATCTTTTAAATCCATTCAGGGATAGTGATTTTAATGTCTCTGGTTTTAGCTTTTATATTTTTCATATTAGGGGATGGTAAACTCTCTTCACAGAGTAGGGAAACAAAACAATTCCTTCTCTACCTGGGGACCAAGGACAAATGATCCAGATTTCAGGCCCAAGAGCAGAAACAACATGGACTGAAGAGAGAAAAACAAGAAGGATGGGACTTCATAAGCTAAAGCTATAATTGGACAATTAACTCCAATATGCAAATGGAGCAGAACTTATAAAAGTGAGAGACCTCGTGACCGCTCGTCCATTTTGTGACCATTTTGGTTCATCTTGGGTGCAGCCCTGGCTGGGCTCTTGTGCTGCCCAAGGTGGATCCACTGGGACCTCTTAATAAATCCCTGCTTTATTCTTTAGCTCTGTCTAGCCTCTGTTCTAGGTCAGCCTGCACCAGGCATCAGTTTCACCACCCCCTGAGCAGCCTGTTCCAATGCCTGACCTTCCCTTTCAGTGAAGAAATTTTTCCTAATATCTAACATAAACTTCCTCTGATGCATCTTGAGACCATTTCCTTTTGTCCTGTCACTTTTACCTGGGAGAAGAGACTGACCCACACCTTCATAAACCTCTGTCAGGAAGTTATAGAGAGCAAGGAGGTCTCCCCGAGCCTCCTCTTCTCCAGGCTAAGCAAATCCGTTTCCCTCAGCTCCTCCTCATAAGATGTGTGCTCCAGACCCTTTCGCAGCTCCATTTCCATTTTTTAGGGAAGAAACTTCTGAGTGTCCCCAGATTCTGAGCTGCAGCTTCACTCATGCCCAGTACAGGGGGACAATCACTTTGTTAACTTGGTATCAAGTACTTACCAGGTTTTCTGGGCTGTGGAGCTCATGTGTAGTAGATGCACAGCGAGTGATCAATGACTTGAACATGGCACTCACAATAATACCTTCCACACTCTGGGCTGTAGACTTGTTGTCCACTGTGGTGAAGTTATTCCCAAATCCAGCCTTATCTGTAACATTCAAGTGTAAGCAAGCCATCTTGTTGGGAACGGTTTAAAAGAGAGTGCTTAAAGACACATGTAAAGGGATTATGATACATGAGACAAGGACACATCCCCACCTAATATCCTATGCTCAGTTCTCACAATTCCACCCCACAAAAATATAGCAGAAGCAAAGGGTAAAATAAATATAAGTATGAAAGTTTCCCAGGAATAGTTGTATTATGAAAAAGGAATGAAAATATTAGGACAATTCTAGCTTTGTTTCATCCACATCTCTTATTTAGAGAAGTGCAGAATAAGGCTTAAAATTTGAACAATAACTCCAGTTTTTCTAGTTATCATTCTAAGGGATAAGAGATGTTTGATTAAGCAGCAAAGTGACAACACCCATGAAACGAAAATCTTCTGAACTGTAGGAATGCTTTTCTTGGAAGGTGCAAAAGGACACCAAGCTTTCAGAAAGACTGAAAAAACAATTACACATTTACATGAATTACAAAAAACGTCCCGGTTTCCTGAGATGAGAGAAAAGACTTTCAAGAGCTGCATGAGCTGTCATGTTTCAAAGAATAAGCTAGTCAATAACTGATGAATACTTAGGGAAATGTCATATGGGAATCTTCCTCATGAAAGCTGGCTATATAATGTTCTTTGATGCTTTCTCTGAAATTCCTGGCATCAAAGATAGGCTAATAAATTAGTCAGACTCCCTGAGTGTTTCAGAGGAGCTATTCCTACTCTGTAAACAGTCACTCTTAAATGTTGTTTCATGCAGTGACCAAGCATAAATGTTTGATTGTTCTAATATAGAACATAATTTTCCTAGCTTAAAAAAAATCCTGAAACCCCCCCAAATACACACATTTGTAACTGCAGGCATATGCATCTGTGTGTCCATATTTTTGTTCATTCAAGCAGTTCTTGCTGCTTACTGTAGTGCCTTCTAAGTTCGGAGGCACCACAGAGGGTTTTAAAGCTCAATTACATCTCCATCCAGAATAAATCGTGTATTAAACAGGCCACTCCACCTGGCGCCTTGTCATGTCATGAAGCAGAAACCTTCCTGCCTGAGGCATGGTTTAATGACAATCTCTTTTGTGAAGAGCCATGGACAAGAGGTAGGATGAATCAAAGGGAGCCCTTCAGTTTCAGGTGCACTGTGTGCTGCAAGGTCACTGGGTGGTCAGATCCAAAGAGGTCCAACTCCCCCTTGACCCCCACTGGCTAAGGATACAGTTTATATATTCTAAGAACAGCAAATCACATTTTGTAGTTTGTAAAGGACAAGAATGTGGCTTCTTTCTAATGGCACAGTTTAAGAATACACAAGTAACAGTTTCTGATGCCAGGAATACTTACTATCAGTGACTGGCTCCATGCAGAATCCCAGTAAGGCATGCAGGAAATCCACCACGTTATTGAGAGAATCCTTGTTCACGTAATCTCTCACGGTCTGCCGGAATTGCATCTTATCCAGTTTGTACAGTTTCGTGAGGCAGTTCTGGGCCTACAACAATGTCCATCAAATCATATCACATCAAAGTACATGCCCAAGTTTTGCTAGCAAGAGCAAGGTAATTTTGCACTTAGCCAGTGTTCTGCTGTCTCCAAATGGTCCCATAACAGGACACGTTCTCCTCTGGAGCCAACAAAAAATTCAGCACAAAAGAGAGTGCACCCGTGTGGGCGCCACTGTTTGAGGTGCTGATAAAGCCACTACCAGCTGTATCTCAAGTCATCTCTCCCTCTGTCCAACCCCAAAGTAAAATCTCACTGGATGTAAATGAACTGGGAATGCACCACCTCTGTCAATGCGCAGTGCCTTGATGGAACAGGTTCTTAGCCTCAGGCATCTGATTTTTCACCTTCCAGCTCAGACCCAATCTACTGAATGCCCCTATACACAGTGACCAATTTATGTCATATGAAACACTTTTTACTTAAAAGCTATTAATTGTAAGCTTCTTATCACGAAACTATCCATCCTACTGGGACCCCATGCAGCCTGGAGTTAAAAGAATCTAAAATATCATCTCTACAGGAAACATGAACTCTCCTCGTATCTACAATAGGGTGCTTAACTTTCCAGTAAACTCAGACATGATTGTCAACACAAATGGTGCATGCAAAGCAGTTTGGCCAGACAAACACACAGAAAATGCAGCAGACTTACACATGTAGGAAAATATTTTCCTCAATTCAATGGGCCTGATAAGAACCTTGGTTCCAAGAGACACATTCATTTATACTTGATGTTACGCATAGGTCTAAATGCTTTGCTGGCTCAGCTCCAACAGAGGAGTCTGACTGACATTGTGATGAATATAGTACCTGTCCAACCAGTGCCCTGTGCAGAACCTTTCTACTGTTACCACTGGGACTCTCTCACCCCATTTGTCCAACTGTGTCCACTCCTGCAGTACCTGGAGATCTAGCTAACACGAGAACACTGCAAGGATACAGAGCAGCCAATCCATCTCTGAGAAATCAACCTCAGAGCCCAGAACCTAATGATAGCTCCGTTGGCATGGCTCAAGCTAACCAAAGCCATGGAGAAGAATGTGGTTCACATGCATCCTATGGGATTAGTTAACTCTCACTATAGTCATGAAAAATGCTCCCTCCTGCAAGCACACAAGGTGAGGAGGAGGCATGCACTGAGAAGGCCTTTGAAAGGCTCCTATTGAACAGGGAGTTGGACTGATATCAAGGAGACAAACTCTTCTGGATTAAATCTGATGTCTGGGGTACATTCTGGGTATTTTCCAAGGTCTTAACTGGGGCAGAACCAAATGGGTTAGGAATCAACAAGTGATGACCCAGGATATCCTTCAAAAGGGCATGAGTGAGTCTTTTACTTCCTTGCAGAACAATAGAACAAGTACAGTGCAAATACAGTGCACTCCAACCATCAGGAGCTGATGGAGCAGCCCAGCAGCAATCAGTCATAATCACCATTAGCAAAGGTGGACATACTTACACCTCAGACTTTTGGATTTGCATAGGCAACCCAAGATAGCTGCACCTCTTGTAAGTAGCATATTCTTTTGGGGTACTGTCCTGTGAAAAATTACTAACACCAGCTCACACATGGAATTTGCTCCCATGTATTGTGCCAGCCCATCTGCTGGGGTGGCCAGAAGCACCCTGGGCCCCAGGTGTGCTCTTAGAAAGCCCCAGGGACTGGAAGGCAACACTACAGCTGAAAATCTGCTACGGCTGGGCTGCAACACAGTCTGTGAGCTGGGGCAAAAAGCAACACATTTACTGTCAATACAAGGAAAGCTACAGAGGGGGCAGGCAGCGATCTCAGCAAGTACAAAGGGGGGACACTTTAATGAGCTTTAATTCTCTTACATTCTCCCGAAATACCTGGAGTCTCAGGCGATCTCCAGAGAGCCCTCGGTGTCCTTCTCCACAACCATAGGCGCAGCCCAAGGACTTCACAATTTTGATCAGCATTGTGAGTGCCAGCCTATGGGTGCTGACAGATGGGCCTTCATCCTGAGGGTCACAGAGGGAAACACAGTGTGTAACCCTGGCACAACCACTGGCATTTTGTTAGCATTTTACTTTTGACAAACTGCTTTCCATTTCTCATCTCAGATGCTCCATTACTGAGTTGTTATTCTTTAATAGTAAGAATAACAACTTTTGTTGAGTGTTTACTCCAATTATTTTTCAAGTTTAGAGACCAGCCCCCATCAAAAAGTTATGCTATAAATGTAAAGGCCCTACATGCTGCTATGCAAACCATTCAGAACTTACTTCAAAAAGCTATCCCTGAAAAAGAGAGTTGGCTTGGTTCAGTAGAAAACCAACCATCTTTTTAAAATGTCTTTGATATTATGCTATTATAAGTTCCAATTTCAGAGGTCAGCAATCTCTTGTCCAATTCTCATAGCAATACTGAAAAATTTAAGACTTCTAGTAATCAAATAAAAGAAATTGTGCTCACATACTGGGTTCCATTTTTTCTTTACAAGCTATGAATAATAAACCTGAAAAAAAAACATTGTCATTGAGGGTTTCAAACACTTTGTCAAGATATTGAAAGTGTCCATGCCAGGCTCACAAACTCCTTTTTTGGCAGCTGTTTCTCTGCAGTAGTTACAGTGTTTGAATTGCTAATCATGTTTCCTCAGCAGAACCCCAAGTGAGCACCAGAGCAAAACAGAAGGGCAGCTGCATACACATGCATACTCAATCTTAGCAGACATTAAAGTACATTTGGAATTGTATAAAGAGAGAAGCAAGACAAACCTTTTCTTGTTTTTTGTCATTCTTCTCATATGGTCCTCCTCCTCCTCCACCACCTCCATCACCTCCACCTCCTCCTCCACCACCTCCTTCTTCTTCTCCATCTCCAGCTCCACTAATTGGAGGTGGCCCAAACCCACAAGCTGAACCACAAGCAGCCCCTTTAAGCTGAAAGGATCCTTCACTTGGTCTCTTTTCAGGGGCCTCATTTTCTTTGTTCTCACTCTTCCTCCGAACTTTCTCCACACAGGGCACCACACCAAGCTGCAGTAAGCATTCCACAATGTTCAGGGCCACGTCACAAATCCGGGAACTGATGTCGTGGTTCAGAACCAAGTAAACAGCCTTCAGGACCACCTGAGAGATTCAAACATCATATTTAAAGCCAGAATTACTTTCTCTCCTAGTAATACTTATCATTCTAGATTCTAAAGACTCATTACAGCGGGCACAGTACAAACTCTGAACAAATAATACACAACCCTAAATACCAGAAGCCTATAACCTAGACGTCAGACAAGAAACCACAGGATGGGCACAGTCAGGCTGAAAAGGAAACCATGAGATGACATCTGTGAGCCTGAGAACACTGCTTCAGTGCACCAAGAGCTGGCAAACCATTGAGGGGAAAGAAGAAAAAGTGAGGTTTAAGGTGCTAGAAGAAAGGTGCTATTCAGTCTTACACTATTTTATAGGGAATTTGGTGCATGCCCCAGGAACACAGCCATTACGAAATACCACTTAAGATCTGATGTGTGCATTCCACATGCACATGCGGTCCTTGCAAGGAGTAACAGGAGTTGCAGTTTCTCAGAGGAGACTTTTAGGATATGCACAAATATATCTGACTGACCTTTATATACTGCTGAGAGAAGTCATATAAAGAGGTGGAGGAAAAGCCCATCAAACCCCTGATCTCAATGGTACAGCTATATTGACAGAAGAGGGACCTGGCTTTCCTCGTTCCTTGCCAATTACCGAGAGATCCAGCATGCCATTCTTGTGGACAAAGCTGTTGGTTCCATCAATGTGATCCGTATCCTCCAAGCAACTGTAATTGATGCAGGAGTCTGTCAGGCTCCGTGGGAGGTTGGCACATGCCAGTGGCTCATGGGGCATCTCAGGGATGGGCACCTGGTTGCAAAGCTTCCTCATATGCTCGCTGAAGAAATCAGCGTAGCCCACGTTGAACGAGGCCAGGGTGGTGTTGAAGGTGGCCACAGTGATGGTGGAGATCTGGGACCGCACTGCAGGGAGGAAAACAGCCACCTGTAAATAAATTTCTATCTCTATAGCTACAGATTGGAAGATTGAGGCTGAGCTTGTCTAAAAGGAGCAGCTCTCAAAGTGGTTTGTAATGCCAAAAGAAATCACAAATTCCTAATTCCTATCATGGGTACAGGGATCAAAGGTAAACTCATTTCTTCTTTTAAGACAGTGTAAATTAAAACAACCCCAAGCTTGTTCTAGAAGTTCAGTTCTCTGGCAGCTCAAGCTGATGTTAAATAGGCAGTCAAGTAGATCAGGCAACTCAGACATTCTAAATCTAATCCAAAAGGATTTTTCTCCCTGCATTAATCCAGTGCCTCATCTTAAAAGCAGTAGTGCCCCTGGAAGGCAAAGAGAAAGGACTCTGCAGCTGAAAGGCAGAGGGGAAGGTAGTGGAACTGCAGCACAAATTTGAAACAGCTTTCCAAGTCACATCAATCTGGAAAATTTCATCACACCAGTTGAAAAAGCCAGTACCTGTGACAGTCTAAATCATCTCCAAAACGCATAGCTGTCTGATGAGAGAGGTACTGAGGTCTTAAGCTCACGGTGTTCAGAGACAGGAACTTTGAACTGCTCAGGTTAGCAAGATGGCTTTAAGTGCAAATCTCTATCAAGGACGCCTCATGTTTTTAAAACTCGTGCTGATTTCCAGACAAGAGTGCTAGTAGTTTCCAACACCTAGTGCTTTGTCAGTAGGTTTATATACCCTCTAGTGTAGAAGGACACCCATAGGGCTGTTTAGATCACCATGTGCCAGACAGTATGGTAACAGGGCTAGAGAATATCAAGGAACCTCTTCCTATGGCTATTAAATATATTCTAATTAATAAATGAATGCATCTAATACATTTAATAAGCAATTACTCAGTGATGGGCTGGTTATATTATGCACACAGCAGCTTGCCAGAGTGGCAATCACACTTCCTGACAGCTTGTGCAGTCACGCTAGCACTGAACTGGCATTACTAATTAGGAGAAACATTCTAAGGCCAATAGCAGTACTGTGAACTAGGCCACAATTTGGTCAATGATCACGGCAAATCAGCTGCTTGTATCAAGAGAATTTCTTTCTGGCAAGTGTGACTTTTAATGGCATTCACTGAAATTTGTATTGTGAAGATAACAATAAAGATTGCATTAGGGCATTTTGTTCCTGAGCTACCAAATTTGATGAGTATCCAAGGGCAGATTTTTTTTTTTTTGTTTCACTGATTTTTTGTTTAGTTTGTTTCGAAATGGGTAACAAAAACCCATATCCAAATCCTACACAGAAACATAGAATAATTCAGGTTGGAAAAAATCTCTGAGATCATCAAGACCGACCATCTCCCTCTTCAAATCCAGTTTTAACTATTTCAGTGAGCCTTGATAACTCCTGTGCAAAGATCCTTTTCCCGCTTTGGGTCAAGAGTAGCCTGTCTGTCACCAGCAGGCCTGGTGTCATGTAAACCAGCCCATGATCAAAACCCCCAAAATTCTGTCAGTGTCATCAGGTGCAGAGCCAGGTGTTGATCTTCTGGCTCTTCCTGTCTTCCCTCATCATTTCCTACAACTGGAAGGCTACAGGAGAACACTATTTTTGCCCCTCTTACCTTAATCAGTCATCCCAAAATCCTGATATCTCTCTTGATTACCTGGGACTTCTTGTAAATTCATTGCTACCAGAAAGATCAATAATAGGTAACAGAAAGCTTTCTCGTCTCATCTTTAACCTGGGCCCCAGGAAGGCAGCAGAATTCTCTAAGTAATGAGTTGGATCTCCATACTGCTCTTTCTGTTCTTTAAGAAGGAAGCCTCCTATGACGATGACCCATCTGGTTTTCTTTTCAAAGGAAACTCTGAGTAAATTTTTAGCCAGACCTCCAGCTGGGATGAGAAGAATTAAATTAAAAAAAACCTTGTGATTTCCAGCAAAATCCAGCAGCTGTTGACTGCATAGAGGCATTAAATACCACAAAATTCCCCATTAAACCATTAAAGACAGCAATACCAAGTTTCTGTTCACACTTTTGTGTTGTGTTGTGGTAAGGCAAGAAAACCTCAAGCCATACCTTCTCCCTGCTGATGGTCACCAATTGTTTTAACAACTGTGCTAGATAAATATGAATAGTTTGAACCATTTTTCTTCATAGTACAAAAAACCCCTCAAGAGATATGGAAATAAAAAAGGAAAAATCAATTAGTCACATACACATGGAAACAGTAACACTTCCTTCCACTTTTTGGGGTTGATATTTTAGTGAAATGTCTGTCCTGGTGTGTTAAATTTACCTTCTTTGACTGTGTTGTCTCCATGGCTGTTGGAGGGGTCTGGCAGTTCAGAGACCAGTGTGTGATGGGAGTGCGAGTGCCGGGCGCTCAGCCCCTCCATCTCCGTGGCCGTGTCAGAGCTTCCCCTCCTGGTAAACTTCCCTAGGGCAACAACAAGAAATGGAGATTTAGTTAGTTCAGTTTAGTTCAGTTACCCGAGGGGTGGCTGGCAAGAGCAGCTGAGGTCAAAAATTAAAGGATTGGAGTCTGTAAAAATCAAGGCTTTTCACCACACTGTGAAGCAGAACCAAACATTATGGTGGGATCCCTCATGTGGGCTCACTGACACAGACCAAATGGTTCAAACTCTCTGCAAGGCCCTTCCCCTCAGCTCGTACTGATTTAGTTGACACCTGCATTCTTAACCACCACCACCTTCAAGAAAATAAGACTGGTCAGTGCTATATGACTCCACCCTTTGGGGCATGCTAGAGGAATTTAGTTTCTTCTCCTCTTGTCCCCAGAAATAAGTATATTAGGATGAGGAGTGCTAAGGCAAAGGAAATTCTTCAATACAAAAAAAATACTGTTTAGTGAACTTAGAAGCTTGAAGTACCGAATTTTTAGGTCCAGACACTGTATCACTGCAATATCAAGACAGTATAAGCCTCACTGAGAAAATATTCTATTTATATTGTATCCAATATGCACTCCAGGAAAATGGTGAATAGAATTTTTTGGCATACTAACGACATTGTTAATGATACTAATGACACTGCTGCTAATAATTGTCATACTAAGGACACTGCTGCCTCTCCAAAGATTTCTCTTTTAAAGAAGGGAATGCAAAAATTTTTTTAATCTATTTGAAGCTGCACTTGTGCAATGCTTGCTACCACACAGGAGAGTGTATTGAAGTGGAACAGAGATCACTACAGGCTCCCACAGTAGCTATTATTCCAGTAAAGAAGGTAGTTTTCAGAGAAAAAGTGAGCTGAAGCATAAGTCATTCAAGGTCTGCTGTGAGCAGTTACCAACAGACGCGTAATGCTGCACACAGAACCAAGGGCATAGGGTGACAAAAGGAATGGATGAAGAAATAGCCCCTGTTGTTCTCTGAATGTGCACGACAGGAATGACACGGAGCCTGGGGCAGAGACAGCAATACCTCACCTAATATGGTGGTTGGCCACCCTCCCCTCTCCATGCCACGCCGGTCCTCTCCGATTCCAGAGAAGCTGCCGAAGGAGAAAGTGCTGCGAGTGGGCGAGACATCCAAGTGATCCTCATGGAGCAGGAAGGGCACCCCCATCCGCCGCTGCCGCTTCTTCCCGGTGTGGTGGAACGGAATCGACCCTTTGCGCTCGCGCTCCCTGTCCTCCTTGCGGCTCTTAAACTGCAGGAAGAGGAGCAGATACAGGAGCAGTTAAGAAGCTTTGAGGCATGGAAAACAACCACTTGAGGGAAAAAAATAACACAGATGTATTTCCTAAGTATAACTTTGCACTCTGAGCATTTTATCTTGGCCATTTCCCATGGCAGAATCTAATTGCACGCTGGGATCCTGTGGGCACTTGAAGGATTTCAGTCTTGCCCGAGGCTGGGATGGATGCCCTCAGATAATTTTATGACATTTTTTGACCTTGAGCATGGAATGGATGGTTGGAAACCCAGAGCTAAGACGAGGTAAAAAAAATAGAAGGACTCACTGAATTAGCTGGAACTACAGTGACACTGGCACTTAAAATTCAGCACTGTCTGAGTAGCCTCCTCTCATGCAGTTCCATCAGGACAATTACTTGAATAAAGACTTCAGTACTTTGTTCGGGATGTGCATATGAAAACCAATATAATAACATACAGAATCAATTCCAATGAAAAGGGATGATGACCTCACATATGGCATGCATACATGCTCCAAGTAGCCCTCATGAATATATAGTGCGAGCAGACTTTCAGCAGCTACTTAGGAAGACACTGAGGTGCTGAATCATAGGTAAATTAAAGTGCAGTTTTCTTTCACTCACCTTTTTGAAGATATTCATCCCCAGGTCTGTTGAGAGATCTGGAACTGCTGGTCTACGCAAGTTGGTCAGTGAAACCTTGGAAAATCCCTCTGTGCTTAGCGACTTTTCTTCCTCATTACATTTTATTGTAAGATCCTGCAGCTCCCAAAAGAAGACAAGCACAAGGAGAAATAGAGGATAATCAGCTTTGAAAAAGGAGATACTTTCTAGAACTGCCATAGGAACATTGTAGAGGAAAAAGACCTCCAATTCATTACACAAAAAAGTTTATACATTTAAAGAAAAATAAATGAGCAAACAAAATGTAGAAACTTCCAGAATTATTTGTCTAACCTTTCAGTAACCAAAGGAAAAAAAAATACAGCAAACCGTGGAAAGCCTCAGGCATTGCTGTAAGCCTGGCCTGGCGGAATGGAAGAACATGTTTGATTCTGATCCCAGGTATGACTCTAAGTAACTGATAATGCCTTTGAAGTCTTGGCTTACATTGATGAGTAATCATAATGGCTACCCTTTGCAAAGTGTTTCAATTAAGACCTATGCCCTTAAGAACATGCATATTTAAATACGTATTTTGGAACTAAACTGCAAATAAGCAACACTGTCCCTTCAAGAAACTTAATTTTCAGAAAATTTATTTACTCACCAAAGAAATCTAAGACTTTTAAATCAGCAAACATCCTTCTCTTGTAATAACAAGGCTCCCTGTCCATCATTTTTGATATGAAACCTCATCCCTTCCTATATCACAGAATGTCCCACAGCAGCAAAAACCATGAAGCTCACTCTCCCCACCTTCAGCAGAGCTCACTCAACTCACCTCTGCATCAAACAACACATGCTATACCTGCCTGCTGCAAAGAAGGAAACTGGCACAAACTCAGATTCCAGCCATCTGCTCTCAATAAAGAACTAATGCCGATCTTCCATGAGATGTTTCTGCAGCTGACCTAACTGAATCCCTCAGGGTAATTTTCTTCTGCCTAAATATCAGCTTTTTTTTCCAATGGAATGCTCTTTTTCTTTGCTGTCCCACCAGAAATACTCTGCTGAAAAAGTGGGTCATGTTAAAACACCTTTCTAGTCTCAGTGCAGAGATAGTTATATGTCAGGGACAGATGAAGTGACCACTATGACAGGTTTAGATTCTGCCTAGCCAGACTGCAAATTGCAGCACAGTAAGGTCCAGAAGAACCTGGTGACAGTCTTTGCAGCTGAAGTCTGACACCAGTTCCAGTGTTTTCAGTACCAAATATTGGGGATCACACATTTTTCAGAGACTCTTCAGGCTAATCCAAGACTACCCTTGAATCCTCCCTCTTAATTTTATCAGCACAAGAATGTAGGAGACACACAGCAGCAGGGCTCCTCTTCACCACTGTTTGTAGTACAGGTATGTTTATCTACCACTTTGCATATATGACTAAAGATTCAGAAGAGGAGTCACATATAAAATCCAATACACAGTAAATCAGGATTCAACCCTAGCCACTCTCAACAGTGAGGCCAGCAAGTACTCCAGAGAGCTTTTTTCGTAGCTTTTAAAGCTCTCTGGCCTCTTCTGGCTGTAAAACATTGTATGAATTTATTTTGGATTAAGTATCTTTGTCCATTGGTTACTAAATCAGTGTTTTAGTAGGTGGTTTATGATCACCAAGAGACAGAGTAGGGCTCTGCACAGTCCCAGCTTTGAAATCTGCACAGGGTAGGTATTAAGCAAAGAACACCAGAGAAGCAAATTACAGAATTACTTTAAATCGACAGTGTGGTATACAATGCATTTTAATGAATCAATCCTGTCAAAGAGGGATTAAAAACATGGCTATTCTGTGCAGTAGACTACATGTCAATTACAACAAGCATAAAACTGATGTGACAGCAAAATAGCTTGAGTTTGGGGGCTGCTCCTCTAGATTTTGTTGTTCCTATTGCCTCCTGCTGCATGATTGTATGTGTAACAGCTCATTAGTATTTCTCTCAGCTCCCAGGATATCACACTTGAGATTCTTGGCATTCCATCAGCATTGCAGTGACCACTACAGCTGCATTGGTGCTATGATTAATTTAAGTTTTGTCTCTTTCCCCTGCAAAGGAAATGCAAGACTGAAGCCTTCAGATGCTCACAAGCTGCTACATGTCCTACACCTGCCCTAGTAGTGAATTCACTGCATACAAGTGCCATACAGGTTTCCTTTATCACATTACCTGGTCTGAAACACGTTTACACCAAAGTCATTTTTCAGAGGCAGACAGTATTCACTTTATTCACATTCCATCCATCCCCCACCTTTTCCCACGCAGCAAGGAGTGCCAGAAGGCTGGACTGAAACTTTTCTTACTCTGCTATTCAGCTTACTGGGCAATACATGAAGGATATTCCTCATGTCCTCTCAATCCCCACTGCTCCAGCCCAAACTTATATCCCAGACATGATCTGACACACACAGACCCAACAGGAAGTGTGAGAGTTTTGCTAAGGCTCAGGGAGGTGCAGGATAATCAGTTTACTGGTTATTCTGATAAACTGCAGAACAATAAAAACAATGTTGATTTGCCACAGAAATCTACTGCTCCTTGATGTGATTTGCAGGCAGATGTGTTTTTCTTTACTCAGTTTTTGCCTGCCACTTTTTATCTATCCTACTGAAACACAGAGTGCCAATGTTTTTGAGAAGTTGTTGATCAACCTTGGAGTAGAAATGACGACACTGTGTTAGGAATTTCAGATCTGGATGGAAAAACAGGCTTTAAGCATAACCCTGTGTCAGATGAGCTTGTGAAGGCTCAGCATACAACCCCTTGTGTTAACAGAAAGGACAAATCCTAGCCTTTGGGAGGTGGCATTCCCTGCTCTGAACTAGCAGAGAGCCTTGTTTGATGGGACTTAATGTAAGAATAGCAGTAAAGTTCCTACAGTTAGTTGGGATGAACCAGAACCCAGCTGCTTCTGTGTGTTGCACAGGTTTCATTCCTCAGAGTTGTAAAGAAAGGGCGCATGAGTTCAAGGTTTTGCTGCCGTTTCACTTCCTCCATCACAGCTGTTCTGCTTAACAAACTGGAACCCTGGAACAGGATTGTATTTTGATGAAGTATGGCAAAAATACACTGGGCTGACACAGAGGTTACCAAGAGCAATCAAACTCAACCTTGGAGAGAAGCATGCCCTGGACAGAGTCCTCACATTAACAGCCACAATGTACCCAGTGGCATTGCCAAACGGATTTAATAGAAAAATAGTAGAGAAGAGCAATGGAGTCTTCTGCAAGCAAAACAACCTAGAAAAGCAAGACCTAACCAAGCCTGTGAAAGGAAGGAAGCGTTTTACAGCATAAAGAGAAGAACCAGGGCTACACTAGTGCAGCCAGCGGAAGACAATCTCACTCATACTGCCTCTGTAAACCACTGACTGCACCCCCTGTTGCACTGGGAGCTAAACTTGCAAATATGCAAAAGAACCAGGTTGTTATCAGCAAGAACAAAGGGACAGTACATGCATGGAAATAGTAAAACAAAAGCAATGGATTTCAATTTTCCCTCCAGGAGATGATTTTAAGGAGGGGTTTTTTGTACACACACAGCAACCCTATAAAGTCTCCACACAGAGGTAGATTAAGATTGAATAGCAATTATTATCACCTGGCCTTAATGGAGCTATGTCAAGCTTGTACAGGGATGAAATATGTTATAGAAATGACAATGAAGTATAATACAATTTAAATATAAATTAAATACAATTTAAATATAATTACAATTAAACAATACTGCTGCTGCTGAGACCTTAGAACCACAAGTAACCACCAGCTCTCATAATAATGGTAAGAATGTCTATAAAGTCCTGAGATCTAAAACTGCCAGTAGTAATATTTACATTGTTTATGTTTGTCTTCTAGATTCTGAGCATCTGGGGTCTACTGGAGAAAAGATATTTCACCTTCCTTCCAGTCAAAATCTGTCAGAGCCCCAAAAGCAGCAATTTTAGGAAAAACACCCGGAATTCTGAGATTTCCAACTCAAAAAACCACATTTGATAGCAAAATGAACAGGTCTTTTATTTGAGTGTGTCATAAAATCTGATGGGAAAAATAGAACCTCTGCTAAATTTTGTAAGGCAGTCCCATCAACTAAGTAAATTGGCATTTGCTGCGCATGACAGGAAAAGAGGGCACAACCTAAACGTAGCAAAAACCCACCAGGAGATTAACTGAAACTGCAACAACACTCCCTTTTTATCCCTGGAACAGGTGAACAACACAAAATGAAATATTTAAGCTCAAACACAAAGATCTTTACTGCACCAAGGTCAGGAGGACAGGGTTCATTTTCCAACAAACGGGGAACACGACACCTATTAGGACAGTTTCTCTACTAAGATTATTTTGGCAAATATAGGAGTTATGCAATAAGAATAACAGCAGAAGAAGTAACAACATGGAGAGCTTTTGCTCACTGCTAGTGTTTGCCCAGTCTAATTCAATATTTTAGTACAAGTGTTTGTCTGAAGTGTGCAGTCCTGTACTGAACACAGTTCCCTTTCCCTCATTTGAGGGAGTACACCAGGGAAGTTCAGTGGGTCCTGACCATTACACTGTAATGCAAGGGCATTTGTTAACCATTTCTTCTGACAACTACATTAGTACATTCTCACATTAAAAACTAATGTTATCCCAATTCACCCTGGATTAATTATCCCAAATCAGCACTCCAACTTCCAGCAGTCACCAGCTCTGACCCGCTGCATCAGGTTCTGCCTTCAAAGCACTCAATGTTCTCAGGGTCTCTTTCTGAATCAGTGTAAGTATCTGATCTCTGTGCAAGTGAGCCAATACCAAACCTGTGCCCATCATTACCTGTTCAGCCATCACAGCATCACCACAGCAGCAGCTATTTTCTTACAGACAGCAACTGCTTACCTGGGTTTTGTGGGTGTTCACCAGAGAGGGTGCAGCAGCCACCATGGAGCTGCTGCGAGGCCTTGGCAGAGGGGTGACCTCAGGCTCGGGTGGCTTCTCTGGTTTCTCCTGCAGCATGTGCCTCAGCCTCTGCAGGTAGTACATCAGGGACCACTGTGTGCCCTCCTCAGACCAGTGTGGCTGCAGCAGGCAGCGCAGCACAGCCACGTCGAAGTACGTGGCATAGCGAGACTTCTGGCACGGTGGAATCACCAAGGACACCCTGTTCCAAAAAGCAGGAGTAGAAATGGTGGTCATCAGATTCCTTAGGCCTTCTAAGATACTCAGCTCTCTGTATTAAGTCCTTTGGGACTAAGGTGCCTAACTGAGGAAAGCATCATTGAAGACACATAACTGGATATTTAGCTTTCAGATCCCCAGAGGACCCCATACATGCTGTGAAGTGCTTTCTTGGATAGGGGTGCTCTCTTAAACTATGATCTGAAGATAAGCCTCCAGTACCTGTGCTAGCTGAACAATTTGTTCAGCAGGAAACAGACAACCCTTGAGCATCTGCAGTTCTGGTGTTAGTAATACCTATTTTGGAATGGTTTACATTTGCACATATCACGCCTTAAGAAAAAGCAGGCAAGGCAGGTAAGTTAGTTAACCTTTTAAGTTAATTAAATTAATTCCTATAAAAGTAAAAGTTACTATTATGGGCATTCTTTGCCGAGGTGTTCTAGAGAAAAGCACCCTTTAAAGCCCTCACTATCATTTTCTTTCCCCATTAATTTGTCATAATGATTTTAATATGGAATTTCCTAAGTATTGTAGAAATTAGTGCTCACAAAAGCAAGACATCTGTAGTGAGCTTCAAAAATGAGAATCTAGGAAGTTCAGATTTCAAAGGCAGCTATAGGTCATTCATAGCCAATCTTTTTGCAATAAAATGCCCTGAACTTTTTATTCCTAATCTTTTATACCATTTTTCTCCCAGCAGAGTACAACTGGCCTGATCTACCCTCTGGCCAGTCACTAGCTGTCAGGAGACAATCTGTCAGAAAGAAGCAGGGGAAAGGGAGCCACAGGAATGAGAATCACATGGTAGGAGAAGGTGTGAAATCCTGGGGGTGGTGCAGGAACTCTGGAATTTTTTTTTTTTTTTTTTTTTAATCTGCTGAATACACATTTTGAAAGTTTCCACTCTATATTAGAAACACACCTCTGTGACCTGCTTATTTCTGGGATTTTGGGATTCTATAAAAATTAAGACTACCTTCATGCGCTATATTCTCAGGCATTTGAGAATCATCACAAGAACATCAAGCTTGTATTTTGCTTTTTATGTTAAAAGCCATTTTTATTATCAACTCTGCAAAACAGCATGCAAACAGCATGGACAGGTCATCCCCATCTCCACCACATTCTGAACAGATGGGTCCAAGGCCGTGGCCCAGGAAAGCCTGAGGGAACAGCAGCAATACTGACCCCCGGGACCTCTGAGTGCTGGATCTCTGCCCTGTGCCTCCAAGGCAGGCATGAAACTGGCAAAGGAGAAAGAAGTGTGCATTGAACATTGACACCAACTGGAATCACATGAACCCTGCTCCATCTTACGTGCCTGGAAACAGGTGTCAAGGCTGGGCTTGGATCAATAAATGGATCCAGAGCTCAAACTTGTAGAGCTGGTTTGCTGCCAGCCCCACAAGTCAATGCTGGAGGCACTTGGAGACTGTAAACCAGCCTGTGTCAGCATATGCCACCCTATATGAAATACACAGACTCAAAGTTTCTCCCCTAGTGCTGTATTCCAGGTAAAAAGGCTGCAAGTTTGACAACTTTGAAATGAGCTGTCAAAAACCTGAAAAACTGATTTAGGAACAGAAACAATGTGAAATGGGAATATGCTGTAACATTTTCCACGTAAACCTGACAGGAAGGGTGGTTTTGTCAAAGCTTAGGCTGTGCCACATAGACCTAGCCTGCAAAAAGCCAGAAGTATACTCAAAGTATCCCAGCAAAGAAAATAAAACCTGTCATCCCAGCAGCAATTGTGAAAGGTGATGCATTGCTCCCCGATCTCTGGAGGACCCTGAGCAGTGTATGGGGCTAAATAAACAATCTTTCATGCTCCCCTATATGTGGCACAGGCAAGCCTGAGGCATGACACAGGCTGGAGCAAGGCATGTTCTCCTCATGGAATATTTGTAACTTCCTGCAAAGTCTATTATCCAGGCAGCATGTTCAAGGTAGCAGCTGGATAAAGGGCCGTGATTTATTTGCTTCAGGATTAAACTGAATCATCTTTATATGGAGAATTACACTGAGTGGAGAAGCAACACCCAGCTAGGATCAGAACAAGCCATTTGTTTAGACAGTTTCTGAAGAACCAGAAATTAAACTCTGTAGTTAATTTAGAGGAAAATCTAGTGCTTCTATAATAGCTCGTGGTTGCCTGTGACTGCAGGGAAAGTGGAAATGCAGCCTTCCTTCAACCCCTGGCCAAGGACAAAGGAATACTTTGCCTGTTGGTAAGCAGAGTAAACAACATTTGTTCCACAGTTATCTGTTGCTTGGCAACCAAAGCTCCCTGTACAGTTTTAACTCATCAATGAGTTCTGCAAATGAGGAGGCATAATGATGCTCTCTTCAAAGCCTGTCTGAAGCTTCATTCCCATGGCAACCACCAGACCCTGCTTGATAAATTGATCACCTGATTCTGTCTTCTTAAAAGGCTGCTTATTTATTTTACAGCTGTGCACTCTCTGAGCAGTAGTGTTCACACACAGAGAGGCAGCTCGGTCCCCTCCTTCAGTTTTACTGGCTCCCACTAATACAAATTAAATACAGATCTAAAACTGACAACAGGCTTGATAAAAAATCCCAAGGGAAGCTTCTTGATGGGATGAGAGCCTTAAGGAATAGCTTTTTCCTTTGCATCAGTGAAAGGATGCCCTGAGCTCCCATTTGAGGGATCAGAGCTGTTCCTCGCTGATATTCAGAAAATCACTCTGTCCTGTATTTCTGTCACTGTAACGAAGTCATTTCTTAAAACTGCAGTGATTTGGATATGACATTTCTCAAAAGAGATAAGCAACAGGACCAGAGTTTTCAGGTGTTTAAGTGACACTCCTAAATCCACAGAGACTTGAAATTACAGCACTCCCTCTCCAAAATCTCTGAAAGTACTGATCAGTTTAACTTACTTTATGGTACTACAGAGTGTCCAGCACTACTGAAAATCTAGTTCTACCTTTATGTGCCAAAATATAGATGAATTTATTAGTGCCAAGCTGGAAACCAGAGCCTGAGCACTGCAGGACAAGCTGGAAGCACATTTGCATAGCTGTGCTTCTTTGTTAGCCTGTTCCTTTGGGTCAGTAGTCTAAAGCCAGCCATGCAGCAGGAAGCAAAGGAGGCATAATGAAGGCAGTGGAGAGAGGCATACAGAAATTCTTTGCTAGGGGGAAAGAAAATCTGGTCAGAAGGGACCCAGATAATATACCAGTTGCCTGAAGGTGAAACTAGCCTAGAGGGGGTGAACCTGAAGGTTATTTTTTGAGTCTTTAATTACAAGAAACTAACATTCTAGGAAAGACCAAAGAAACTGTCCCAACAGGCCAGCTAGAGATTTCTCTGAAGAAAGCAGCATTGAGTAACAAGTGCTGCCATCTTTTTCATCACCCAGAAATGAGATTTGTTGAATACAGAATTTGATACAAACATCCAGCACCCTCAGCATGTCCAGACAAAAGTGGTCTCAAGATGGACTTGTGTGACCTCCACCACTGAATCACATGAGTCCAAGTTTCTCCTGAAAGTCTTTGTACCTGGGATGTGCAGAACTTCTCTCCTGGGAGGTTTGGGAGGATACACTTCCCTCCAAGGAATTTCCAGGATGACATGCTGAACCAGATGCCTTTGGAGGTACAGGATCTGGCTGTGATGTCTCACAGACCACCTGCAGTCCCTTTGGATAGTTGCAAAAAAAAAGAAAATAGGTATATAAACATATTTATCTCTCCCAGGTTACTTTTACAACTGCAATTTGAGCTTAGACATGACAGTTGTTTACACCCTAATACCATGGAAAAACCATAATACCATGGAAAAAAAGATCAAGCCTGGGGCTTCTCAATACAAGGCATTATACAGGCAAAGGGTATATTGTACATCGTACAGGTCTCTCACCCAGGAGAGAGATTTGGGATGGAAGGGACCTTAAAAATCAAGCTCCAACCCCCCTGCCATACACAAGATCAGGCTCCCATCCTATAAGACAGGATAAGGCCAAGGAGATCCAGACAGATATACCCCATACCCTTTGGTTCCACTGCAAACAAGGGAGCCTTAGCTGTGAATAACTCTAATTTCTGGAGATTAAATACTTCAGGGTGGTGACTGCAAGTTCTCTTTCAATACTTATTCCCTCCTCCCTCAGCACCTTATTCAAGCTTGTCAAATCTTAGCACAGAATTTACCTCAGTACGTCCACTGTCCAGATTAGGGGATTCACAGGTCACACTCTGATTATTGGTGGGAGAACTTCTCTTGGCTGAGAAAAGAAGTCAAAGCAGGACATTTCAAGAAATCTCTCCTATGCTATAACGTACTTATTATAAAGTATTATAATAAAAGGATAAACCAGAAAACAAAATCAGCCATCTGTCTGCTGCAAACTTCCTAGGCACTAGTCACACCCAGCCTTATTTTCTTTTTATGGCTTAGTTTTTTCAATTATTTCCATTGTGTTGTCAACAATGCTGTCTATTGAAAATCTCTATTTCTTTAAAATTAAATTTAAATATAAATTTCACCCTAAATCCTTTCGCCATCAAATGTGTTTTCCTGTGCATAGTGTCTTTTATTTTGGAGCTCTTCATCCTATTTGTACATATATTCAGGTCCTTTTCTAGGTTACATCACTCAAAGTGTATTGTGATTTTCAATTTGCCAAATGCCTTCAGCACAGGAAATACATGGATGTCACACACAAAGTTTGATCTGCAATCCTGCAGCAGACCAAGGGTCTGCTGTCATCATAGACTAGGATGACAAGTCTTGTGCAGATATGACTTAGAATCAGACTGACTGTAATGAAGAAGCTTTGCAATATTTGTTTTGCATTTTTTTATTTGCTGTTTGAAGGAAAATGTAAGTAAATCTGCCTTCCTTTTTGACCAGGTTGAGAAAATGCTAAGATAGCAGCATCCTCCATAAGACCTCATTCCAATTAGTATTTCTGTCCTGCTGAAAAAAGTTTCAAAACATAATAGAGCATTTTCCTTCTGGACTTTACTTTTGAAACTATTTTTAGGGATCTTCTGACCACACACAGACCTATAGAAAAAAATCCAATAGTCAAAGAAACTTAGGACTAATTCAGTTTGTTATTTCCAGGGCTGAAATACTGTGTTTTAATTCTAGAAGTTGAAGCAGATGGACAAAGAGCAAGATGTAGAAGACTCTTTTAAATCATTTGAAGACCTGAATCTTTTTAATTCTGGACTGTCCCAGTAGGTCTACAAAGTCTTCAGAACAAAATATGACATCCAAAATGACCTGTTATCAGAAAAATCTAATTTAGTGAATTACACTTTCAGTATGGTGAAAATTACAGTTCCATGCTTTTGAGAACTGGAAGCAATGGTACAGCAGTATACCCTGCTCACTTTCAATTCATCACCTTGCAGGAATTATAAACAAACTATTGTCTAAAATAAAACAGCAAAAATTATTTTTTAGGACTAGGCCAGACAAAAAGACTTGGAAACCAAAGCCTTGGAAGCCTAAGCACCCAACTCCAATTTCACTATGGCTGAAGCACAAAGGAAAAGCAACCCCTTCCAGTATCCAAAAGTGAATTTACAACTTAGGCCTTCCTTGGACTCTCCTGAAACCATGTTTTCTAATTTCTTAACATGCTGGAAACCAACTTTTAGATAGCAGAAGAACCACCTGTGTGCTTTTCACCATTCATTTTTTTGTCCAGTGCCAGTTTGGGAGAGATTTCCTTGCTCATGTCAGGCTGCTGTGAGATACTACCTTCACCCTTCTTAACAACCAAGGAAGATAAGGCTAACAGAAATTATAGGAGGCTGACAGAAATGATAACTCTACTGAGAAGTTATTAATTTCCTATTTGTGATGGTTCTCCCATCTCCTATTTAATTATTATGCAAATGTAAACTGACTCTGAGGGGAAACAACCTTAAACTACTCTGAGGTTTGACTAGTTCCTGCAGGATCAACATATTCCTTCACATACAGAATGCAAGGGCAGCATCAGGCAAACAAAGGGAAAGGCTTCCCAGATCTCAGGAGCTCCACTACCACAGCAAAGACACAGACCTGTAATGATGTTCCTGATGGGTTTTACAAGAGCATTGAAGGCAGAAACTTCAGGCTGTCTGTGCTCCCACATTGGCTGCCAAATCACAAGGCCACTGGCCAACCGGAACGTCAGGTCAGACTCCTGAAGAGAAAAACAGAATGTTGTTTCCAGTCTGCAAAGCCTGTCATTTCTTACAAGAAATAAGGGATACCATGTGCAGTTGCCCAGTCAGTATATGCTAACTCAAGGGCTATTGACAATACTCAGCTCTATACATGTCAACTATGGCTAGNAAAAAAAAAAAAAAAGGAGGGGAAATTTGAGTCCAAAAATATACAAAGGCTTTTTTTTTTCAAGTGAAAAATTTCTATCCTCGTTAATCAATCCTGTTTTTCCCTGGACATTAAGCTGTAATAGAAAAGGCCATTCCTGTCACAAAGTACCTCTTTTAATTATACATAACCACTTAGTGTTTAATATTCAAGTTCAACTTCAGGATTTACACTCTAAGACTTGAAATTTTTCCCCAAAAGAATACTAAATATTAAAGCATTACTTAGAAACTGAGGAAATACGTAACAGTGAAATAGTACTTCACTACTATGAAGTAGTGGTACACATTACTGTGTTACCATTAGCATTGTTAGTACCTGAACTCTGTCAATACTTAGAGACACTGGTACTATTTCCACCTGTGCTATCACTGTTTTACACAAGCAAGCAGCTGAAATCATATGAATTAGTACACAAGTAAGTCTTAGCAGGATCAAGGTGCAGCTATGCACTTGCCTGACCTAATGTCAGATCTACATGAGGAGACACAAATGTCAGTACAGCCCCAGCTACCCCCATAAGGCAAACAAACATGGTAACATCAGTTTTGGTGGTATAATTACAGGTGCACAGCACTCTCCTGTTGAGACAGCCCCAGATGCCCTGGCAGCTGGAGTGCATGATGCAGACAGAGCTAAAGGAATGGCAGGAACTCACTGCTTGTAGCTCTCCAGCCCTTCTATTCCCTCTGCTAATGCTCTCTCATCATAATCAACTCACAAGCTTGGCTTAAACCAAGCTCAGTCTGAATTACTGTTTTTATTAATAGCAACTTGCAAAGCTTTCAGACCTGCTAGCAGTGACACTGCATTTTCACTTGACACTGTTAGCTTGTGGTGACATGCCAACACTTCTACCTACAGCTATGCAGTTAAAGAACTACATGCATCCCCCAAAGCCTGATTTAAAAACATTTTACTGAAGACAAAAATCCTCCCAGAAGTTAGGAATTCAATAATTTAGGTCTGTCTATGCCAACATGGGCCATCTTCCTTAAGCCCACGCATTTTTTTTTGGGAATCTGAGCAGGTAGTATTCTTCCCCTGAGACTTAAAGACACAGAGAGAGCAACCCTCACTTAGTGAACCATTTACATGCCTCATTTAACTCCTTTCCTGCACTTTGTTTTGATGACAGAAATGTGCATGTTTGAATTAGCTTTTCAATGTTCATCACCACAGTATTCCAGAGATTTTCAAGGTAAACTTGAGGTACTGTTATTAACCCCATCTTGGAAACAATATGCCAGAAAGATTAATATAAAAGATTGGAACCCCAATCTCTAATAGCCAAGGTCTACCTCCAGTTTCATTTCATTTATTCAAACAGCAGTCTGCATTTTTGTGTGTAGCACTGGGAAGAATTCAGTATTTCTTCATGTCCTGTCCCACTAGCCTACAGAGAACTAGTAAACAAGTATGAAAATCTTTGGGCTAAATAAATTAAACACTACTGTACAGGAACTCAGTAGCAGAAGCAAAGAAAGAATCTAGGTGTCCAGTCTTGCTTTTACCTGCCTTAATCAAAAGATTATCTCCTGTTCCTTCCTACCTTCTTCAGCTGTTGCAGCTCAGAAGGCAGGATTAGAACAGAGATCTGGCAGAGTCCCATCACTTCATGACTTTGTAGTCCTTTTTTCAAGGACCTACTCTTTTCTGAGGCCTAGCTGGAAACATAAAGGCTAAATGGCAGCCTCCCAGAGGCAGGAGTCAGAGCATGAAGAAAATGTCTTTTCATCACATCACTCTGCAAAGCTGATGCACTCAGCATAAAATTATCAGAGGAACCCCAGTAGACAGGAGGCCTGCAGCCTGCTTCACACTTCAGAACAAAGGAATGCTCCATTGCCTTTGCCACTGCCATGCTCATAACACTGTCCTGCTAATTAGCATCAAGATGATCAGCAATGACAACAACAAACCCTAGTGGCAGCCCCACGGTGGAATCCCTGAAAATCCAGCAAGGCTGTTCTGAGCAATGGTTGAGAATCACTGGAGCAAGTTAAAGCTCATAATCCTTTCTGCAGTTTTCAGGATCCCAGAGACTTCACAGGGGCCACAGATCTTTGCCATTCCCAAAGGCTAAGAATGGCTTGCTTTGTGTATTTTTGTCTTTGTGCCTGCCTGATGCTGTGGTGATTGTTCATGGCACTGGAAGAATTTCTTCCCAATATTCTGCCAGCTTGGTAAAATACTTCCAGCAGTACCCCCGTGTGCACTGTGAGCTGAATTAAGTAACAATCACAAAGGCAGAACCATTCCTTTCCTGCTGTCTCCACACAAGAAGTGTGCCACTTACTCTAATCCTGTGGACGAGGGGAGCAAAGAGGAACACAAACAGCTCTACTGTGGCCATGGAATTCTGGAAGAACTTCCTTCTGTTATTTTCCTCCTCATCAGTCATGGCACTGGGCCGGGGATGCCCTGGTGATCCTTGGTTTTCAGCCTGGTGGATAAAGGCACTACTGCTCCCCCCCCAGCTGGAGCCTCTGTCCCCTCCAAATCGGTCATTGCTGCAGTCCTGAGGAGCCTCCAGCAGCATCCAGTGAAGAGTGTGAAGAAGCTTTGTTTCAGCTACTCCAAGCTTATCCTGATGTCCTGTATGGAAAAATGCATCACAGTATCTCAGAGGGTTTCCATTAATGATACTGTTCAGAGTTGCACTGGAGGCTGGACAGTCAACTCCCAGATAAGCATTAGAAAATTAAATTTCTACAATGAAAAGCACCAGCATTCTGTCTCATATTCGAAACCTCCTGAATCAGAAGCCTCCATTTATTTCCCAGCATTTGGAGTTCTCTGCATCTGACATCTCTGCAATGCCAGATGCAGGGCATGGACAGCAGCATGGACACAGAGTGATCCCAAAAGAAACTAACTCCACAGTCTTCTCTGTTTGACTTTGTTGAGTAAGACAAAATGCCAGTGAGCACTGCAAGGTGCTCAAGCTCTGTCTTGTGAATGTTCCCTACTGGCATGTCTCAGGAAGCAAATGCCTGCTGAAATCAGTACAAAAGTAAGTAAAGTAAGTTGGATTTGGATCTACCTCTCTATTGTCTGAATATCTGCTGAGAGTCACATGTGTCGGTCTAAATAAAAAGAAAAATAGGAAGAAAAACCCCCCAAAAGATATTAAAAGTATCTGCTGCAACTTGCTGCTGCAACTGCAGCACTGAGCACTGCAGCATGCCTTGAAAGAAATACATGTTCCTTCAAGGAATCCATGCCTGCTGGGTGCTAAAGTAAGTTCTATTATTGCTGGGAAATAACTAGGAAAATGTTATTGAACTACTCTGACTCTTCAGCTCATCAGACCACCAACTTCACTGGGGAAGATTTCACAGGTTACCCTTCAATGAATGAGAAAGACAATCATCAAGAAAGGCAATCCCCAGAAGAAAACTAGTTAGGATTCTAAGGATTTGGAATTTGTGTGCACCCTGAGCAGCAATCTGGCACATTTTAACTGATGGTTTCAATAATGGCAAACGAGCTGACACGAGCACTGACCTAGCTTATTCCGGTTGGAGAGCAGCGTTGCAGTGCAGTGCAGCACGTGAGGGAGAGCAGCTTGGACCAGTTCCCAGCGAGAAATGCTCTGGATGGCTTCAGAGAGAGCTGGAGAAAGGCCATGCAGCTTGTTTTCCACTAAAACTCTTTCAAAAGACTAAAAGTAAGAACGAACAAACAAACAAAACAAAACAAAACACACAAAAAAAAAAAAAAAAAAAAAAAAAAAAAAAAAAAAAAAAGGTGTCTATTTCTGCACATTCCTTCCAGTACATGAACATCCTCATTTTAAAACCTCTAATTGTATAACTGAAGCAAATTTTATATTTGTCCTGAAAAATACAAACTATAGCTAAAGCTCACCACATATATGGACGTACCTAAGAAATTAATGGACCACACAACATATTTTCTGTAATATAAGAGAATTGAAGTATCATCTGTATATTAGTCAGTGCTGACATCAAGCCAGACTTGCAGCTGTGCTGGGTAAAGCCAATAATCCTGACTTAACAGTTGTGCTGGGCATGCCAGTAATCCTGTTAGAAGTCACAGGAGCTCGGAAAGCCTGTATTTGTGGAGTTGAGTGCTGGACAGTCAACACACATGCTCTTTCAGTTTACTGTAACATAAAGGGCAAACCACTCAAGGTATATGAGCTTTAGGAAATGTTTTCACACCCTGTCACAAAAAATAATCAGTGTACAAAATTTTTTTTGTCGAGCTGTGATGTAATGGTTTTGTGAACACTTACAGAGCTGATGGCTGCAGCAAGTTCATTATTTCCACCTCAAGCAACACAAAATAAGGCTATCTGCCACTGAAATCCCTAAGGAAGCTCCTTATTGTTAGCTGCTCCAACTGTTTCAATAAACTGTTGCTCTGATCAGATACAAAGATCTCATTATAGGTCACAAGTGCAGTTATATTCCTTCACTGAGGTACCTACAGCAAAGATAATGACAACACATGCCCTTGCCATAAACCAGCTTAACCTCATGGCTACCTATTTGCTGTTTCACCAATTTTACCAAGCCCTGGGCAAACAAGTAACATTTTTTGTTGCCCAAAAGATGCTTTAAAGGCCCTCACTCCAGATTCATAAAGCTTATCCTTCAACACTAGTCATATCACTCTTTTTTTTTCCTGTAAAATTGAGGGGGTGGTGATAGGAATAGACTTAGTTACAAAGAAGAAGAGCAAAACAAGTATGTCAAAACATGCTCTCCTGAACGAGCAACCACTCCCAGGCATGGCATGCTAACCTGTGGTAACAGGCACCCTCCTGCTTGTGCCAGCAGCTGAGCACATTTGTTCTCTCAGTTTTTGTGGTTTGCTGGGGTGGGCAGACACCAAGATGGGTGTCCTGGTGCAAGCACAGTGCCACACCGTTGTAGTTTCACAGCATCCAGTTCTGCTCTGGCCAGCACAGAAACACAAATCTATCCATTAGAGAGGACTAACACTATGCCAACAGACTGAACCCTGAAATACTGACAATAACCACCAGAGCTGCTAACAAATATCAGTGTGCAGGTCACACTGCCCTCCTACTAGAAACACCAGGATGCAGTCAGAAAACATAATGCACTTTCCTTGTGGACCAAAAATGGCTGAAATTGAAGGGCATTTGACGTAATAAATGGAAAAAAAACACTGGCTTCCTGAGGATTAGTCAAAAATAATGTACCATGGATCGTGGTACCAGCAATATGTGTTTCTTAGCACCAGGAATGGATAACCTGTCTACCAGGGAAGGGATGCTTCAACTCACCCTTACAGTGATCTGCTAGGGGCCACAGCATCTGAAAGGAAATGTCTCCTGCCATTCAATCCTATCAGTTCAGAAATGAGGGCAAAATGAAGGGATACTGATGCTTTGGAAGCCCAAACAGGGAGCAAAGTACCCATTGTAAGGCCTGATTCTGTTCCAGCCAGGAGTCAGAGCAGGATAGAGAGTGCATTAGTACAAAGACAACAGAGGTTTAGAGTAAATATCCCAGTATAGGAATTATTACATAACAAAAGGTGGGAGCAAAGCAGCAAAGTATCCCCAGAAGAAGAACAAGAGGCTCATTGCTACAAATACCACAAAGTTTGAAAGAGCCAGTGAAAAACAAGAGGTTTTACTTATTTTTATCAAAAGAGGACAGGGACCACTCCTTCATCATTGCTCCAGCCACACATTCCTATTTCCCCTCATCCATTAGCTCTGGGGCTCCCTGAATCCTTCATCCATTCAGCCAAGCCAAGCCTCTCCACAAGCCAAAAAGAAGGTCAGTACAGAGGTAAGCAGTTCCTACCCATGTTGGTGAGCTGGATTAGCTCACTGAAAGGCCTGCCAAGCACCACTGCTGACCCAGGCTTACTGAATTGAATGATCTCACCTCCAGCACAGAAGCCAAACCATAAGGTCACGCTTTACTAGGGTTGACAGAGCTGCTCACTTTGCAGGGCAAGGGGAGGAAAAAAAAATCACCAGGAACACCAACCCTATTCTGAAGTGTGACAGAAGACACCTTGTTGCTCCCTGGCTTTCTATTCAAGGTCTTATTCCTGGGTACTCCACTGGCATCAGGTGGAAAGTTCCTCAGCAATTGCCTTCTGCAAGCTCTGACCCACTGCCAGCAGGCTTCAGAAACTGAAGAGGCAGCTAAGGAGTTTGCAATTGTATCTTTAGATTAGGCTTGCATTTATCTCAACATTTTGGGCTGCTGAGTCCTTGTGAAGATTTCTCTATGTGGTTAGCCACCAGATTCTTCTGTTCTTTCCAGACCTGAGTGGAAAGCTAAATATTTCTATACTACAATGAAAGATTAGCTTCTGGAATAGCTTATCTGATCACAAGCATCTGAGACAGGAGTACCATATGTTGCCAGAAAAATGCAAACACAAAAGCTGCTGTATGGAAACCACTGAATGTCCAACAGGAATTTGCAGTTCTTTGGACAAGCCTTCCTGTGGAACTGGCCTGGAGTCCTGCATAAAGGTGCAACTTTTGTCTATACCAGACACTCAAGATGCAAGGTCCTGTGCTGCTCCTGGAGAACCTCCTTTTCAGTGTTCTATGGCTCTTCTCTTTCAGGACCTGCTGTAGGGAATGTACAGACACTGGGGCAGAAGACCTAATTTTCACCCCACATGAACTAAGCAATTGCTGCTACAGCTGAGAGGAGCCCCATGCTCAGATAAGAAGGCTGAATGAGAATGAGAATGTCTGAAAAGCTCCCTGTAAGTGAGTCAGAAGACAGATACTGTCATGCTCTGAGTATGTCTAGAGCCACAGCCTCAGGGCTCAGGGCTGCAGCTTGGCTAAGAAAACAACTACCTACTTACAGCAGGCTTGCTCAAGCCTGCAACGCCCCCCACACACCAAAGGCAGATAAAGAACATCTGCCAAGGGGATAGTGAAGGAACTTAGTGCCTTGGCTGGAGAAACAGTCCCTTTCAGCAGGGCTCTGTGTGTGTTCATCTCCCTCAGGACCACTTACACAAGCATTTTTCCTTTTAGCCTAGTGATGACAGATGTTTTCACAGGGAATGGTGGCCAGCCTTGTCTGGCTGCCCTCCCACTGCTGCTGTTCTCCTTTTACCTTTGTCTCCACCAAGAACCAAAGGCACTGCCAAATACCTTGTGACCAGGATCAGCCTGTGGGTCCCTGTCTGCTCTGTCCTGTACCTCCTGTCTAGGCATCTTCAGGCTATCTGTTCCCATTTCAGCAGCATTCTGGCTGGCCTTTGTCATTGTTTGCTAAACAGCTTTGCTTGAACTTCCCCCGCTCTAAGCCCAGGGAAGCTGTACCTGCAGTGAATTGCATAAGGCAGAAGAGGACAGCCAGAGGTTGACAGAGGGTGCCCAGAGGTTCCCAGAGGTTACCTTGGGAAGCTCAGCACCTCCTTTTACATCCTCTCAGGAGTGCCAGGGAGTATCCCTACAGGATTGCCCAGTGCAGGTACAGAAGGACCATGGCAGAAACACAGAACTGAAACAGAGAAATGGTTAGGGCTTCCTGAACTCGACTTGTGTCCTTGGACCTTAATGCCCTGCAAAGCTCAGTCTGTGTGTCGTGGAGGAAAGCTGAGATCACTGCTGAAGTCACTTCAGACTGACTGGAAAGAGCTTGAAGTGCAGGCAGAAAGTACTGTCAGCCTGGGGCAGGTCCACTGAGCAAGGAAGAGTTCCTGGAAAGATCTAGGAACCCAGGAGTTCATAGCACAAGGGATGGTAAGACTCCATTGTTTACTAAACACAGCAATAGTATAAACATTCACAAGTAATGAAACACAGATGCCAAACACTTTACTCAGAGAAACTCAGCTTTCTGCAACCATGTCCATTGGCTAGATAAAATAAAGGTAGCTTCTTTCTGAACTTTGTTCTGTAGCTATACTTTAATGACCCATTACAACAAAACATGTAATTACATTTTCAAAAACAAGGGGGAAAAAAACCAAAACAAAACAGAAAATCAGAAAAACAGAAAAGAAGGAAACTTTGAATTTGCAGGATCCTCCAGAAAACATTTGAGCTCTTCCATGGCCAATGCAAACCAGAGCAGAGGAATTCAAGCCTCAGCCTATAGACATGCCTACAACAATTCTGGCTAGAGAATTACAAAAGGATAGATCATGTAACAAGTGCACAATATTTTTAGGCACACTAGTCAATACAGGGGTGTTAGATTGTCAGCAGGAGGTTTCAGAAGACAAGTCAAGTACCTGTCAAGTTCTAGAAACCCTGTCTCACCCATGCATACAGCACTCTGCTGCCCCACTAGATAATACAGAATGTGTTGGTGTGGGCAGACAATAGGCAGAGGAAATGGATGAAGCAGAAGGCAGCAAATGTGTCAGTTCAGCCTGTAACCCATAAATTGCTCAAAATTAAGTTCCACTTTTGAAAATTTTCTACTATCATTTAATGATTATGTTAAGAACTGGAGAAGAATCAAGTTCTTCATCCAAGAGGCAGAAATGTATTGGATCTTTATGAAATGCCTGCTTTCAGAGCTCCCTTTCTCTTGGCTGAAGCATGTGATTTATGTTGCCTCACAGTTTAGGGGTGTTTTTGGGCTGTAGTTTGTTTTTTACACTTAGTAAATTCTGGTATGTGCTTAGAGAAGAAAGGTGCTTTGGAATTATCCTCAGGAACCTGATGCCAACAGCACAACAGGAAGCAAAGGGAGTTACAGGCAGAGAGGTACATGATAGAGAAGGCAGCTCTGCCTCTCTACCCAACAGAAACAGGTATGAGCCCAGAGGTGAAGCCACAGCCCCAGGTTAGAGGTGTTCCAAGTCATGGCTCCTGGTAAAGGACAAGCAAGCTCCATTTTCCAGCCTCTCAATAACCAGATACTGCCAGTGGGCATTAACCAGTCATCACTGCTGCATATGCTAGACAGGAAAATTTTACTCACCAACACACTAAGCCAGCACTCCTCTATCTCTATTTGGTATCTAGCAAAAACTCTGAAAAATTTATGGATTTCTTAGAAGAAAATGACTCAGCAACTCAGATAAAGCTTCTCCAGCATAATGCCCTGTGAGAAGGAAGTCAGAAAACTGCTGCAGAGCAACCTAAGAACTTTAAACTATTAAGATACATGTCCAGACCAAATTTTTCCACTCTGTCAAGTTTGGCTGCAACTGACTAATGTACTTTAGGTAATCCAAAGACCAGCAACCATTCAAGGAATTCTGAGATTCTCTAGATACACGTTATTCGAACTTGCTTCATGTCTTCCCTGTTCCCTCGTTTTTGGCAGTAACTTGAGGCTTTATTTGAAGTACATTTAGAACTAAGAGTTATTTGTATCTACATAATAGCCTCTCCTTAATCATTCTGACAAGATATGCTCCCTCTAATTTCCAGAAGTGTTTCCCATGTTGCACAATGGTAAAAGTATTGTCCAAAGCCTGCTGTTATGGTTTAGATTTTCCCTATTATAAGACTGAAAAACCTTCAGCAATCACAAATTGAAATGACATCAATGTCATGCAAAAGCACATCCACACAGGATGAACTGCAAGGTTAGATCCAGACTGCCATAGCTCAGTTTGTCTATGTCATTATTTATTTAATTACTACAGGTTTACTAATGAATTACTTATTACCAATATCCAAATAAATTATTTTTGTTTTGTATACACAAATTCTCTTTATGGGAACAATTTCAAATCCTTCACGTGATAAAAGTACAAAATGAAGCTGAATGGACTAAATCCAGTTCTGGTGCAATCTGAGAAGCCTCCTGATCAGCCACTATGGTCAGATTGCTTTGCATGAAAGTTAGTCACTAACAAGCATTGAAAAAGAGACACCTGTACATACCACACAGGAAGCTTCATATTGTTTCCCCAGTTTAGGTCTTAAAAATGCACTGAAAGAAAGGAGAAGAAGCATTAGAGATCCAGTACATCAACATGCATTTTTCTTAGTTATTTTTAGGATTCTTCTCATGCCAGAAGGTTGTAAAAAGGCTAAGAAACTCATCGTAAAGGAAGACATAAGCCAAAACTATATTCAGATACCTGTTGATGACATCTGATAAATGCTGTTATCTTTTCCAGAAGAAAAAGTGCCCACCCTGATATGTCAAGAGGTATTTAATTCAGCCCACACATTCCCAGGGATAAAATCTGCCATCAGACAATTTTCAGCCATTTTACCTCAGTGAGAGATTTTTAACATATCCTGTTTAAAATTTGTTAAATATTACTGAACTTTGCCTTGCCTCTATTTTAAGCCAGAGATCAACTTGCCAGCTCTGTATTAAATATTTTTTCTGCACAGCTGCTGATGTGGAAGGCTCATGGTGAAGTGCAGGCCTGTATGCTGAGAACACCCATCCTCTACCATGCTCCTCCAGAACGAGATCAGAGTAAATATTAAAAAAAAAAAATTAAAACCTGCAATAAGGTGACCTGATTATTTTATTTTGAAGGACACTGGCTGTGGCATAAGGGGATTTTGTGACTGAGGCTTTAAATTAGAGCCACAACCTTCAAATCTTCCAACCTCCCCCACTGCCCCCGCAATGTTTTCAATTTAGAATCCTGCTAGGACAGGAGACTGACAGGATTCACAAGGAACATAAAGCATCAGCCATACATTCAGCTAGCCCCTCACACATCTCCAATCCCTCCCTCTCCAGTCCTGTGAAATGAGGTGAGACTTTGACATATCTGTTTGCAGGCTGGCCCCTCACAGCACAGATCACACTTCCAGGACGGCTGCACACACAGACAGAAGCAAAGCTGCAGGTCTGGTGCAGCACTGGCGGATGCTGCTTCTGCTACAAGGGCTCCATGAGTTCTCTTAAGAGATGGGGGACGGGGGGACGGAGGGGATGGGGAGCACGGGACAGGGAGGAAAGGAAAGGTACGCAGAGAAACACAGACGTGGATGGTTTAAAGTCAAACCAAGAAGCTGCCTGGGACTGCCACTAGGTTAAGCTGCTTTGAGACCTCCTCCCACACCCGATACACACAGATTGCTCTATACTGAGTAAGAAAAAACAGGTTTTTTTCCACAGCTTCACATTGCAGCTGCAGTGATTACTGCATCCTCCCTGCCACCGGGCAGCAGCTGGCCCGCAGCCCCTCCACACTTCCACTGCCCTGTTGCAGCTGCATCCCGAGTGCCCTGCTCTTACCTGGTTTGCCTCCACAGGAAGGTCTGGATGGGCAGAGGGATGCCACGGCCACTCTCCTGCTCCTGGCCCTCGGAGCTTTTCCTTTTCACCATGACGCCGGTGACAGCTGCTGCAGTCTCAGCAGCCGCACCAGCCGGGCTCTCCCATGGCCGCCTCTGGCTCTCCGCAACTCTTCACCCTCTCCCCTCCATTCCCNCGCTGCGGGGGCGGCGGAGGCACCGCCCGCCAAACTTCCCGCACCGCGCCCGCAGCAGCGAGCCCGCAGCAACAGGGCTGAGCCGCCTCTGCCCGCCGCTAACTGGGGAGGCCCACCAGCGACAGGCATTCCCGGAGCATCCCAGAGCCTGCCGGGGCGGGAGAGCTACTCTCGCCCTCTACCCCTCTTCCTTCACCCTCCCTTCCTCCTTCCCCAAATGGGCAGAGAAGGGAAGCAAGTCATACCCTCCCCGAAAGTGAAGATTGGTGTTCGTGGGAAATGGATTTGTAGAGAATTCTCAAAGCCTGACAGAAGGCTCACATAGTGTGCATCTGTATGTAAACTTTGAGATAAGAAATGCTGGCTTAGAAATGCCATGGAATAGGACAGACATTGTTGAGAGAGAAATAGAACCAGAAACAAGTTTCAAAGGGTGGCCTTACAAATAAGACTGGATACTTTGGAGAAATAGAACTATGAAAGATGCATTGTAGTAGGACCCACAAGGGGTAATTTTAGATTATTAACTTTAAGGCATTTACAGCATGGTGTAGCTAAAGCTGATAGGCCAAGAAAGGTTTATAGTGTATGGTAATTAGGAAATAGTTGACTTCTAATTGTGATGTCATGAATTATAAGCTCTGTATTGTCTCACCCTTCACATGAGCCTAAAAACAGAATAAAAGTTTTTAAATGCCTCTCAGTTGCCCCATCTGTGGGTCAGAAAAGGGCCTAACAGGTGTTGGGAGCAGAGAAATTTTTGCATAGTTATTCCACAGATTTTTCTTACGCAGAAAAGCCGAGGCAGAGGTGGAGAGGATGGGAAGTGCCAAAGCAGATTTACTGGTGTTTCCAATTAGACACGAGACTGACTTGACTAATACAAGCATGTGTTTGAGTCAGGTTTGCTGGAAATATTCCTTAGGCATTGGTAGATTAGCTCTCCTTCTCTACCTAAGGATATCAGAGGATAGTATATTACAACAAATAATTAATAGAATAAAATGAAAGACCAATGCAAGTTCATCCCAAACAGTTTTCACAGGAAAATAAAAAAGTGACATTCTGCTGCTTATATGAAGACTCTTTAGAGGAAACAAATAGCTCTGAAGCTCAGGATTATTTTCCTTACTCTTTCTTTGTGCACAGGCAGTGCCTTGCCCTGTCACAAGCCATTAGCAAGTGGAAGTCACGTAGCCCAGCACTGAGAGGAAACTAAATCACTACTTGGAGCTTTGTTTGTGATTACTTTGTAATAACTGAAAATAGAACTGGAAATTGCAGTTCTAGTCAAGCTTGCCATTTGAGTGCAGCATGTTGCTCTCCAACTACACCCAGTCACAAAAGACACATAAATCCCTTTTTTAAACCTCTGCAGAGGTTTGAAGTTACAGAACTTCTGATGCAAAACAAATCAGAGAGCAAAGGAAACATTATCAACAGCTGGCTCTGCCACAAGAACTGCAGGCGTGAAGATGCAGATCCCAAGTCCAGCCAGGCGCTGACCAGCACTAAACCCAGGAGGTGGCAAAGGTACTTTACATTAAGTTTGACAGTGGCTAGAGACAAGTTTTGTTCTCGCCTTGTTTTGGAGACAATGGGCACACAAAGCTGAAGTAATCTGTACCTCTGTGAGTAAAATAAATTGCATGTGTAAGAGAAGAAGAAATTTTACCATCTGGAAGATTTTATTTATACTGAATTTCTTCTGGCAGCAGGAGGCTTTCAGATTTGCACTTAGCATTTGACCACACCTAAATACTAACACTACAGTGGATGCTACAAAGAGAAAGTCCTGCAAATCAGCCCCCTGCCTTCCCTTACAGTGGAGATAGAGAGGAAACGAGTAAATTCTTCAGAGGCCATTACAGTAGGACAACAGCAAAGTCTCCTGAAAATTCACCTGTGCTCTGTTCTCTAGGCTACACTGGCATCTTGGGCTGGCACAGAAACACAGGTCGATCTGCCTGCAAAAAGATCAAGACCACTGCAAAAAGTCAAAGCAGACAGGAGAAGAGTGGAGAAAGCTTTGCACTACTCCAACAATTCCTATCCCAGCCAACTGCTCAGTCACAGAAGATGCCCATGACACTACATACCCATTTCCTCTCTTACTGCAGACAGGAGGAGTCTGACATGCCTCCAGATCACACGATTCTGCTTGATCACTCCTTTATTCATCAGTTGTGTCTACAATCCAGCACAACAGGATTTAGCCTTGATCCAGAAACAGTCAAGGCTGGCAGCATGGCACAGAGTGGGGACACAGAGCAGAACCTGAGCATGAAGCCCCCACCTCACACAGGAGTGCTCAGAACTGCTCAAACCTGACTGCCTTCCACTTGTTTCCATGGTTATGCTCTCCAAGTTCCCACTCTCAATCAATCCCTGCTGTACACACTCCTAAGAATTCCCATCTTATTTATCTGAACTCTCTGTGCAGAATTCAGGCTCTCAAGAGTATGTCAAGCCATTCTGTTGCACAGCAGCAGCCTTTCCAAGAGCAAAGCTGAAAACAGCTCCTAAATGTAGATTCCAGAGCAGGGGAAAAAAAAAAAAAAATGCCACACCCTTAAGATCTTATTCTTCCACTGGCTGCCAGCAGGCTTCTGTCTTGGCTGAACAGACCCATCATGAAGGAAAACCCTTTCTTTCTAGGGACAACCAGTCATAGAAGATTAGCACTGATGGATGTCACTTGTTCTACCCTTTCCCATATGGGTCTGTCAGGTAGAAGGAATGTAAAAACTGAGATAAGCCTAGGAAAGCCCTGTTTCTTTCTTCAAGGGCTTTTAAACAGCATGAAAACATTTCAATTAAGGTTCTTCAAAAGTCTCCTTCACAGCTCTTCTAGCTAGCCCTGCGCAAACACAACTGTGCTCAGAAACAAGGATAAATAATCCCTAGAGCTGCAAGGATCCACAAAAATTACAAGTTTTGCTTCTGTTGCTGCATGAGTTTGTGCTGAAGTAGATTGCAGTTCAGCAGGATCAGATTCCACAAGAACACTTAGATATTTAATCCCTCAGCCACATTTCGGTAGAGCCAGTAGAGTGGCACAGGACTCATGCATCTAAGAATTCTATTTCAAAACAGAGCAGAAACACAGGCCCTCCACACCTTATGCAGTAAATTATTGCTTTTGCATAATGTTCAAGCAACAAAACATATTCATATAGACATCTAACTGCAGTAACATACATTACAGGCACAGCTAGATAGGACAGGATGGGAGGGAACAAAATCCTGGAGATGACATGGCAGGGGGGGATTATCTGGACAAGACTGGGGGAAGAGAAAAAACCTTCAGCTGGCTAACCCACCCTTTATCACACTGATCTTTATTAGTCACAGCTGCAACCCATTAAGGACAAGGCTGCTCTTCTTTGTAATTAGTACAGCTGTGATTTATCAGGGGCGAGGTCACTTGTAATCCCTTCTTCTTCACCTACACCCAGCACACACGGGTAGTTTGTGCCAGCTCACAAACATTCTCTGCAGTGTTTGTAGCCCAGAGCAGCAGTACTCTCAGTAGCATGTTGTATACAGCAGTACTCCCAGCAGAATGCTGCCCAGAAGAGCTGTGGCTGCCCCGTCCCTGGAAATGTTCAAGGCCAGGTTGGAAAGGACTTGGTGGAACCCAGTCTAGTGGAAGGTGTCCCTGCCCATGGCAGGGTGTGGAATCCTTCCAAACCGATCCACGATTTCTCTGTTCCACCCAGAGCACATGGCCACACTCCCCTCGGCCTGAGTTCAGGCTGGGCCTGAGCATCCACCGTGGATCCATGACGACACACTCCAAGCACCCCCCAAAGTCTGCGCTGTTTCCCGCTTAGTTTCCAAGATGGACCCAAAAGCTCACTCCCAAGCCCCAGCTGCTGTCACCTTCTCCACCCCGGCAGTGTCCCCGTGCTCCCGCTGTGCCCAGCCGGCTGAGGGGATCCGCGGGGCGGGCGGGCGGAGGAGGCCGCGCCACACTGCAGCCCAGGGCCACCATTTCCCCGGTGTACAAGGGCCCCAAGGGCCGGCGTGCGGCTGCTCTGAGGGGCTGCTGTGCCCAGGCTCTGCTGCTCTCTGCAGGGTGCTGCATCCCCAGGGGTCCCTGATGCAGGGACCTGGATCACAGGTCCTGACCACAGATTTACAGGGCTGATTTGTTGGGAGATCATCTCCAGACCTCTGAGACCACTGAGTCCAACCAACGCTGTGAACCAACACTACCTCGTCAACCAGGTCATGGCACCAAGTGCCACGTCCAGGCTCTCTTTAGACACCTTCAGGGACAGTGACTCCACCACCTCCTTGGCAGCCAGCCCCAATGTCTAATCATGCTCTCTGAAAAGAAATTTGCACCCAGCAGTGAGATACTGACCCACAGAAGAGGATGCAAGCCATAAAACCCGGTCCTTTTGTACAGAAGTGAAAGGGATTAGCTGAACAATAAAACTGGGTCTGCCGTGACTGCTCCTGGGCAGGCTGAGGGCAGCACCAGCAGGTGCTGGTGGTGCAGGGCTTGGATTCAGGAGGAGCTGGATCACAAACACAGGAAGCTAACACGTGTAATTAGATGACAAGCGAGTTTATTTTGCAAAACAATCACTATACAGCAACAAATACAATTGCAAATCGGATTGAAAAACATGAACTACCTACCACCAGCCATTCAAGAAATGCCTCGTTTATGGTAACAGGCTCTAGAATTATCAGAAAAAACACAGGTTTGTAACAGCAGACTGTATTCCTTGATATCCCAGCATACGGCATGTTTACTTGTTGGCTTTTTCTCTTTGCTAAAGTTGAAGTGGCTTTTATATGCTTGACTTTTCCCAGTGTGAAACTAATTTACCTTCCTGCAGTGGGAATTGCTGGAGTTGCAGAGCAAGTTGCTTTAGCAATCTGACTAGTGAGTGAACTCACAGACACCTAGGCTAGAAATCTACCTGCACTGGTTTTCACAGCTAATGTGATCTACTCTTCAAGGCATTTGCCTTTGAAGGGACATATACTTGGGTTTCAAAGAGTGTTTAGTCCAGCATGGAAAAAACTTCTGCTCACATAGTAGCCAGCACAGGCTGCCTTTTGACTCCCTCTGAGTCATGTACTTAGGCAAACTTAGATGTGTGAGCAGTCATGATGAGGCTACTACTGCACCATAGCAGAGGGCTGAATGATTAATTCCATTTACTGCTGTACAGTGAAAATATATATTGCCCTTGTGGGCTCATAATTTCCCTCATCAGGATTAGTTTTTCCTTTACTCTTGCTGGACAGAGGTTTGCTCAACTTTGATTTGTTTCAGCTTGTGGTTACATAGAAAGAAAACCCTGCAGAAGAGGCAGAAACACTCTTTCATCTCTACAACCTGATGGATTATTAAATTTGGGGTGCTCCCCTAGGTACCCAAACAAGGTTTCACCATTCCTTTTGTCTGGATTACCTCCGCTTTGTTACACAATTGGGTCTCAGGCACCCAACAAACCTGCTGGCTCAACATGCCTGTGGAAAAGAAAAACAGATGCAGTTTCCAGGAAGCTGGCTCTATCTTCTTTAGTGGGCATTACATATTTACAAACTGTTGTTTTTAAAACGAACACTCTTCTTGAGAAAGTTAAGATTAATATGAGCTTTTCAGTGAACATCTAGAGTCATGTAACATAACTTGGTTTTTTTTAATTATTATTCAAAAGCACAAAATTCTTAATTTCTTTTCATCTAACTCCACAGCATTCTAGGATTCTTTCTATGGAAGGATGATAATGATTACAAAGGTCTTTGCTTCAGTCAAAACAAGAAAGCTCATTTTAATGCATGAAATAAATGACTCAGTGTGTTACACACTCTAACTTTGGACTCATAGGTGGATTAACTAAACTTTATTTTCTAGAGTAGGCCAATTTTAAAAGCCGAGTAAAAACACTTGAGTCTCAGGTTAACACTGTTCCCATGAGATGCTGCTCAGGTTCAGAGAGCAGAGGTTCAGTAGTACCATAGTTTTTCTCCTACATTGGCAAAAGGCATAGAAAGAAAAATCACTGCAAGGCTAATTTATATTAATTGATAGCATAATCAGAGCAATGTGATACAAATACTGTCAGTTTTCCTTTCTGTCTGTTGTTTTTCTGAAAAAATAGGAAGATTTTAATGCACCTCACTTGACATTGTTTCCATGTGAATTCTTAGGATTACTTTAAGCAGAAGTGTAACAAACACAAGGCAGAAATCAGAATCCTCCAATTGCACTTGGGATGGTTCTAAATTCACTGTCCTTTGTATGAAACAACTGACTAATAAACAGTGTTAGGTACTTTATTGTGTGAAAAAGCTTTTTGCAGAGCTGAAATGTCATGTGTGGGGCTGTCAGAAGTTCATATTCAGTAGAAGTTTGAGAGAATTAACCACTCTGGTTTGTGTTTGTACTGCTGTAGCAGCTTAGCCAAAACCCCACTTTGGTCCACTGAATATTTACTGTCCAGTAACTGCATTACTACCAGAATGTAATGATGGGAAATCCTGTGCCATTAATTTTTAGAATCTCCACAGACATAAAAATCTCAGTGAGTCTTTTCAGACCAAACCCCAACACACACATAAAAATTAAGAAGGAAAAAGAACAGATCAAAAGTTTCCAAAACACATCATTAACCTAATACATATATCAAGTATAGCTCAACTGACAGTGCAAAGTTCAGTTACGAGGTTTCAAAAGGAAAAGATAAAACAATCTGCAAGAATGTAAACTGGTCATTTCATAATGTCTCATGTACATAGGGCATCAGCAGGTGATGATCTGCTGCTGAGGATCATCCCCATCACCAGTGTTCTCTCAGGTAACTCCACTAGATCCATTGGTTGTGTATCTGCCTTTTATCTTTCATGCACACTTTTTCTTATGCTTTTTATAGTCAATATAATCCCACTTTGCTCAGATTTTAATATGCCCTATTTAATTGATGAATCACTATGACAACCAGTCTAGGGAGCTCATTTTTATTTATTCATGTATTGTAATTTACAGGCATCTCTGCTATGATTATCACTGTTATCTGAGTGCCTGAGTGTACATGTGAGACATCACTAAAGGAGTGGAAACAACATCTTAATATTGTTTCTGTGTTTCAACTTTAGCAAAAGAAAAACAATAAATCAAACATTCATTGTTACTATGGGAATGAAAAAAAAAGGTGAGGAAAAAAGGGAGGGAAAGAAGAAAGAGAAAGGAGAGAAAGAAAGGAAAGAAGAAAAAAAGGGGACAAAGGCAGAAAGAGGGAGAGAGAGAGAGAGAGAAAGAGAGAAAGAAAGATATTGTAGATTTTTTAAAAATCCATAATCCAAACTCAGCCTTCTTTGGAGACTCTTTGACAAACATCTGGACCCCACAAAAATCATTCCTTTGTGAAGAAGGAGAGGGAAGGGAAGAAGGAAGGAATCCTTTTTCTAGCATCACAGAATAGACTTGCATCTGTCACTAAAACAGGGTCACGGCTTTTAGTTGTTACAGAAAGCAACTTCATGCTACAATTTTCATCTTTTTTAAATGTATTCTTATGAATAGGGAAAAAACCCCCTGCTAACATCTACTTTTACATACCTAAAATTGCAACACCAAAGGGTGCAAGAGACACAGATACTGTGAATAAAGAAGTAGAATATTCAAGTATATGAGGAGGGCGTATCACAAATGGCCACAGAGAAATATATATATCTATAATACTGTATCAAACAGATGGAAAGAATGTGAAACTGGTGGTATGCACACAAATCTAGCTGCTTAACCAACTTTTCTAATCAGACACAAGTCTGTTGGGGTATGAGTGCTTGCTTTCAGCAGCTTTTTTACGTCACTTCCCAAAGCACAATTCAAATGTTTTCATCTAGTATTTTTAGTTATTATTTAAATAATTTATTGGCTTTTCAGCTATACACTGACATAATTAACCAGGCTCAAAACATGTTAATAACTTAATTCAACTTTTGTTCTACTCATTTATACAAAGTAACTTTTTTAAAATTAAAGTTGAATTTCCCTATATGCCCTTCCTTCTGGTAAGCAGACTGTTAATTTTACCTGTAATAACTTACAATGGGCAACTTTTCTTTTTTATTTCCCCATCTATCAAAAGAACTGTGAAATGAGCAACTTGGGATATTAACAAGGCTCTTCAGAAAGAGGTGGATGGCCTTCAGGCACATGAAAGGTAAAAATGCATTTTTATCATACTACAGTACTCCATGCAAGACAGAGCAGAGCAACAATAATTGTCCAATGTAACATACCGCTGTATACCCATATAAAGCCAGTGTCTTCCTGTTGTAAATGGAGGTCAGGCCAATTTCTGCATCTATGGAATTTTTTTTCTGGTTTTTTTTTTTTTTTTTTTTTTTTTTAACTGTATGGTAACTACAAGTCTTGGGATGTAACTTAGTTTTAGACATGGTAAAGAATGAACATAACACCTGCTCTGAGCCCATTCCTGCCAAGAGCTCATGCCTAAATATTATTACTTCATACAACGCAAAATGAGCAAATTCATAACCCCTGCTTGGCAAGGGCTGCTGTGACATCTTCAGCAAGGGTAGCAAGCTGGGGTGATTCAAGCAGGTTGATGCTTCCAGAGGATGAGACGTTGCTGAGTCTGCGTGGCGAGGCCATGCTGGACCTGCCTGGTGACTGTGTGATGATCTCAGCCCCGTGATCAACACGGGCCTTGGCGTGCTCTCTGAAGTTTAGCTTCTGGCTGTCAATCTGCTCCAGGAAAAGAAAGAATTTCACACATTATATGTTCACTAAACTATCTTGTTATAGATCATAATTTTGCTTACTTTTAGTAACTATTAGAAGGATTGAAGCTTCTTCACTCCTCAGAAAATTGAATTTTTCACCTTGTTTAATAGCTACTAGTGTACTATGTTACATTCTCTTACCATTTCTGTCTCTGATGGATGCTTTAAAAAAATGTACCATTGTTCCTAGCTGTACAAATTTCATAAGCATTATACGGGCACTATGTATTTTCAAATTTTTGTGGGAGGGATTTTACTTTCAGGATGTTTTTCTCCTGTTTCACAATGGAGTCCTCATCTCAGATCATACCTATGCTGTCCCACACTCCCAAACAAGGTTCATCTTTAGGGGGAAAAGACAGGGCACAAACTACATGACATTTCACTCTTAGCTTAGATGGGGATGCAAGATTGGTCATTCCAAATTTCAAAGGGAACAAAATGGTATAAGAGTGTGCTTGAAAGAGGACAGACAGATGTTTTCTACTCAATTCAGAGCCATTGCTGAATTCACAGCTCTAGTACTTTCACTGGGCCAGGGGCACAGTGTGAGCCTTTTCTGACAGCTGTTCCTTTACCTTGACGTTACCACCACCAGGTACATGGTGGGCATTTTCCAGTGAACCAACTTTAGCCTGAGCTTTTTCTTTGAAATCCAGTTTCACACTTTCAATTTTCACACGCCCACCTCCTACAGAGGGAAAGGAAACACAGATTAGGAAATTGAAATGGTGCAGGGGAAAGTGTGACCTGAAGCATGAGTGCACTCACATTACTTCCCCTTTTAGCTGAGATATAATGCTTTTGGAGAAGTACAGAATAATGCTCTGCATGTTCAGTAAAATGTAAAATCTTCAACATATATTTAAACTGTAAGCAGGTGCTGCAGTCCTACTGGTTTTCATGGGATTTAGGCACATACTTAAGTATTCCAATGATTTCAGCCTGTATTTCAATCTTATGCCAGGGCACCATCCTTTGGCACTATTTTTTATCGCCTCTCTAAACTAGGTGGTCTCATACCTTTATGTGCTCATATATTTAGTTAAGTAGTTCAGTGTATTTTTATTACTGAAGAGTATTTATTTTCTCTTTGACTATAAAAGAGAACAGTATCATCCATGATTTTAAGCTCAAATAACAGGATTAGGTCCTTGCTTTGTCCCACAACCCATAAATTCTGACAGTACCTGGTTTGTGGTGGATATTCTTGAGTGAGCCACACTTGGAAGTCACATGACTCAAGTCTATCTTCTTGGTTACAATTTGTACCTGTCAAAAGTGCACACATGCATAAATTACAGGACTGAAGAGAATGAAAAAAAAAAAAAAAAGCCAAGCCCTGCACAGAAAGAGTAAGAGGTTTCATTCTACAAACCACTGGAAAAGAAGAAATGATTAGTAGAAAACAGACCACACCACAAAGGAGGAAACCTCCCACCTAGGGAGATGACAGAGCTGGGTTAAGCTTTACTATTAGCAAAATGAAGAGGAGGATAAAAGAGATTAGCTTGTGGATTCTTTCTAAAATGTTTCTGAGCCTCCTCCTTTCAGTGTGGGTGCTCCAAAGCCCTGCACACAGCAGGACCCATCCCATTTGCTTCTGTCTTGATTATGCATCCTGGCAACTAGGATATTTTGGTGACTGGTTTTTTCTCTACCATCTGTTTTGTATTTTTCTGCATCTAAATATGGTATGCATTTCCTGTCAATCCACTATGGAGAGTCTGAGTAATCTACACGTGTCTCCTGCAGCTGTACCTGAGCAGGCTGAGGTTCAGCCAGCTGGCTCAGTGCTCACTGCAGGTCAGGCACCCTCCCTCCTCCTGCTGCCACCTTGCCATGGCTGTGCTGAGCCCAGCTTGGGAACAGCCACAGAGTGACACTCCCATCTTGCTTGCACTCCCAAAGAGCTCCAAGATGCGGCCCACAGCCACAGCCACTGAGCTGGCAGGCCCCAAGGAGTCAGAGCCCTTCAGGCCAGCCAGAAGCTCCAGGGCAACTGGAGTTTGCTCACCACACCACCAGTGACTTAGGCCAGCACTGGCTGCTGAATTGACCCTTCCTGAATCAGACGTGCCCACCATCAGCTATTCCCATCTGAGGGGTCATCATTTCCATTAGGACAGTTGTAGCCACCTTAAGCTATCCCAGTGTGCCCAATAAAACCAGCAGGTGTCTGGTCAAACCCTGGCCCACCTCAGTTTCTTATACTGAAAAAATGCTGTGACATCCAGCACTCAGCAGGCTGGCTGATCACACCCCCTCTTCTCTGAGTTTTCTTTGTCCTTCTGTTTTATTTTTCTTCTTCCCCTCTGCTGAATGCACATAGCTGAAAGGCTAGCTCAGGAGGGACTGGTGCATAGAAAATGCCCAACGGGGAGGCTGGAGTCTCACTGTGAGCTGCAGTTTCTTTCTGGAAATTACTTTCTTGGGCTGCTCCCATGAAAGAAAGGCACTGAACCACTGCACTCTCACTTGGGCATTTAGAGATAAACCTTCTTTTATCATTTAGAGATAATCTTTCTTTTATCATTTAGAGACAGCCCTTATTTTATAATTTCCTTTCCCTGTCCAAGTTCTGAAAATGTGTTTTGCTCTGTGGGGAGAGATCAGGAGGCCACCACTGCACACACAGGGCTCACTTGACTACCAGACCAAACCCACATGTGAAACAGCAGCAAGAAGGAAAGCAGTGGTCAGAGGAAGGGATACAGAGGGTTCTGCCTGTGTGAGGTGCTTCACCACAGTGGAAGTGCCTGTTCACAGGGTGTCCATGCTACTTACATTTCCTCCCCCTGCAGAATGTTTGATGTTATCTCTGGAACCACACCGGGACTGAATATCGCTAAAATCGATCTTCTTGTTTAAAATTCTAACCTAAAAGGAATTGGAGGTAACTTACTATATACCATACATACACTCAGCTGGGGGTGCAGGACAAGGAAACCAGGGTGATTTGCCTCCTACAGTGACTCCTTCTTCTGACACTTTTATTGAAATGTGAGAAAATAAACACTGTCAATCTCTGTGCTTAGTGTGGTCACACAGTATCTGTAAATATATTGTGCTGCTCTTTTTCTACCTCACAAAGTGGTGGTGAAATACAAAGGGGAAAGTTCTATACTGGGAGGTATGAGAGGTGGCTTTTCTCTGAAAAATTTCAAGAACTCCATGCTTGCCTGGACTGGGCCCAGTCTTTGGACAGCCTGTCCTAGGGTCTACTGAGTGATGTTCAGTATTTCTGCTGAACAGGCCACAGGAACATGGGAACCCTCCTTCCCACAGCTCAGCACTCCAGCCTTTGATGCTGAAGTCCCAGATCCAGCCAGCACAGGCTGAAATCTTGAGGTATTTCAACCCACCTTCTGCCATACAGCTGTAACAGCAGCTACACACATAAAACAGACCTCAGAGTGCCATGAAAGGAGAACAACAACATTACTTAAACTAGTCAGAGTTCTGTACTCCTCCCTCTCTTTACTGTCATCTACTACAGGGCAAGGCAGAAAACAACAGCATCTGGAAACCTAGAGGTGCAATCACTGCTTTTTGATATCTGGTGTGCCAGATAGGGGCACAATTACCTTCTAGTGCTAGCAGCACTGTGCTTCTCCTCTCTGCTCATAGTCTCTTCACACAAGGTTTTTGCTGTTCCCTTGATGAGGCCAGCCTCCCTTACACATGCCAGGAGTCCACACTTTTAATTTGTTACCTTGGCCACTGCAGGCATTGGACAGTGCCTGGAGGCAAACTCTGTCAAGGGCAGACCCTGCTGTCCCATGCTTGATCCCCATGGCAAAGCAGTTCCTCTGCTTAGCAGAACTCAGGTGCCACCAATAATTGTACTCCCAGGGAATGATGTGCAGCTGCATGGCAATTACTAGTGGGCAGGGACAACTGGGTCTGCACACCTGACTAACACCATTTTCAGATTTATTTCTGAGCAAGAGCAGGGGGTTGTGCTCATCAGTGATAGAGTTTTCAGGTGGGTGAGAAGGTGTTTATATCCAAGGCTGCACCTGCCTTCTTTGCATCAGAGTGCCACCCATGCAGTATACTCTTCCTCTGGGTTAAATATGAAATCTTTAATCACGTGTTACACTGGATTTTATTTTTATGTATTAATATACAATAGGAATTTACACTCTTTCCTGTACAGAAAGCCACAGAATTAGGGTTACTATCGATGCATTTTGCTAAATGGCATGTATAGAGCCTTCACTGACAGAGTACTGAGCACAGCCCTGTTGGCTACTGAGGGAAATGCACACTGAGGTTCCTTACTGCAGCTTCTCACCACTTTGGGAGTGCAAAGCAGCACCAAAACAGCTGAAGCATTCAGTGGGAGGGAGCAGAACCCTGTGAAGGTTCTGCTTCCTGGCTTCAGGTCCTCAGACTGCCCCAAGTTCCCTGAAAAATCTGAGACAATTCACTTCCCTCTGTGTCTCACCCCTCCAGACTAGGAAAAGACTATTTGCCCTATTAGAGGGGCATCAGGTTTTGCAGCTTTTGGCTCCTGCAGTGGGGATAACAGCAGATTTAGAAAGTGAGTTGAATCCTCTGGTACTGGAGTGCACCTTTAACTTAAATCCAGTAAACTCTCAGAAGAAATGTTCAGAGGGTCACTCTTTGCTGCTAATATGAAGAAGTTCTTCATAGCAAGCTCTTCCATGGATCCTTCTTATTACATGTAACAACTAAGTCAAGAATGTTAAGATTATTTTTAACTTATAGATTTTAGTTTAAAGCAAAAACCTTGCTTTAACTTATAAAGATCTGGTGTGATGGCATGCTCAGAAGCAACAATGATGACAGCACCAGCAAACCCCACACAACTGGTAGGTCACCTTCAGAAGGGCATCTTCCACAGTCAAACTGATTTCTGTCTTTCCCCCTCCCATCTGCTTATCTGTCCAAGTAAACCAACGTACGCTGAAACATGAAAGCAAATGCCTTTGGAATTTCATGCTTGTGCTTTCTCTCAATATAATGTTTGCTTAAAAATGTACCCCAGCACTGTATGAGACACATGTCACATCAGTTACAGAACCACATATCAGATGTGTATTCAGATCTGGTTCTCAGAGAGCTTCTGGCCAGACACGACTGGGCAAACAGAAAGAAAGCCTTCCTGGCACTTTCTGAGCACATCTCTCAGGGGTGGATCAGCAGCACTTCTTAGCTATGGCCACAGGGATTCATCTGCTCTGAAAATGCTTACTTACAGATCATGGCAAGACCTCTGCACTGGGGGCCTGTAGCTTAAAATGGAGCCAAAGTAAGGTGAAAAGTTGAGAGAGTGCCTTTGATCAAGTGCCTAAAGGCTGATTTGCACTCAGAAGTCTGACAGTTCATGAGTCTCATGGCCCATGGACCCAGCTAGCAGATATATAAAGAACCAATCATCTCAATTATCCTCTCCATCTCACTGGGTGAAATGTGCCCCTGTGCAGCAGGGCCAGCATGAGACTTATGCACCATTTGTGTCCTGTGCTGAGGGCTGGAGAGAGCTGATGGGCTTGGAAGCATTCTGCTGCTCATCTGCCACAGGGAGGAACTGAGCTGATTCAGGTGTTCCCTGATGATCTGTTTCTCCCTTTCCTGGGATATATTAGTATCCCTGCACATATTTAAATCATAACCACCCTCTCTAACTAAGTGTTCCACAAATGAACAGAGCTTTGTTTCCTGTAGATCAGGGCTTAAACTGCTTCATTCATCCGTCCTGTATACCCCAGCAAGCCCTATCCCTTCCAACCAGCATTTTATCCCAAGCTTTCTTCCAAGTCTGCTAGACTGGGCAAATAGGCTAATACACAATCAGCCAACTGTTTGCTGTCCCTGACTGTGGAGAAGGGCTGAGTTCACTGCCTTTACCCCAGTGATGGTGTTATGCTGAGTCCCTGTTCCATACTCTGTCAACAACCATCACTCCGTGTGGAGGGACCACCTGTTCTGCTCACCATTGCTCCCTTGCCAGCACTGGTTGAAATTGTCCAACAATCTCCAAATGAGCTGAGAAAGGCTGAGACTGCCAGCCAGCCAGTGTGACTGCAGGAGCAGTTTTGTTTGAGGAATCATTGTCATCAGGAGAGGGAGCTTACCAGAAAGGAACAGGAACCATTTAGGCTAAAGAGAAACTTTGGCTTGCAAACAAAGAATGTAAACTGACCATGAATCATTTGAAGCTGGCATCTGGAGGGAAATCTTTAAGTATCAGAGCAAGGAACTGCCACGTGAGGGAGCACAGCTACAAGAAAATGGCAAACTTTCATGATGGCACTTGATGAAAGGAATTAGATGATGCAGCTGCCTGCAACAGAGGCAGCACAAACACAATGACTCACCAGGAAGGTTCTCTGTGTTCCAAATGTGTATGTACAGCTTGTGTGTGGGTGGAGGTGTGGCAGGGATGCAGATATATGCACTTCAGTTGTGCTGGAAGTTAAATGAAGGATCAAGCCCGCTCATGCTCTCATTCAGGAAAACATTTTGTTTGTGGCAGAATGAAAGTCTGTGGCAGAAACAGGACTGCTTTCTATTCCCACTCTCTAGAAATCCCAACAAGATAATGTTGTGACAGAGTCCCTTGTAACCCATGTTCTGACCTGCCAGTATGAAGTGGATACCTTCTCTTCTGATGTGATACTGGTTTGCCCAGGTATACTGGAAAGGGCCTGGAAGTCAGTGTTTGGATTAAGATGAAGCTGAGGTTCCTTAGCTCTTGTCATAATTACTCACACTGTGTAATTAAACCACAGTGGAAAATTAAAGCCTTACAAACAATGCAATGTTTATTCTACAAAACCATATTGCCCAAGAGAAAGCTGGCTTCTGTCTGAAGCCCTGGAAGTCTGATGGGCCTTCCCCTCACTCTGTCTCCTGATGACTCCTCAGCAATGGTCCAGAACTGAAGCCCAAGGCAGATTGTGTGCCAACATGCACACAGCATGGCCCCAGTGACTCCCACTGCTCCCAGAGAGTCCCCAGCAGGACTGGGAGAGTGCACTCCAACACCCACCATGCAGTTTGAATGCTGCCTGAGAGAGCTCTGGGCAATGTGGAGCATTTATGCATAGCCTGCAAGGAGAACAAGTGTTGAAGGTATTTTTCTCAGAGTTGATTTAGATGAAGCATATATTGCTCTGCACTCAGCTGAGTTAGCTAGTTCCCTTCCTACTCCTTCAGTGGCCTGACTGGCAATCAGAACAGCTGGGGGTTGTGGTCTGATGGAAACATCTACACTAGAGCACAGGGAATAGTTTTGGGTCAAGCTTGGTGGCACAAGAAGACAGGCTATGAGACACAACACTTGTGAATCTTCCAGGCAGATATATGCCTCCTGTTAAGCAGAATATGAGTTGGATATCAAAGACTCCATGTACAACAGTTTGCAGGACCTCCTCTGCCAGTACTACACCACTGTGTTTGTGATGAGCAGAAATTTGTAGAAAAACTGAGAGGATGGCAGAGAAATGCCTAAGAAAATTTAGTTCAGTTGTGTTTAGCAGTTTAATTCACTGATAAAGACAACACCAATGTCCAAAAGCTGCTTATGCAAGAGAAAAAATTACATTCCATTGCTGCCTAGAGTAATTCCATTCAACTGCTTTTCACAAGAAGAGGAAAAGCCCCTAACTTATCAACATCTGGGCAGAGAGTCCATAAACAGCTTCCCTTCTATGGCATACTACACTGGTACACATTGAAACAGATATTTGAAGAACAAAAATTGTGATGCTGATGATATTACAGGCTCTGAATATTTTTTCCAAGGAAATGATGGCTTATGTTCTCCCTGCCTTCCAATTAGGGCCTCTGAGAAGCTCTGCCACTAACACTGCCTAAAGCATTTTAAAATACTCTAGCTTGGCTCTACTTGCTGTTTGAACATGCTGTGGAGCTGTGACACTGGGAAAAGCTTCCAGACTCCTAATAGCTTATCAAAAACGAAAGGTTCCTTCTATTTACCATAGCAATTTGACTAAGCTATATCCCAGGAACTAGACATTATTTCAGTGTTTGATCTCCAGGTTAACACAGGTATTTAAGTGAGACAAGAATTGGTCTCGCACAGAAAGCAAGGTTAAGGTTAAAAATTATTAGAATCAAGAGAGAGTTCAAAGTGCTTCCAAATGTATCTGCTGCCAAGGACAGATGAGACCAGTCTTCATGCTCCTGCCAGAGGCTACAGGGAGAGGAAAGGGAGACAGAGGGTATTTATTTGGCCTAGTAAAGTCCTTGAAGAGAAAGACTGTGCCTCAGATTTTCCACACCTACAGACAGGGCTTGTGATGATGTTCAGCCTTTGCACTCCTGGAATAAGTGGATACACACATCAGCAAGGCTGCCATTCCAGAAGCTAGTGATAAGCAAAATAAACAGCTGTGCTGGACATAGGCAAAATAATGTACCATTCTCACCCTGCTCTTAGTAAAGGGGGAGCAAAGTACAGTCATTTCTGACTTTTAAAAACATACTGAGAGGCAGACACTGAGCAGATAATATTGTGATCAGCCAAGTCTTGAATCCTTGCATTGGACAAGAGTGGCTGATTTACAAGCTTCTTTATACCTATCCTCACATCTCTGTACTAAAATAATTAACAAGATAGCCCCATGAATTAGGCATGTCCCTACCAATAAGTGGAGAAACGGCCTAAGGACAAATACTTCAAGGGTCTGCATAATTATGCTAGAAGTACAAAGTGAAATGACCATTTTCCAGGCCAAAGAGTTTACAGTCAATAGTCAACAGCTGAATTTAACAGAGTTCAAGGAAGTGCAAGATCCCTGTGTGGCACATTCTGCAATCACACTCCCCACTAAAGCTGGGAAGCTGATCAAAAGAACTGTAAAAAAGTACTGAAGATTCACACCAAATTAAAAAATCCTGGGAGTGCAATTAATTCACCTAAAACACAAAATCCGTGGTTTAGTACTCCCTTCAACAGCAACAAAAACCCAACAACAACCAAACTAAGAGATTTTGCTAAAATTCACAGTCTGATACTTAAATTTTTGACACAACAGTTCCTACTCATGGAAAGAGTACTATTACTTTCAAATATCAAGTGTTGAGCATCAGGTATCAGTTTCCAAGTCTTTGAGAAGAGATGAGTTTTGAGCCACTACCTCTGGAATTTCTTTACTCCAGCATAATGGAGACAATTAGGTTGTTCAGTTCAAGTTCAAAAATATCTTGCAGTCATCTCTTCTTGCAAGCTGGCTTTCCCAACATTCGGTGGATATGTCCCTTAGCATTTCTTTATTGTTCAAATCCAAATTTCCAATATAAAACCTTCTACACTTTTCTTTCCTGCCCTTCCTGTCTAGCAAAACAAACCTTTTTCTAACCTTTCCATGCAGAATGGAACACTATTATATGATGAAACAGCTCCGATTACGTATTCCCTGAATATTTTTCCCAAAACAACAGCCTTTCTAATTTTATTTCTCAAAATTTAGACTAGTTAGAGCTCAGCTGGAAACACCTCCTTTGCTGAGCTGGCTGCTGGGATAACTCAGACTTTCACAGGAATTTACATACTGGTAATTTCAATCTACTTTAGGAAAAAAAACCACAGCTTCTCCCCCATAGTTATTAATGAGAGAAAAACAACACATGGTACCATCACTGCTGGGATTTGACTCCTCTAGCATTAGCCAGCTAAGAATTGGAATTGGAACTGGTTGCTTAAGCTGCCAGCTGTGGTTGGTGGAAAGATACTGAATCCTCCCGAAAGTGGCACCTTCAGCTCTAGACTGATTTCTGCAGAAATCAGGGCACTGCTGCTCATTGCCTCCAAAAAACAGAGAGACACATATGGCTACTGCAGTGGGTAGAAGTTCTCTTAGTGGCTAGAGCCCATGGGACTGCTTGGGAGCCTCCTGACTGTGGTTCAGAGTTTGCCTCACAGGCAGGGTGCACATTTCACAGATGGGTTAGGTACACCAGTGATGTTACTCTGTCCTAATTCTCTGCTCACTTCTAGCAACCAAACACCTTTCCTCAAAAAAGCCATTCTGAAACTTGCTAGAGGCTAGCAGTGATTGCCTAATTTTCTAAAATATGAGTCAGGAAGAACATCTAGCTTTTTATCCAGAATAATTCAAGGCTTAACTGTACAGACTGTACTCAGGCAAGCCTTCCTTTAAACAAGTGCAGTCTGAACACAGGAGCTGCAAGATGTTATTTCTGTCCAATCTGCAATTTTCAGCCAAAATGCTAAATTTCATAAACTTAAAAATTACAGTTTGAGCTCTAACAGAGCTTTGAAGGTGCACCTGAAACTCCTAATTTCACTTCACATTTGTACCTCTGCAATTAACAAGTGGTGAATTCATTTCTAATTTTCAGTGCAGAACAAATCCCTTCAAATGTCTTGCAAATCCCCAGACTTGGGAATGTACAAAGAAAGCAAAAGCAGACTGACAGAGATTAATTTATTTTACAGTTTTGAATTGTTGAGTTGACAAATGCACAAACTTATTCCAGTGAGTGAAGCCAACAATGTGGAAACAATTGCCTCCAGTCTCTCAGCTACATCATGTAACAGCAGCCATGCTCCATGTCAATCCACACCTCCCTGTACAGCTGCCCAGGTTCCTCTGGCTGGGGAAGGAACCAAGTTTGGCCCTTATAAGCTCATTTATGTTCATCACTGACCTGTGCAGGAACATCCTCTTAACTTGGGCCTAAGTGGTTTTGATTCAACTATGTTGTTACAATGGACTGGAGAAAAAGCACATGATATGCTGGAACAAGAGTGGGATCCAGCAACAGCTCAGACTACACTTTTTGTGAAGCCTTGCTCTCCACCATCTTTCTAGACACTCTTCAGCAGCCATTTCACCAACAGTATATAACTTACAGACTTGCACATTTTGGGCAGTCATGAGTATTCACAGAGTGGTGCAAAGACATGTGAAACAGCAGAAGGAGGAGGAATTACAAGATGTCACCTCAAGGGGAACTTAACTGAGAACTTTTGCCCTCCCATTCTCCAGGAGGTGCTCAGCTCTGGTGCACCAACCAGACCTGTCTGTGTCTGTACTGACTGCACCCTGGCACGCTGTCATTGAGGCAGGGAACGTGCCAGAAGCCCACTGATCTCTGCAGACAGGGTTGTAAATCATGATGATGGGGGTCTGGGGTGTGTGTTGGGGGGGGAAATCTCTCCTGCCATCCTGATGCCTTTTCACTGGTCCTAAAACCACGAGCCAGACATGGTTAGGGTGATAAAAAGGGGTTACCTTTGTAAGGATCCTTAGGTGGACCATTTGCCAGGTGGAAAACACCGAAGATGCACACACAGCATAATGTGTATACATTTTTATAGGTTTTGCAAATTAGTATATCTGACAAGAATCCCCAGTTAGAAGCATAGTTGGTGAGGTAATCACCCAGTCCATCTCTTTTTCTAATTCACCCTACTCTAGATAGGGACTAAACTGTTTATAAAAATCTGTCTCAAAGAGCTGGTCTTAGCTTTGGTTCCCAGGAAGAACCAAGATAAGACAGGAGCCTCAGACCCCCAGCTTGGAATCTTTGGAATGTGTTTTGTCTTTCTGCTTATCTGGTAGGGTCAGGAAAAGTACTGGAGATAGGCTACAAATACAATAATGGGCTACAGAGCTACAAATTGTCTTAGGATGCAAATGCAAGATGTGGCTGGGGGTGTGTATTCTATTGCCATCTGTTAGAACCAGGTGGGGCAGTGATCTTCTGTTAATTGGGCCACCTGTTAAGACCAGCTGGGGGAGTTTTCTTTATCTCTTCCACAACCAATCCTCCCTCCAGGAGATCTCTTCTGTCCATGGGCCAGTGAGTGTCACTGCAGGGCTGATAAAATTCCATCATTCCATGGGGAGGGAGATGCTCTGCCCAGGGGGAGGAGCCAAGCATTCCTACCTGGATACAATCTGACATTGGAACACCACAGCAGCCTTTTCCCACTGCATTCCCAGAGGAGCAGCTTTCTTCTCCACTGCATTCCCAGAGGAAGACCAGGCCCATCTACACCAGCACTGCACCTTCAGAGGAAAACTGCACCCTTGTACAGGATCCCTGCTCCAACAGAGCCACCCCTGGCACTGCAGGAGGAGCAGCCACCACTGAATGGGACTGTGCAACACCCTGACCCACAGGGGGTCAGCTCCTGTTCTGACTCTGTCAGTGTTGCTTTGTATTACTCAATTTGTATTTTTATTTTTCCTAATAAAGAACTCTTATTCCTACTCCTATATCTTTGCCTGAGAGCCCCTTAATTTCAAAATTATAATAATTTAGAGGGAGTTTACATTTTCCATTTCAAGAGAGGCTCCTGCCTTCTTTAGCAGACACCTGTCTTTTCAACCCAAGACAAAATGTATGTGTAAAGAACACAGAGAACATATAAAAAAAAGGCAAAAAAAACCCAAAACAATTCAGCATCAATCCTAACTGATTTGAAGCTAACAAAAGATACCCATTCAAGCCTCTTCCTCTGCCCACCTCTGAGATGTCTTCCCAGTGCCAGTTTATTTTATCATCTAATTAACATGCCTATTCTCATTGTAAGCATTTCTGTGATTTTTGGAAAACATCTACTGAATAGTGGTGCCATCAATTTGTTCAAACTTTCTGACCTATTACTAATTGCACTTTGTTTTCTGCAGTTTAGGGAAGTGGTGAAATTCTTTCTTAATCTTCCTAAAAACCTTCAAGGAACATTTCATTCTTCAGCATGGCTTAGATATTTCATTTTTCTATGTGCCATCTTACTTCTTACAAGGTGCTGGCTGTCACTATAATTAGTGGTATTTTAAAGCTTATGCATGTAATTCTAGTCTGTGCAGCTCCATTCACTTTGATGAAGCCCTGCTGCTTCACATCCACTGAAGTTCTTGCTCGTGGCTGAGATTTCAGGTATACATTTTAAGAAAAAATTAAGAGAAATCTAGGTTAGTTTTATCCTTGGCTGCTGACCCATGAAGCATTATAAATACTCTGCCTTGCCAGGAATGAAAATACTCCATTAGTGCACTTCTGTACTCTGATATGGTACCAACCACATCCACAGACAGAATTTCAAAAGGAAAACCAAAATTCTGAACCAAAAAAACACAATTAAAAAGTCAGTCTTGGCATCTGAAACAGATTTCCAACACCCTATCCCAGCTCCCCATGCTTCCCTTGGGCTGTCTGAGAAATAACAGATGCAAATGGGTTACTTTTGAAAGCACAGCATTTCCTCCACAGCTGATGCAGTGTGAAAATCCATCTGAAGCCCAGCAGACATACCCATGAGCAAGTCTCCTCTGAGCTTTGCCAGTAATGATCCATTTCACCATACTGCACCATAAAGAGAAAACCAGACAAGCATCTCTTGGCTGCATCACAGAGCAGAGAAGCCCTCATTTCTCCCCACAGCAGAATACCAATTAAATCATGTTTCAAACCATCTATTCCTAGTAGGAGCTTAATGCAAAGTTAGCTTGTTTCTTCCCCTAAAAGCATTCTCTTCACACACCACACTCATACAACCCCCATCAGGTGAAATGATTTCTCCCCTTTTTTTTTGTTTCTGTGGCTGGCAAGTCAGAGCTGAAGGAAAGTCAGTCTGCTGTCTGATGAGCCTTTGATAAAATTCCAGGCTGAAGCACTGCACTTCTTGATTTATTTAGCACTCAAACATCCCCAAGAGCTTCTTTAGTTTTGCACCCCTGCCTCTGGCAGTTTCAGAGTGCAGCTTTCTCTAGAACAGCTCAAAGTTAAGAGAAGTGCCAGGTTCAAATATACCACTGGTAAAAGGATAGTCTGTCTTGAAATAACACTTTTGGGCTGCCTATCTGTATTCCTTTAGTGATTTGCATATATGTTTATGTACTTAACTTGCCCAGATTCATACTGGATTCTTCTCTGCTTGTTTTTCCTGTGGCTGTTGCTATCAGCACTTCCAGTTCAGGTTATAAAGAAGCTTTCTGTTTGTTTCATGTATCATCACTAAAAGCAAATAGCAGATAACAGCTCATTTCAGCCAGGGTAATATTGCTACCAGACATTAAAGAACTGAGCAGACACAAGGAAATGAAATTAGCTTTCACGTGTTGCTCTCACAGACCCTATAAAATTCAATGGTAGAAACTGGAAAAGAATTATCCTAAAACCTCTTGTCTAGACTGAGCAACTATGACATAAAGGAGACATAAAGGAAAAATTTAGTGAGCTTCTCTTTGCCCAACCCACAGCTCAGTGGCTACATACCACTGGAACTAAAAAATGCTTTAGCTTCAGTGATGTTTTGTTCACCCAGCAGATATCCCCTGTAATGCCCACAGCAGTGAAATGCCATCCTCTGCCATGCTGTGCCATCCTTCACTGCTCAACAAAGACTCTGAGCAGTTCTTTAGAGCTGCTAAGGAAATCTATCTGCCTAGGCACGGCATCTCCAAAGAAACAATTTGCTGTGGCCCCCTGGTTCTAGTATAATTGTTATAGTCCAGAGAGACTGACAGAGAGGAGGAGGACAGGGTACCATGGTGCTGGTTTTGGGCCCTAAATCCAACAGCTGGGTGTGTATGAAGAATGCTAATCCAGAAGCACAGTCTGAATTTGTGTTGCTGGAGCCCCTGCACACCACAACCATCTGCTACACAGTACGGCAAACGGAGTGCAGCTCCCATGCAAAATAATCACACTTGTCAAAATAAAGGCAGAAGTACCTTTGCTGAGGCATTATCTTCTTGACTTTAGGAGTAACTGGCTACTGTGCAAATCCTGGAAAGTACTGAATGTGCTAATTTACCATGAAAACAGGATCAACACCTTAGATATATCTCACTGTCTAAAATCTGAGCCTGTTATTTTTCTCTGGAAGACTTACAGCAGGCACAGGGCTGCAATGTTAAGTTTTGATCCAATTTATTATTTCTTTCTGAGACAGCATTAGGCAAACCTCATTGTTCTGTAAGTTCCACTATCACTTCCAAAACTAATACACACAAATATAAGTATCTGATCTGGAAACACACATCAACCCAGATTTCTGGAATGTCTTGTTTTCAGGACAACCAAATAGGGAGCATGTTATTTACCCTGATGTCCTGCCCCTGGAGGCAGCTGAGAAAGGAATCTTTCATATAGCACTTGCATTGCCATTGCTGTGACTCAGGAAGTAAAAGGGAGCTGAAGGCTCTGGGTGTTTTTGCTGAAGGGTTCTGTCCAGAATCAATATGAAATACACAGGTACTCCTTACAGAAAATACATCAACATAATTGTTTTCATCCACAAGATTGAGTTGTTCATATTTTTAGCATAGATATTGGTAAGCTGTATTCTTTTTCCTCCGTCTTTGTTGTTTTCCATGCCTCTTAGTTGCTGAACCACATAGAATGTCTATCAGGTTACTATTGGCTTTTTAACATCTTAAACATTAACAGAATTGATGACTTACTTCTGTAAGAACAATTCTTCCAAATGGAAAGAAAAACAAATTTCTTGGACATAATTTTGGCTTTTAATGCCATCTGTGTTAGCATTTCTGCATTGCTCAAAAATGAGGGAAGACTATTCCAGCTCTAGCTTTGGCTCTGCTTGGTAGAGTATCAAGCAGAGACTCTGAAGAGGAAGGTATAAGCACTATACCTCAGCAAGATTTATGGTACTTCCTATCTGACTTTCCCTCAGTCTTCAAAAACTTCTGCTTAGCATGAAAGCCTCCGTTTTTACTGCCCCTTCCAAAATTTGGTGAGTTCTGTCTGTAATAACAGGGGATTCAGCAAGGCCAAGTGCAAGGTCCTTGACGTGGGTCAAGGTAATCCCAAGCTCAAATACAGACTGAACAGAGCATGGACTGGAGCAGCCCTGCTGAGGACTTGGGGGTGCTGCTGGACCAGAGCCAGCTGTGTGCACCTGCAACCCTGAAACCAACCATGTCATGGGCTGCATCCAAAGAAGAATGATCCTCAGGCTGAGGAGAGGATTCTGCTCTCATGACACACCCCTGGAGTATTGCATCCCCAATATAGGAAGGACACAGACCTGCTGGAACAGGTCCAGAGGAGGGCCATGAAGATGCTCAGAGGGCTGGAGCACCTCTGCTACAAAGACAGACTGAGAGAGTTGAGACTGGTCTGCCTGGGGTAGAGAAGGGTCTGGGGAGGCCTTAGAGCCCTTTCCAGTGCCTAAAAGGGCTTCAAGAGACCTGGAAAGGGACTTTGGATGAGGGCCTGGAGTCACAGGACAAGGGGGAATGGCTTCAAATTGCCATAGGGCAAGGTTTGAGAGGATCTTGGGAAGAAATTCTTGATTGTAAGGGTGGTGAGGTGCTGGCACAGATTGCCCAGAGAAGTGGTTGATGCCCCATCCCTGGAAGTGTTCAAGGCCACATAGGAGCAGGCTAGAATTAGATGATCTCCAACCCAAAGCATTCTGAGAGCTTTTGATTTTCTCCCAAACCTACACACAGGTTCAGCTGAAAGCAACCCTTATGAAAATGTGCTTCATTGCACAGCTGCAAGGTATGAAATTACCTCTTTTTTCAGTGCTTAATCACATCAAGATATCATTGAATTCTTGTTCTTTCAGTGAGAATAGAAAATGCTGATCTGCCTTAAGACTCATTCTTATGTTTACACGTATATACATCCTCCAGTTTATACAGTTTAAACCCTGTTCCTGCTTATTTGAACCCAGGAGCAAGAAAACCAGTTAAGTGTAATATCTGGCCCCTCCCTCCATCTTTACTGTGGGGTGCATTTACCAGGTTGGAGGCTGCGACCCTAATTAACTTCACCCAACACAATGCATGTCATATAAATGGCACAGGAAAAGGCAATGTGCTGTGTAATCCTGCTAACATATGTGTGGATTGATTTTCAACTGGTTTGATTTAAACAAACCTCATCTTTGTATGTACTGATAAAGACAAAATAAGCAGCAATTGATGACCCAGGCAGAAATGTATCTATGGCCTGGTGAGCAAAGTCCTGTTGGAAATTTTTTAATGGATATCAGTTAGGCACTGTTAGTTTTCATGTGGCAAGATAGTTTCTGAAGATTATCTTCCTCCTTGCCATTTAACATCACTTAAACAAGGGATTTGTAGAACAGAAGTAGCTTTACAAGACAACTCAAAATGTCTCCTACCCCATGCCTATCATGGATGAACATTAAGAATGGAATCCTTACCTGCCCTCCTTTAGGCTGGTATTTGATATTATCTGTTGACCCAATTTTGGACCTGACATTCTTGAGGTCAGGTAGAGGCTGATTAATAACTCGTAGCTGCTTTGGAGTGGCTGGAGATTTAGGAGGAGTGCGAATTATGGCAACTTTTTTCTCAGTAGGTACCAGTATTGCAGATTTGGGGGTCCCAGGAGTGTGGGGAGTTCTGGAGTAACTGGGTGTCCCTGGAGTGCCTGGGGTACGGGAGGCATAGCTTGGTGGTGTCCCTGGAGTGATGGCAGTGGAGCCAGGTGTAGTGGGGGTAGAAGTTCCACTTTTTCCCGTTCTGCTACGAATCGGCTCTGATCCTACATGCAAAGAAAAAAAAAACAAAAACAAAAACAAACCAAACAGCTTTAGAGCCACAGAAGTACAGCTCTTCTTCCCTTTGTACTTCCGAAACTGCATCCCTGTGTGCCAAGTGAGACACAGCTCTTAAGATGGCAGTGCTACTGCAGCTTGAATGGGTCTCTCTGTGTCTTACTTTGCTAATCAGCCTGCCAGGAATTACCTTGCCATGAGAGGTTGAGCTAATGCCACTGGAGTGACTGAGCTCTCCATTCTGTACCACAGGAGTGCTTCCCACAATACCTCTGCTTCCTGCAAAGCTGCTAAACAAGGCACATCATCACATTTATTTCCATTTTGGGCAAAGGACAAGAAGTATCCTTGGAATCCAACCTTTGGGACTTGATCCAACCAATTTCAGTGGATCTGGACAATAAACTAGAAAGCAGTAAAAATTCTGATGATATTCCTGAAATGAAAAGCTGTGAGTGCCTGGCTGGAGCTGTCTCTCATACCACTGCTGGTGAAGTGCTGATGAACCCCATGTGGGCATTCAACTGGTGCACAAGCTATAGCTCTGCTCTGTGGATGGGTAGATGTCCTCACATTCAACTGCTATTTTTCATTAGTGCTGTGAAAGAAAATCATTACCAGAGGCGACCTTGATAAAAAGGTCACATTCTACTTACATTTGCATGCAAGTAAAAAAACCCCAACTATGTAATTTTGTAGCAGCTCCATTCAGTGTTTATGGCATTGCCAGTCCTTTTCACTGGACATAAGGATCAGTTTAGTTGTGCTTTCTGCAGCCAGCTCTGCTCCTAACTCTCAAATAGAATTAAAAAGAAGCTGAAATATCTCCAAAGTAAAATTTTGCTGAGAATACTTATAGAGAGAAAGATCAAGGTAACTCTCAAAACCTGGGAGCCCCAGTGCTGAATGGGTACATGTATGTTTTCACTCTTCAAATGTTCAAAAATTATGGATTCAATGGGCCTCTCAAAAGCATCCAGTGGGACTAAACATACTCTTATTTAAAGTATTTGCTAATCATTCTGTTTATGCAGTGATGGTGGCCCAAACCCAATGCACTCCTGTCCCTGGGACTCAGAAGACACTCTCTGCTCTACATGATTCATTAGGCAGACTGAACATACTCCACTCACCTCCCATTCCCCTTAACAGGTTTCTTTCTTTCCAAACCAACCTTAAAGCTTCTCACTATACCACCTGAGACAGAAAGGGGATTTTTTTTTTCCCCACCTCTTTGCAGGTCTGGTATATTTATTTTTCATTCCTCAGCCCTTCACCACACTGCCAAATGCTTAATGGCCTCTCCTGGTCAGGAGAATGGGCTGGCTACTTTGGCAGCTGGAGGTCACTCTGCTTTCAAAGGGTCTCTGTTTTACCTTTGGAACATCACTTATGAATTTCAAAGGACCTTTTTTTTGCAGAATTTAATAATCTACTTCCCTTAAGATGTCTTAAAAAGGGCTGAGATTGGTTTCTAAAAAAAGAAGAGAGAGGAACTCCTATTGGAAAGCAGGAAGGCACATGTGGGTTCTGTGGCCTGGCTAAAAGTTCTGGGGTTATTTAGTAAATTGTCTTTGTCTTGTAATTTATTTTGGCTTGTGATTTGGTAACTCTGATCCTCATAAAAGGAACCTAGCTGGTTCACTATCGTAACTGCCCCCAGTGAGTCACTGCTAGTTTGCATCTCAATTCTCAGCAGAAATTTTACGCTAGGAGTGGAGCATAGGGAGATCATCATTGGGAAGCAGCAAATAAATGACTGTAACTATCAGGTTCACTTTTCCAAGATCCATCAGAATATTTCAGGTTGTCTGCTTCAGTTCTGACTCATTATTTCTTGCTGCTATTTGTGAATGCTCTGTGTTAAACACCTCACCCAGCTCTCAGCTCCCTGCAAAGGCATTTTCTAATATCAGCAATTACTCTGGGCAGCAGTCCTCGCTCTGGGCACTGCAGGTGCATCCTGTCCCTGGTTGCAGGCACTTGGCATATGAACAAAACCAGTCTGTGGGCTCTCATTTCCAACAGCACACCCCAGACCCACTCCTCTGTGTCAAAGGACACACGATGCTGTGCAGTGTGACAAACCGAACGAGGATGGAGACAACCACAGAAGCAGGAGAAGGTTAATATGCAAAATAAAGAGACAACTTACGGGTAGTCCGTCGTACTGAAGAGGAAAGAGAAGTTGTGAGGGAGAGGGAGTTCTCCTCTCTGTCCCGGTCTCCTGATACACCTCGCCGAGGAGGAAGGATAGAGGAAGGCCTTGGTAGAGATGAACGCTTCTCAGGGCTCTTGCTTACTCCATCCTAACAGCAGCACAACAGCAAAGGAAGGTTTACTTTTCAAAACTCCCTCTTTGGGCTATGATTTCCTGTATCTATACACACAGGGGGAAACCTAATCCTGTGGGCCCAGTTTGCTCCTCACACAGGAACCTGTGGGGATCAGTCACCCTCCAAGCTCCCTGGTGCCTCTTTACTGCATCAAAACATCTTCTGATGACTATCCTGAGACATCTAGGGACATTTTTGGATCTAAATATGGATGGATCCCACAGTAGGCTCTTACTAAGGAAAAAGGTGGGGGTTTTAAGTGCAAGTTGAAAGTAAAAGAACTCTCTAGAGTTCAAGTGTGAAATTCCTAGGTGAATTTACCTGCATAGTAACTGCACTACCAGTGTCCAAAAACACCATACATTGATTGGTAGGTGTTGTGTGATTTCTGCATATTCAAACACTAACTTGTGAATTTCTTATGGAAATAAAATTTTAGCTACAGATTTTGTTGGTTTTTTTCTGGTTTTTTTTTTTTTTTTTTTTTTTTTTTTTTTTTTTTTTTTTTTTTTCCCTGAGTGTGGGATTATAAATCCTGCTTTTTTTAATTCATTCTATAATAAAATGTTTACTTCTTGAAATCAGTGCATAACTTCTCTTTACCAGAGTAAAGTAAACTCCTCTTTACCATTAAGGCAATGGATATGTATGTTAGAATATTTTTGAGCTTATGGGATGTGCAGACAAAGACAGCATAAGCAGACATTCTTCCTGAAGACAAATGATGATGGTCCCAACCACTAAAAGACACACCAAGTATGGCATTAAACAAAAAATGTAAGTCAATGGGAAAACCAATTTTTAAATGGGGATAGTTAACTCACTATAATGCAGATTTGAAAAACAAGCTAAATGTAAACACAAAGAAGCTGGAATGGACTGCTAAACATCTTTTAAAATTTATACTGCAACTTCTTCACAAAGTCCTATGCATTGACTAAACTTGGTTCCTTGAGCATTTGGGTTCTACCCTATTCTATCACCTGCTGCTGGTAATTAGAATTGTACCCTCCAACGCTGGAGATTGAATCTGATTTTGAAGAATATTAACAGGTCAATTTTTTTTTTTTTTTTTTAAACTTGGATGGCAAATTAGTCCTGCTGTTCTTTACCACCTACCCACTTGCAAATGGCTGTAACTTCTTGGCAGTTAATGAAGTAGCATGCATATGACCAATTGAAAAAAGACACGTCTTTCTAGTTATAACTTATTTCATGTACATTTCCTCTGGAGTATCTCCATTTTTATCCATTTTGTAGCAGAGATCTTGTAGCCTGCTAATCAGTTTTCCTGCCACTGGATGTAAGTAATCCCACAGGAGCTTCACAGAGAATTACTCAAATTCAGTGGGTAGATAATGTGTTTCATGGAGTTCACCTGTGCATCTCTGACTCTCTAAACCAACTCTGCTACCTTACCTTAGCATCTGATTTTGAGTCTCTTGGGCCTGCAGAGGAGGGCCGAACAAAATAACTGTCTGTATCCAGACATGTGGCCCTTTTAGTGGTTAATGAGCAAGCTGAGCTGGGTCTTGGAGGAAGCAATGACTTTGCTCTAGACTTTGAGGCAGGAATCTTTGACAAAGAGGCAGTCTAGTCATGAGAAAACAAACAAAACACAACATGAAGCTGGACAAAACGAAAATACATGCAACATGGACCAAAAAAAAAAAAGCCGAGCTATGAATAATACTTTTCCTGTGTCTGGTAATGGTCTATGCAGATCTGACAATCATGGAAGTTTCAGTTTTGTGTTGTTTGACTGAAACCACCTTGGTCTGGACAGAGTTACCAGTTCTAGGAATCTGCCTTTTTCTGCAGATGCTATTTTGGTCTTGTGTTATTAGGAAAAAACTGGTGCCAGGTGTGGCATTTAACTGGTACAACTGCTGATGGGCTGCATTAGAAACAAGTGCAAAGCTACAGGAGCACCAAGAGATCCCAGCCCTTTAAAGCTGAAATATGTCCCTCCAGGTTAAAATCAAGAATAAAACAGTGGGAATCTTAGAAGCAAAGTTACACCCAGTATTCCCACAACAGCAGGAGGACAACAGTATTCCTTCTTTTGTGTATACACAAATATACAAAATACACAAATACACAGTGTATACAGACAAAATCCCTGACACACCCCAGATACTGCTCTGTGCATTTGGTGTCACTCCATAGAAATTCATAAATTTATACTGGCAGTATGGAGTCCTGGGATGAGGAAAGCTATATATGGTTGAAAGGCTGACACTGTATGTTACTGTGAACAAATACTTGTTTGATACCAAATAATGACAATATCCCATTGAAAGAACAATTAAACACCAACAGGACAGACAGAAAATCTTTGTTAATATTTAGGAGCATCTTACTGCTTTACAAAAAGGAATCTCCTTGAAACAGAATAGGGCTACTTGCCTAAGAAACACCTTTTTTCTTCCATAAGTATGACTGATATTACAAAGAGCAATTGCAAAGGTGTTACCTTGGTAGTCCTGATCCTCTCTGTAGTCACACTAGCATGAAATTACTCACAGGAACAATCCCAATGGGCCCCTCCTCCTGAGATTTGAACTGAACTTTAGCACCTAACTTGGCATTTGATCTCAATCAATCCCCTAGGCTTTCCCAATGGTCAGAAAAGGTACATGAGCTGCTTTAAAGTTGTCTTGTTAGAAAATGAGAAAAGAATGTGCTGTCCAGCTCTGACAGGCCTCTGGCTAAGGCTACATTCTCAGCCAATGGAAAACTGAGGCTGGTGTGCTGAATGTCATCCATGACATCACCCACATGATTAAGAGTTGCAGAACTGTGTAACAAGCAATTCCAGTCCTACAGTACAGCTGAGAGGAGTTCTATTGGATGCCATCCTCCAGACCAAGTAGCAAGACAAGAAATTAGGATGGAAGTGCTTTACTAGCAAGAACATATTCCCATAATGAGTTTTGCAACATATTTATGCCTCTTTATTTTTTAATACTTATTTTACTTTCTGAGAACAAACAGAAGAAAACCAGTGAATAATTTTTTTACACAGAAACTACAGAATACATGTTTCTGTCAAACCAAAGGCTTTTCCAGACTTTGACTGGTTTGTCATAGTTCAATTTATGAGTCTCATCTATTTATGAAACTTTGGATGGTGTTTAGAAATTCTTGAAGGTATTTATTGATGCTGAAACTCTATGGAAGCAAGGTATCTATGTTGGGTGGCCCCAAGTAGCAGACATTCTGCAAGCACCTTTCACCTGGCTTTCTGAACTAGAAATAGCACATATTGTTTGAGGCCCAAATCTTCATTCTGTGGTTTTCACCACTTTCAATTTGCATGCAAGAAATTACCCCTATAATGAGACTGAAAAATTCCTATAGATTAAGGTTCTAGTCACAGTGCAAGGACTTTTCACTCATTGCTCAGTGTCCTCTGTGAATACACGAATCTAATGGGGATGCTAAAGATGGATAACACTGAGATTTGTCAATGGAACAGATGGGGAAAAGGCATGACCTGAGCTAATGCACAGCTCTGGTCATCACAGTCTACAGTCCCTCCATGTTATTTAGGTAACAAGGCACTTTTTAGCATCAGTAATAGCAGCAGAATCTGCCCAAAGCTGGTTGAGCAAGCAAAGAAACTGTGTCTTAATCCCTTCAGGAAAACTCAGTCTCTGTTAGCAATACATTACCTCTGGCCTCTGTTTTAATTTATACTGCTGGAAGGGTCAGCTGTCCAGAGGACAAAGATCTAAGTGATTCTCAGGGATTGCTGAAGTGGGGATGCAGAACCCTCATTTTATTTCAAGGTGTTCCTAACAGATGGCACAGGTTTTCACCATCTCACTGTGAACTGCAGGTACACAGCTGCTTCCAGCAGATGGAACTGTTTAGCTTTTCCTGAATTTGTCCTGTGTAAACTGCAGTCTGAACATGAATAACAAAACTGACCAGGCTGGATGATCTAACATTACCAGTGGAAAGGAAAAGGCTGCACTTGAGGGACATAAAAGCTGAAAACCACAAAGAAACAAAACAACAAAAATAGGGAGAGATCTTTATAAAAGCAGAGGCAAAGGCAAGGCACAGAAGAGAAAATGTCCAAGAGGTGTGTGAGTGTGGCAACCAGAGAGGCAAGGCAACAGGGAGAGAAAGTAAGCAGGGGACAGCTTTCTGATCTGTGCTATAATGTAAGGGGCAGGAATAGGAAAGGTATGCAGCAAGATAATTTCACAGAATGATTCTGCAGTGCTCGTACTAGAACACTCCATAAACACTGAAAATGGGTGAGAATTGGCTTCTCTTGTGCAAGTGTTGATGGTCTGTCAAGAAAAGACAGTAATAAAACATGCTCAGACTCAGCCCAGAAACCTGCCCAGATCTTACTCACTGTTCTTGTAAAGAAGCTCTAATAGTTTCCCAGTTCTGAGCTGGAATGGGTCAGACCTGAAAAACCATGGTCCCTCCAAAGCCTCCAAAAGGTTACACTGCTCTCAGCACTACCAGCTCCTTACAACTCGTAAACAGTGTATAGCACTTCATGTGACACAGCTTTTTGCTCCCCAAAGAATTGAGAGTCTGGTTTAACAAACAAAAGAAATCACCCATGGAATATACTAGGAAATATTTTAGGAAATTTAGAGAAATTCTAAAGAAATTCTTAATTGTTAATGCTGGGGGATGGTACTGCTCAGGGCCAGGAGTTGGACTCGACGATCCTGATGGGTCCAACTCCACATATTCTGTGACTCTATGATAACAATGACAAAATGTTGTGCTGCAAGATGGGAATTAGCATGTGTCACTGTCATGGCAAAAAATAATTGCATAGGGAGAGTGAATGGAGGTTGGTTTCCTGGGGATTTTGGAGGGATGGGACAGAAACAGTGCAGGGTCAGCAAGGAGCAAAGGAGTCTTTCCTTAGGAGAGCCAGACACAGGAAGCAGAAAAGGCTGTAGAGCAGCTGAAGGCAAGGCAAGGCAAGGTTGTAATCTGACAGATTATAGCACAGACAGTGCCCAGAAGTGGCCATACTGAAAGCACTGAATCACATGTAAATTGATTTATCTATCTACTGGCCAGTAACTCCTACCCAGGCACGGCCCCTGCAGAACACTGGGCTATGGAATGGGTCACCAGGAAACATCCAGCAGTTCTGAGGGAGGGCTTCTGTGTTTTTGTAATACACAGCAGTCCAGCAAGGTGGCAATGCAAGTCGGGTGCTGCAGGAAGGGCCAAGATATGCAGCTTATCCCACAGAATGGCCTGGCTCAGAATGCTGACCAGACTTCAAGTCCTGCAGTTTGGAGTCTGTGTGCCCTCTGTGGATCTGCAAACTGGCACCATCTACCACTCAAGACTAGACTTCAAAGGTTATTCAGGAAAGGTGGTTTTATCCTTTTAAATGAGCGATGAATATGGCGAACAAATTTTAAATGGAACACACAATTACTTACTGAATTAAGACAAAAAGATATGAAATAAGGGCAAAAGGAGATTATAAGGATGAACAATAAGATTATTTTACTCACTGAGAGTTTTTCCTTTGCTTGTTTAAATACAGCAGGAGCCTGGTTTGTTTCACCACCTGCTGCTGAGAAATCCAAAGAAAGACTTGATAGTTAAAGACAGTAAATAATAAGCATTTCCATTCAGTACACTTTTTAGACCAATTAAATGCCTTGAAACTACTGTGCAAAGCAAGTACTTTGTGAATTACCCTCAATGAACTGTAAGCAGACATTTACTTGCCTTAAAAATTTTCTGTATTCATCTTATTTGAGGTAAAATGGTATCCTATATGTTTTGAACAAAACAAAATTTTGTATTCATGTTCCTGAAAGTCTATAAACTAGCAGAAAAAAGTTACAGAAATAGTCGACAAATATAAGAGCTTCTGGTCAATCCTCAGACAACTTAGCATCGTGATTTTCAGGACTGTCCTGTAAAAATCATGCTCCTTTAAATCATCCACAAATTAAAATTTTAAGAGAGGTCTCTATAGTCACCACTTTCAAAATATTAGCCAACATTCATAATGGAAAGAGAGAGATTCACTGTTGAATTTTCATCCTAGTTGTGTCAACAAGGTCAGTGTGTCATAGTCAACTAAGCTCTCAAGAATTTACAAATTCAAGGTTTATCTGGGACATCAAGAATGTTAATTCAGTATTTCATTTACATGATACAACATGGTTTGAGGTAAGATGTTCCTCTTGGACTTCAAATACATCCACACTGCTTTTGAATGGGGCAGCTTTTTGGAAGGCAGGTTATTAGCTTCACCAATGCTGCTGCTTAAGAAGTGATGTGCCACTTAACAACTAACATGAACTCTTCTGGCACCTGTGCCAGGATGCCCTTGGTAAAAGCAGAAGTAGGACAACAATCACAAATGAGAACTTTATGCTATAAACTCAATTGTTTTCCAACTTTAAACCAAACCTAATTCCTCATACAGGAAAGGTCAGGTTAATTTTTCCTTTTCTTATGCAGCTCCCAGGCGTGGTGAGGTTATCCCTGGTTTTCTGTCACACTACCCACTCTAGTCCAAGGTGTAGGAGAGAGAACTTGTGAAGAGGAAAAGAATATGTAACTGCATACTTCAGTTCTTCTGAATTTTTAAGAGAGGTAAGTACAGCAGAGCCTTCCCATGTCTCACTTTACCACAGCTGTTACTGCTGGTTTGGGTCTCGTTTCTATTTTTTCTAGATAACCACAAACAGCTTCTTTCCTCTTTCCCTTGGCATTCAAACCTAACCAGTCACCACTGTAAGGTGGAAAAAAAGCCGTGTCACTTGTGCCAACGTGCCTGGTAACAACCACAACTCCATCTGAACACAAGATTTCTACAGGCCCTGCTGTTGCCTTAAATACATAACAAACATGTTTCAGCTCAGGGGGAGACAACCCCAGAACTGAAAACAAGAAACAGAAGCATATCATGGCCAGGTCATTGTCCTGGCCTTGCCTCCAAAAACACTCCTCTGATAACACAAGTGCAGTAGCATCTCACAGCCACCAACAAAACCCAGGCCAGGTTGGGAGTTTCACTCATGGAGCTACGAGTCAAGGCAAAGACTCTCCAACTCTCTTGTCAGGGGTGGCCATGCAATTTCTTTTTCAAATGGCAAGGACAAGTCTCTCAAAAAGCAGTCCCTGCCTCATGGATATGGTGCTGTAAGTTACTGGTACTTCCCAGTGCTTACCAGTGACGTGGGAATTTATTTTTTTTTTTTCAGTTATTGAGGGGCATTAGGGGAAAGATGTACTTTTCTGGGCCATTGTGCAAAACATAAAAGCAGATATTAACATCTTTTGGTAGATATCTGTATCTTACGACTGGACATGTTTCATTTTGCAGTCATGGTAAATGCAGTGTGGAGATTTTAACTGACTGCAACACACTCAAAGCTCTGTAGACTAAACTGCCAAGAACTTTTGGGGGCCTTCATTACCCAGGCATCACTAAAGCTGACAAGATCATTCCCAACAGGATGCACTGACAGTCAGAAGTGGCTTCAAGAAATGTTGTTATATTTCACATAAAAAGAAAATGGGAGAGAGGCAATGTCCCTCTAGATTCCAGATCCTGGGGAGACCTGGATGACACAATCAAGCTCAGGGATATGTAAGATAACATATGACCACCTGCACTCTTGGAATATCACACAATATTGCAGTCTTTCTCATGGTCTACCCCCAAGTCCCGTCAGAAGTATAAAAATGGGCAGTAGAAGAAAATAAGGCATACTGTAATTTTTCCAGCAACAACAAGTGTGCTGAAACATTCTAAGAAATCTTGATCACTTTCTGGAATGGTTTTGGCTCCTCTGCTTTAGAGCCTAAATTTCAAGCCACATTTCTGAAAGTTTTATGATCAATCTGGGTCCATCATTTTGGTTGCTCTCCACCTCAGGACTTAAATAAGGGAGGACTTAAATAAGGGAGGTAGTTTTTGTATTATATTTCTCACTTTGACTAATACATCTGCTTCACTGTGCATTGCAATGAGGGAGAAAAACCTCGGAGATTTGCCTGGCAGCACATGTTTCAGGCACAGGGCAGATTTTCTCATCCAAGCCCATTGGTATGAGTCAGTTCTCTTTGGGATCCTAAGGGTCAGAACAGTTCAGAGGAGGCAGTGGTAGAATACCTGAGGGCATGACAACTCTGACCACACAGCTGTTGAAGCGTAGATGAAGCTGAGAACACTACAAAGCCAATGCCTTCCCCCTACCCATGTCCACAACTTACTGAACCCCCCCGGGGCTTTTGAAAGGACATGTGAGTTATGGGTTGTAACTTCTGAGGTATCAAGATGTGCTTCAGCAAACAGCAAGAGATAGCAAATGTTTCAACTCTTTTTTTTAAATTCCTCCCTTTTGGGTAGTTCTGGTTCAGAGTGCAAGTTAGGACAGCCCAGAGACTGCAAACTGAGGAGGAGCCATCAGTGCAACACAGAGGGGACTGAACCAGCCTTTCCTTTCCTGGTTCCACTTCTCCTGAGAGGGGCAAGTAAAAGGATGAGATTCTGTCACAGGAGCAAGGTGATGGGATCATTAGTTCTGGTGTCCCAATGGAACACAGCCAGGATACATTCCACACTTCATACAGCAGAGGCATGATACTAAACCTGCTGTAAACCATCCTCTTACTGCATTTCCACTGCTCAGACCTCCCTGCTGGGGCTGGTCTACATTCATAACAGGAGGGACTGGTGCAAAACTGCAGGGGAATGACTGCCTAGGGACACTCTTCGTATTGCTTTGCCTAACCATATGATGGGTAATGAATTTTCCTGTTAATTTCTAAGCTGTGAGAAGATGCTTGTGCACTTCTGGATTGCTGTGCATGGCTCTTCTCTTATTAGCCCTACCCTCCAAACAACCACACTACAGCATGTGGCTATGTTACACGACAAAAAACCTGGCCTCTTTTAGCAATTTTTAAGATCACAGTGAAAGACAAGATGTTCATCCTTCCACTTGGAACTCACAGGAACCATGAATAATATGTGAAAATGTTGGAAGAGTTATTTTGGTCCTCTAAATAATGATACACCTATGAAGTCGTAACAGGAATCATTTCTTTCTTCCTTTCATCTTCCTCTACCAAATATTAAGATTTTTGCTTGGAATGCATTTCGCTGTGTGAGCCCAGATTTCTTCTCTCTCAGCTCCATGCTGCATGTGGCTGGATTCTCCCTGTGGATTTTGACTGTACAGCATAAACATCAGTGACAGATTGGGAATTGTCAATGCAGATAACATCAATAAACAAAATATAAGTCTGAAACACTTCTTATTATGCATGAGAGCAAAAAAGCAGAATAATGGAAATGCATACCATGGTTTAAGTTGCCAACATTTTCCCACCAGAAAAGAAAAAAAGCATAATTTAAAAAAAAATATTAAAAATAAACAAAAAAAGATGAGTAGAGATTCCTAGAACACCACACTCTAAGCACGATGCCAAGTTACAACCACAGCACTTGGAGGCCCAAGCAATGACAAGCATACATGATCACAGCCTCCATCAAACAAACAAACAAATACTGGGAAGGAAAGAAAGAAAGAAAGAATAAAAGAAAAATGGTACAAAACACCGAAACAGCAATACTGTTTGTGAAGATTGATACTCTTGGAAGAAAAAAAAAATAGAGAAGCTGCTAGAGAGCTATGAGATTTACAAAAGAAAATGTCTATGTTTGCCAGCCACATTGCATAACTGAACAGAACGCAGTCACCTGTCTGCTTCCGTTTAACACAGGAGAGATGAGTTGGTCTAGTATATTTGATAGCAGGTTTTAAAATTATTTTCCTGGAGGGAGAGTGGCCCTGAACTTCAGTTTTTTTAGCAAGTTCAGCTTTCTTATACACTGCTATGGACAAAAAGAACACAAAAACATAGAATCAGAAGAAAACCCAGCAAACCATTTCATACGATCAATATGTCAAGTGTCAGGCCCACTGCCCCACAACTCCAACCCAACGTGTTGCTTCTTCCAAGGGGAACAAATCCTATGCTGGAAGAGGGGGAGCACTGGTGCATTGGCTCAGATGCATTACCCAGTAACCAGTGGGGATGTCTACAATGAAACAGGTCCAGTGGAGCAGTGAGCCTTGGACATGGCTTGTACAATATCTCATTAAAGAAACACTACCATTAATAATGTCACGGTGCACATAATCTACAACAGAGTAACCAGATAGTACTGTAAAATAGTAAGAAAATAAAAAAAATTGTAATAGGAGTGTGAAATGAACCTTTTTTCCTTCTCACTTCATCTCTGGAGAGTGTGCTAGGTTCCTTTTTAGCTATTTTCCTTTCAGGAGTAGAAATCCTGCCTCTCCCAGTTTTAAAAGGTTTCTCTTTTTTATGCTTATCAAGAGATGATCTTCGCAATTCTCTCTCTGCTTTCTCCTCTTTAGGAACAGTCTCTAACTGTTCAGTCATGATGCTCCTATCATCATCTGTAGGATCAGAGCAAATTACAACAACAAACAAAAGATTAGTAACAAATGTTAACCATACTTCAGAGGAGCAGGGAAAAAATAGTTGAAGACAGAGCAGACAATTACTTTTAAAAAAGCAAACTATTTTTACCATTTTTCTGAAACATGCTGAGATTACTATTATAACTGTAATCATTTTGCTTTTCAATCATTATGATTTGGAAGCAAAAATATTCAACAGACAAAACAGAAAGGATAATGCACACCTTGAGTGTCTGCCCAGAGACTGTCTGTGTCCATGATGGAGTCATCAATTGTCGTTTCATCTTTGTAATCATCACACGTCTCTGTTTTGTAGTTAGTGAGCAGGATTTCTTCTCTCTGTGGTGAAGCAGGAGCCTCTCGGGAGCCTTCCTTGGGCTCAACTTCCACTTCTTCAACATCCAGCTCCTCTTCAGCCTGGGAGTCTCCTGTTTCAATGTCTTTCTGCTGAGTAGCAGCAAAGCGTACGCTGTGAGAAGCAGATTCACCCTCATCAACTGTTGTCTGCACCACTGTGATAAAGTCATCCTCCACTGTCACCACTGATTCAATAATGCCTTTCAGCTCAGGCAGGGCTTCTGGGCTACCCTTGGCTCCCATTTCTTCTGCAGCAGGCTCGCCAAAGTCTGGGGGCATTTGTGATACAAGATGCTGTTTATCCTCTTCTTTTGCTTCTTGCCCTGCTTCCACCTCTTCTTCCTCATATTCTTCCTCTTTCGGGGCCCCAGCTGCCACTTCACATGGCAGCAGCTTTTGGGTTTCCATAGGTTTCACAGCTCTATCAAGAGTCTCTTCAGCTCCTTCTACAAGTTGTGGTATGCTCTCCATCTGAATCTCAGCAGGCTCCTCCCAGAGAGGCTCAGCTTTTGGAAAGAGGAGCTCCCCAGAAGTCCCCTTGGCTGGTAACTGTGTAGGCATCTCTTCTCCAGACACGGGAGGTTTTGGATGTTCTGATTTGATATCCTCTGGTTTCACAGATTCTCCATTCAGACTTTCTTGGGCTTGATCGTGCTCTCCACTAGATTCATAAGATTCCTCCTTATCAACTGCCTCTTGATGTACCAGATCTGGCTTAGTTACTTTTTCCTTAATTTCTACTTCTGACAGTTTGGTGATGTCCTTCACATAAGTAGGCTCAGTCTTGGAAAGTACATCTGCATCCTTTGCCTCTCTGGAGAAGATGGTCTCCTCTTTCTGCTGAGTGTCTTTGGGTTCAGGCTCTGCTCTTTTAAGAGAGACTTTGTCCTTCCCTAAAGGAAGAGAAACAACCTCACTGATCTTGGTGTCTAACTTACTCTGATATTCTTGGTCAGCTCTCCTTGCAGCTACCTCCATATCGTGCTTAATAGCATTGTAATCTGGTTTAACTGGAGCTTCTATGTCAGCTATGTCAGCTATCTCAGCTATCTCAGGAACAACACTAAGAGTCTTCTCCTTCTCCAACAACAAACAAATAGAATCCTTTTCTATTGCTATCTCTGAAGCAGAAATTCTGTCATACATTGTATCAGCAGGTAAATGAACTTTACTAGCCACACTTTCTTCTTTCCTTTCTAACACTGCCTCAGCTCTTGTCTTCTCTAGTTCTGCTCCTTTAATGGGACAGACCTCTTTAGAGTCAACTTGATCTTCACTTTTTTCTAGCACAGTATCCAGTTTCTCTTTTTTCTCCTCTTCAAAGTCCCTCACCAGAGTGGACTCACCATGCTGACGTAAATCTCTATCACTGAGGAAGTCTTCTTTTGATTTTTCAGCAGCTGCCAGCTTCACTTCTATTAAAGACAAGTCAGGAGCAAGGCCACGTCTCAGTTTTTCGTCTGTGCCTTCATAGAAGGGACAGGTTTCACTCGTTAAATTCTCACTGTCCTGAACTGGAGAAGGGAGTGGTACTGTGTACTTATTGAAAACACAGTAGCCCAAGTCTTCCAGCTGACTTTCAGCTTTCAGAATTACATGGTTTTCATTTGTCACAGGTGGCAGGGCTGTGCTGCTGTCTTCCACAACAGTGTCAGAAGGAACTGGCTTCTTCTGTGCCACCTCAGCATCTGCACTCACAGAGGCTAATCTAGATCTTGTCCCTGCCAAGTCTAACATTTCAGGCAGGTCAGGAGCCAGGACAGCCCCATTTTTGTAGTAATCTTTGGCCTGGAAAGACGGTTCAGCCAAGGTCTCAGGCTGGACTTTTTCTTCTACTACTACTTTTTCTTCTTCTGTGTGCTCATCTTCCTCTCTACTTTCAATGGGGAAGCAGGGGGCCTTCTCCAGTGCTGGTGTGGTTGCTGGCAAGTAGTCATCACCTTCATCCATACTTCCACTAGTGTTAGTTAGAATATCTGAAGCGAGGGGAGAAAGATCATGTGCACGACCAAAACTAAATCCTAGGGCTATTGAATCCAGACAGGACATGGGCAAGTTAATAGACATACTTCTCTGTTCAATTGCAGATCTTCCCCCAAGTCCCAAGCTCCTGCTCAGAGTTAGGTCATCTTTATTTTTACTGTGAAGTTCTCTCTTATCCCCATAGACTTTGGGGTCAATAGTGAACATTCTTTCTGTTGGAGAACTGGGTTCTTCAGATGTGTCTGGTGTATAGCTCTGAGCCAGGGTACTGTACCCCATTTCACGAGCGTGCATATTCTGCTGCTGATTCAATTCTGCCTGTAATTCTTCCTCTTCCTCCTCCTCTTCATCTTCAGGTATTAGAGGACCTCTCTGATAAGGCTCGTATTTACTCTCTTTAGTGTCACTTAGCTCATAGTAATCACTGCTTTGTTTCAGACCATCTGCTTTGAAGGCTTCCTCTTTCAGAGCAGAGGTCTCAAAATACTTTGACATTCCTGACTGATCCTCCTCTTCTTTCATTTGATGAGGAGCTGCAACACTTGTCTTACCCTCCTCAGTGTCTTTTTTAACATCTTTCTCTTGAGATGCTTCAAGAGTAGGAGTCTTCTCAGTGGTTAAACTTGGTGCCTCAGGGGCTTTCTCTGTTACTCTGGATAACTGAGCGGTATCAGGGTGCTCTGTTGTTTTCTCAAGAGTCAGTTCATGGCTTAACTTAGCTGGGAGTACCTGTGTGCTTTGCTGTGCCTCCTTTTTCACATCTGCTGCTGCTGAGAGCCCACTTTGATCAGTTTCTTTTTCTGCTTTGAGAGTATCAGGTGACTTTTTAGTTTCACCATCCTTTTGAAAGTCTGTTTTGTCTGGGGAAAGTGTCTTAACTTCTGATTTTGTGGTAATTTTACCCTCATCTAATAATCGAGCCTCCCCTTTATCATAGAAGTCGTACCTTTCTTCCTCATCGCTCTCATCCTTAGTCATGTCCTTTTCCTCTCCCCAGGGAGGGATTTTTGGAGTGCTTGGAGTTTTCAATCCATCTACAGTTACTGCTGAGACTTCTTGTAGAGATAATGTCCTGTCTCTGTGGATCTGTTCATCTTTACTGAGATCTTTGGCAAACAGTAGGTCAGTAGATTCCTGATGTGTTTTGAAACCATCTTTGAGTGAAAGCTCCTGGGGGAGAGCAGGAGATGGGCCTGAAGGAAGTTCACTTTTGGCTGCTTCTGCCTTGGGTTCTGGTAGCAATGGAGAACTTTCACCATGGCTGATGGCACCACCTTGGATATCTTTGAGGTTGTCTTGAAATTTGGTAGCCATAACTTGGTTGGTTGATGAGAGCACACCTGCAGTCCTTTCTTCCACCCTGTTCTCTTCAGGCAGCTGAGATGACAAGTGCTCTTGTTCTTGAGGAGCAGGAAGCTTAGCAGCAGGTTCTGCAAAACTGGCTTCCCCTTTCTTCTGTGAATCAGTTTTCAACATCCATTCTGATGGAGGTGAAAGCATTTTTTCTTTGTCTTTGCCCTCTGAATCCTTTTTATCTGCAGCCTCTGTTTTTGCTGACTGTGGAACTAAGGCATCAAATCTAGGTTGCTCAACAGTCTTACTGTCCTTCCCAGATTCACGTTGCTTTGTGTCTAATGGTTCTGCTGCAAAAGGGCATGTGCCCTCCTGGACACGGAGTTCCATCTTCGTGGCTGCAAGTAAATCTGAAGTAATTTGTTTGGGTTTGATAGCAAAATTATTTAAAGTACTTACAGGCAAGCAGTCATGTGGCTTACAACATTTTAATATGAATGATGGAATGGAAAGAGAGAAAGATGTGAGCATGCAGCAAGGCATCCACCTAGAAATCTGCTTTAAATACTAGTTTCCTTTCAATATATAAGGTTTTATAAGGCAAATGTGAGTTGTACACATATAAATGTGAGCACTGAAATGAGATGATTTCATGTTAATTCTTTGTCTTCATTATTTGTATACAACAGCAAAATCACAAATAACCTCACTTCATTAGAAGTTTTGCTGGACTCTATAGCTTATGTTAGTTTTGTGCTACTGAAGTCTGCAACTTTAAAGGAATCAAGAGTATCTTTGTGTGTTGCTGATATTTAAAACATAGTTATACATCTCTATGTATTTTTGTACATTTTTCTTCTACATGCAGCCTAAACAAGAGATAATGCCTGCAGTTTCAAACAGTTTCAGAAGAGGCTGTTTTTTTAAACTGTACTAACTTACAACACTCGCTCTTTGTCAAATGACCAAAATCTCACTGCTGTCACCAAACCAGCACGTGGAAATCAGCAACAGACCTATCAATACTCCCAGATCTTGAAGGTCTGGTCTTCAAAGTGGCCAGTCACCTACAGCTGTAGCTGAAGTCAAAGAATACTTGGCATGTTTCCTTGACTCTAGATCAGGTGCTAATTAAGTTAATTGGAAACTAAAAAGGCTACTCTTATACAATGCCACTTTATTTTCAGAGGGTAATACCTAGTTGAGTTTTCTTTTTAATACCCACTCTGTTAATCATTAACAGCTTGATTTTTTTTTTAATGTCCTGTGGAATATAATGATTCCTGTCTCCTTGAAATCTTCCTATAATGGAAAATATTAAGAGAAAGACTGCAGAATGTGGCATATCTTTCTACACTAATCTGCAAAATTGATTTCATGTGTTTTTTCTAAAGTTTATTACAACTAGCATTGGGCCAGCTCTGAATTTCTTCAGACCGAAGTCCACGGAGCCATCTTTTTGCTCTGATGAATCTGACTGTTTTTAGAACAATTGGTATTGAAGTATTGCTCGTTATTCAAATATTTGCATATGCTAATACTGAGTCAAAAAAGCAACTGCCATTCCAAAATCTATAGGTAACCAATCTACACCTACAGTAATTTTGCTCCTTTATATTTTCACATTTGGTGACTGATTTGCAATCCCCATGATGTATATAAAGCATGGTCACTGGGCTGATGTCATCCTTGTTTCACAGAAATTAAATAGCTAGATACTGCTTTTCTCCATGTATCCTACTGTGTCTCTTAGTGCAAGCAAACAACACCAATGGCATCAAAGCATACTCTGACTGCCAAAGGAACTAAGTGTTCTTCAGCTGGCCATTTGGAACACAAGCCTCCTAAATGCAGCATTCCTTAGCCAGGTATGGAATGGGTACATCACTACTCCACACAAGGTGTCTTTGCACCTTGTTCCACTGGCTGAAGAGAAACACCATTAGAAGAAAAGCACTGAAGCCTAGTTCTTGTGTACTGAAAGATGACTGCAGTAAACATTTTGTTTAGAGACTAAGTCTAAACTTCACCCAGTCCTAACCTTCACTTTGAAGGCAAATGTCCCAGTGGAAGTGATGGAGATTTTGCCTAAGAAGGGCACTCCAGCAGGGTCAAACATTTGCAATAAGGCAGCACACACAAAAAATAAGAGTTCTGGCAATGACTGAGGAGTGGAGGGGTAGATTGCAATGGATGACAAGGGTATGATATAAGAAGCAATAGCTTTAAGGAAGCTAAACCAGAATGCACTGAAGCACACACAAAAAAACCAAACCAACCAAGCAAAAATCCTGCGCAGTGCAAATGAAAACATTTCTACAGTTTAAGCATCTTTATGTCATAGTCAAAGGCGGCAAATCTGCTGTTTGAAAGAAATGCAGATGAACCTCTGCACCAAAAAGAAAAAAAATACATAGATTAGCAATGTGACTGGCAAACACATCTGAGATGGGGAAAAAAGGCTTACACAGAGGAATAAGCTTAGCTGCAAAGCATATTTTATCATGGTAAAGTAAAAAACTCAGGAATCAGCCACAGCGGTGGGAAACCATGTTGTCATACAGCACCTGCACAATCATATTGTCCACTACACACTCTTCAAGCATAATAACAAGAGCAGTCATACTAATAAATGGGAAAAACAGAAAATGAAGCAGGCTTGGAAAGCACTGGAGAAAGCTGGAGAAGGATTTGCTGTCAGCAAACACATGCAAACCTAAGGAGGACACACCTTCTTCAGCCAAGGAAGGGGGTGTGTCTTTCAGGAGTGCTCCCACCACAAAGGTCACACTCTCCCTGCTGGATGCCACATTTGGCACTTTTTCTTCGTGACACGCTGAACCAGAATCCGACTGACCCTCACAGAGGGCCTCTGCCTGGTCCAAAGGCTTAAGGGACCTGTACTCTTTCCCCATTTGCTTCCCAGGAAGAGCAGCAGGTTTCACTTCCACAGCCATCAGACTCATTACTGGTTCTTCTTCTTGGGGATGGATAAAACAGGCGACATCACCACCAAAAGTAAACACCAAGCACACAGCTGAACAGGACTGCTTTTACATAACCCTTTCAGAACTGCATTTACACAACCCTTTCAGCTCAGTATTTTCTATTTAAGTCTGTAAAGGACTGCCAGTACCCAGTTCATTTTAGCCACCAAGGAACTGAATCTTCCTTAGGGAAAAAACCAAACCAAAAGCCTGCCCTCCCCCCAGACAAGCGTGTTTATGCCACAAGATGAGAGCTGAAAGTGTTTTACAGGCATACCTCTCCCAAGGATGACAGTGGGTCAAACAGATATTGAAAATGGAGATGGAATGGAATGATGGATGGCACTGACAACACTAATGCATCAATGAGCTCAAAGTACACTGATATTTTTCTAATAAATGTGCTGTTTAGTCCAGTACAAGACATTCAGCTGAGGTGGAGGAAGGTATGAGGCACTGATTTCTTTCCACTGACCTTGGTAATACAGACTGCTGAATGCCAGCAAGTCAATCTACTGTATGAATCCTGGATTTGGCAAAATACTGAATAGAACTTTCATAGTCATAACAGGCCTGATGCATGGCTAGTGATTAATGGTTTTTGCAGGATTTCTGCCAAGGTTCCTATACTGAATGGGTTTATAAACAATTCCTCCCTTACACTGTCTAACATCTGAAATCTGTATATGAAAATCACTATTTTAATGCAAGGACTCTACATTTTCTTTGCTGTTTCCCCACGTATTCCCAGGCTCCTCATCATCAATTAAGTCAAATAAACCAGTGAATGCAATTGTTCATCCAAATTTCTAAAACATACCACTCAGCCTATAAGCTGTTAGGATCAGTATAGCAGAATCAAGAACAGTCTTTGCTTGTGCTGTGGCAGAAGAATTATTAGAAAAATCTCCATTCCAGGCTTGTACTCCTGCCACTGCTACTCAGACAAAAATTACTGTGCACTATTAGTATTCCCTCTGGTAATAATTCAGTAATAATCTGGTAATAAATCAGGATTAAGTGTGAATCCTTTGATTCAGCAACGCACTCAAGGAGCTGACCAGCAGCCATGCTGCAGGCAACCTGATGATATCCCTGAGTTTAAAATGTGTCTCACAACAAAGTACTTCACTGAATCAGGCCTGGAATAAAGTGGTTTCAAATCTGGAAGTGGCTGTATCCATCCTCTTGGAATTACAATGGCTTCATTTTTCTCCTGAGAGTGGCCCAGTGAAAACCAGACAATCAATGATCCATTTCAGCTATGGCCTTAAAAGAGTGATTTAATGAACATAAACACTATGTGAGGCTGAGAAAATATCATTATGTAAAGAACAACACATTATTAATAACATAAAATAATTAAGGTTAGATACTGTATCTTAAATGAACAGAAGCCAGAAGATTCAGAATCAGACCCCGACCAATGCCTGAGCAGTGCAGAAATGTTTGCAGGTGGGCAGATTGTAAAAGCAGCCTTGCAGGACAACAGGTCTCCAGCTACAAGAGATCCTGACTTGAATTAAAAAAAACGTTTCTTTTTGTGATTTTATGTACTTTTGTATGTGCATCCCTCTCAATTAAAAAATACTAAGGAAAGCTTCTTATTTTACTCTGAGCAATACTACTTTCATTTCCTGAAACACTTCACACAAAGCCACATTAATAAAAATAATTATTCAAACTAGAAAGTTCTCCTTGAATTAAAAGAATCATATAGCCTCTCCTTGTGCAGCAGACTCTTATGCCAAACAGACTGCTGGCCAGCAAGGACAGCTGTTTCACACAATAGTCTCAGTTGGAAGGGGCCCAGAAGGATCATCAAGACCAACTCTCAAGTGACCAACCCATACAGGGATTGAATCTTGGCATTTTAGCACCGTGCTCTCACCAGCTGAGAGGATCTCAGGGTCTCATAATGCCTATCTTTCCACTCATGATCCAACTTATTTGCCTTTTTTCTTCTCCACACAGATGTTCTGAGATCTTACACTCTCACCAGAGGCAGGCAATATGACTGGAAAGGAAGCTGCCCATGAACTGATCAGGCTGTTATGTACAGCTATAGGCACACAGCTAAAGTAAGGCTACCCTTGTTATTTTTCTATTTCCCTACCTTTGGTTAGTTATGCTGACATGAACAATCTTCAATTATTAGTGCTGATCTCTTACTGATGCTGTTACAGTATTAGGCTCTTGATTCTGTAATTATCCTGTTAATTCTGAACAACTCTGATTTTCTTAAAGTGAGCCAGTGACCAGTTTCAGGGAGACAGCTCCATCCTCCTGACACACAAACCTTTAGAGGATCCAGTACTGTTTTTAACTTCAGCTCCCAAGACTGAGTGCTGTGAAATGAAACATCAACTATTTCACCTTTGAGAAGTCAGCTGTTCTGTTAGTCACTCAAAAAGATTCTCCCTTGATTTTTCTTTTACATAACCCCTGCTGATAAAATACTACTTACTGATGTGCTCAGGTCACAGAAACAGGAGCTACAGAGAGGCTTTTTTTCCCTCCGTGTTTGCAGTCAGCTGGCACAATGCAAATGAAGTGTGTCCACAAAACAACTGGAAATCAAACATGACCCAATATGGCCTGAAATTACCTTTGTACACTGGGATAAAACGTACTTACTTCACCTGCTGGAGAATTAAAATCCTTCCAGGGATATCTTTGGTATAGACATATTTTTCCCCCATTGTGTAAACAACTGACTTTCAGTAACAATATTGTGGCCTACTCTGTGTACTGTTCTTGGCAGTATTCTCTGTCACAAAGAACAAATCAGCTTCCAGTTCTTTTAACTAGCTGCTCCTTTTGCTTCTGCTATAAACCAGGCCTGAAGAACAAGAGCCCTGATTTAAGTGGGAACCACAAATACACCGACCCCAAAGCTGCTCATGGTGCAGCTTTGCCTAGACAGGGAGAGACTCTTGGAGGGGTGTCACTTCCATCTGGGGAGAAAACATAACTAGGTTTCCCTTCCCAGAAGGCAGCAACACCAGGCATATAAAGAATGGAATGGATGGCAGGTGAGTAGAGGAGAAGAGGACCCAAATGGGACCATGATCAGTTCTCCTTCATCGTGGCCCAACAAGACCTCTGTGCTCTTCACTGTGGCACTGGGATGTGTACTAGAGCCAGTCCACTCTGAGCTGAACAAAGGGTGTTCATAGTACTCATCTGAATTGCAGGGCTCCTCCTTGGGCACAGACACTGAAATGGAGGGGGCCAGGTGTCTACAGCACTCCCTGCTGGCAGCAGCCCCACCTTATTATCCACCCCTGCATTTACAAACACACACAGACAGAGGCTGCAGGACAGACAGACACACAGAGGAAAAATAAAGCAGGATGGATACATGCTCCAGCACCACCAGCCACTGTGTCACGCTGGAGTGGATGACACCAGCCAGACTCTCAGTTAAGGCAGGATGGAGGAATGAGGCAGTTGAGCATTTTAATTCATGTACCTGGCCCTTTCTACTGGGTTTACCAACATCAGAAACCAATCCCAGGAGTAAGTGAATTTCAAAACTACACACTAATTACTTAGAAGACCACATGCTGTGCACAAACCACATCTCACAACTCAGACTATACCTATATGTATTATACACCTGACTGTACTAAAAACTTCTGAAGTGCCCTGACATAGCTGTACTTCTCATAGTCATCAGATTTAGTACTTAAAAGTGTAAAATTTAAAAAGTTCTTTAATTAAAAAGAAAACCAGCTTACATTTTGGCCAGTGGTGGCTTTATTTTTCATTGCACCTGTTTCAAAATTCCCCACTTTTCTTTTCCCTATAAATAAGCAGCATTTAAACAACAAAAAAACCCCCACCCCTTCCCGAAATAGATAGCCACCTTTTTTCCCCTAATAAAGGCCACAAAATGCTGCTCACAGCAGTCTCTGTTAGTCCTGCATTTTATGCTGTTGTGTCATGTTTCCATGGGTGAACTAGCTCCCACCTCAATGTCTGCTAATGCTTTGGAATGACAAGTTTATTCCCATCACTGTAGCCCTGCAGAAAATCACATTAGTGGGACTACACCAGCTACTGACAAGTACAGGGAGGGGCAGCTGGAATTGTTTTTGCAGGACAAAGAAAAATAACACTACCCAATGAAAATGACTGGTCTACTACCTCATTCACACTAGCTTAGAGGGGAGATCTGGGACCTCCTGTAGGCTGAGGAGTCCTCACATCACAAATTAAGCTATGAAAAACTAAACATCTAGTGCTAGAGATAAGATGCTTAAGTCCATTCTCAGTGTATGACACCTGGTAGTTTGATGAACACTGATTCACGGGGTGCCTTAGGCAGCTGCAGCTGTTCCACTGGATTTCCCACCAGCTTCAAGTACAAGTCCATATCTTGTGTCCCTGGTCTCTCTAAAGGCAATTATAACTTACAGGATTTCCCCCAGAGCTCCCAAAACTGTCACTCTTAGATCCAAAAGTGTCAGAAAGTGAGGCTTTAACACAAGCAGCATAACAGATCTCTTTGTAGGATGTCAAAACAAGAGGGCTCAGGAATGCTACCCTAACTATGACTACCCAAGCCTTGGAAACAATTTTGATCCAAAACAATCCCATTTATAAGAGCTCTAAGGTTCCTCCTGGAAACAACAGTAAGTTTTAAGTTTCTTTCTAAAGTACATCATGACAAAACAACATTTGTGTCTTTACAAAAAGCTCCTCTGCTTTCTGAAGTAACTGGCAACAAGTGTCCTGTAATGTCATGGCATGGATTTCTTCTGCCTGGGAAAGGATTGCTGTAGGAAAAACTAATTCCATGGGTCCATGCTGAAGATGGGTGCCAGCGATGGGGCTGGCTGGGATCAAAGCTATGCTGTGCACAAAGACCCCACATGGAACTCAGTCAGTAGAACTGTATTCACAGATTCTTTCAGGGAACAAAGAGTGCCCAAAACACTGATAATTTGGCTGCTTCTCTTCTGTAGTGGAATCCAACCCCCATATTCAGGGATTTATGCAATATTAAAAGAGGCAGGTGTGGAAAGAAAACCTGGCAACCCACTTCTGCCAAGCAGGAAGCTCTGCAGAGCACTGCAATAGGAAATGCTAAGCACAGTGTTGTGTCCAAGCTTCCCATTTTTCCCTAGTACTTAAGAGCCAGAAACAAGGTTGCAGGGTATCATCTCAATCTACTTGCAGTGCGGAACCTGTGGGTTTCTTCTCCACAGAAACATCTACAAAATTCTGCAACAGATTTGAGGGGGCTCAGAGTTCACAAAAGGAAAATTACAGGGGGTGAGCTGAGCCCACAGTTCAAGGGCATGAGAAACTAGGAATCAACTCCCTCCTAAATCCAAGAAGGTCCAATATTTCAACTCCCTCTTCCCTGCAGGGTGCCCTCATGCCAGCCCATGAACTACTGAAGACAAGAGCTGAATGAGCAGAAGCACTTGCCACCTCTTCAGCTGGAACTGGGACAACATGAAGAAAAGAAGGGAAGGTTGATATGGTCAAGAAGCTGAACACAGAAGGAAGATGCGCAGAAGGGGAGGTTCTCCTTCCAGCTGTGGGTTTATTTATCCAGGGACCCTTCAAAAGCAAAATGCATCAACAAGAGTGAAGGTGAAATCCCAGCATTTGTCTATACTGCTGCAAACAAGGCTAAAAATCCCTTCTTTATAGGCTCTGAACAGGCTGTAGGCAAGGAAACGAAGGCCTTGCCTCTGCTCCTTAAAACTGCAGGAACTGACAGCAGTAAAAAGGCTTAATGCCTGCTATTGTGATGGTCCAAAATCACAGGAGTGCAAAGCCTGCTGCTGTTTGGGACTGTTACATCTGTGGCTGCTTTACACATTTACATTGGTTTTTTATCAGTTTGAAGAAAGATAGTTTCAGAATTAATGCAGATAATTTCATTAAGAGGATAATGATGTCTTCTAAGGAGGCTATGCTTTTATTTCAGCAACAAGAAAAATCCTTTGTTATTACAGTCCCTTCTAATCTTTTCCGTCTCAAAACATGGGAAAATCCCTAATGCATTTTAAAGTCCAAGATTAAAATCACTTCTCACAAAGGCTAATTCTGCTTTACTTTCCTTGTATATATTGAGAATGCCTTTCATGAAGTAATTTTCATCGTCAACAGATCCATTTTCATAAAACACTTTATTCTTTTCAGTTTACAAAACATTCTTATTTGGTATATAAAGGCTAACCTGCCTATTTCAAAGTGGAAGACAGTCCATCAGAGGCACCCTTCTTTTCCTTAATGTTTAAAATTTTTTTACATGAAGACATTGTTGACCATCATCAAAAGGCACGGAGCACAAAAGAAATGCCAAGAAATTAGAATATTACGTCAGTCCTGCAAGACGAGATACAACTGATAAAAGGATTAGAGGGTGCTAGGGAGAATTTAATTTCCTGAACAAAATTATGTTATTATAGTTGAAATAAATATAATAATTTCAATAAGGCAAATCAGTCCTCTTACCTTCTGCAGCAGTAAAAAGGGACAGGTTCATTTGAATATTTTCCTGCAGCCAAATGAAAGAAACCTACATCCAACCGACTCCTTTCTCTCATGAAATAAACCTGACCCGCAAACCTCTCTGTCTTTCCTACCTTTTTTTTTCTTTTAATTTGTGTTTGCTGCATGGCTGGCCACATCCACCTTTGTCAGTCTACAGCAGTGATTTCCTTCCTACATTGACTGAAGAAGTCTCTTGGATTCAAAGCAATGCGACACACACTGACAAGTGCATTAGGAAAAGCTTCTAGGAGAAGGGAAAAAAAAAGATCTGAGGTAGACACACCAAGTGCTCACCTTTTTTGTTCAATTAATTAATAAACTGTATTTTACTAAACAGAAAGATGGACAATGTAAAGATGCATGAGCATGGATTGCCAGATGATATAGGGAACAGGAGGTTTAAACAAGTACAGTAAAACTGGGTCAAACCCTACTGAGGCAAACTCTTCTGAACAGGAACTTTGCCTGAATGAAACTGACAGGTCTGGCTCACTCAGGTCAGCAAAAATTGAACTTACCCACAAAAAATAATGACTGCATCTTCTAATACAGAGCAGAGCACAAGATTTCTTATTACCATATTTACTACACTGAACTGACAACACTGATATTTTGGTAAGAAGCAACATAATAAATTTCTGGTGAAATTATTTCCAAGTTCTTTCTGTTGCTTCAAACAACTCTACTGTGAGTTCCTGTTCAAGAGCCTGACATAAACAAGAAGCTTCCTGCACAGTTCACTGAAGACTGAGGACATCACTTCTATCCAAAATTCCCTTACAAACCAGCTATCTGCTCTTAAAAATGAAGCACTGTATCAAAATCTTCCATGTTGTGGAAAAGTCTCTTTTGACTAATTTTAAAGAAAATTATTGCAAAGTTATTAAAAATCATGACATTGTGTAAATCATTGAAACATCTCCCAAGCACTGTCCTTTCAGCCCTTGTAACCACCTCTGCAGGGTAAGTGCTACTATATTAATTCAATTCTACACGCAAGGAAAGAGAAAACCTACAGTGTTCAGTGACTTGCTGAGTCATGTGCACAGCTGGGAGCTGCAGTCTGGCAGTAGATAATAACCTCAAGTTGTAGAGTGTTTTGCCACCTGCCTGTGTTAGTATAACTAGCAAAACGCTTTCCATTTGCTATGGGGCCAATCTACAACTTCCTGTCAATTAAACAACATAAGTACTTTAAAAAATCCTAAAATATGCATGCAACATGCAGATACACAGCTGATACAAGCAGCACACAAAGCCACACCTAAACCTGAGGCTAATGGAAAAACCTTGACATTGGCCTGAAGCAGAAGAACAAGCCCTTTACCATGACATGAAAAATCAAAAAGCATATACAGGACTAGCCAAGTGAATTATGTATTTTAAAAATAGTGATAAGGCCCTGGTAACAATTCTAAAAATCTTTGCTAATGCCTTACCAGTTCTCTTTTCAGTTAACAGTCCTGATTGCCATTACCTCTGTGTGATGAGTCTAGGAACTGTTGTGTTGTTTTTTAAACACACAACAGGCAGATTTTTTTTAAAAAAACAAAAACAGTCAATTACTCAAGTTCTATGTAACTGTTACTAACCACACTCAGTAGGCCCTTCCAGTAGAGTGGACTGACAAATGTTGTTGTTAACACAGCCTGTAATTTCATTGTGTCAAAAATGACTGCGTGATGGAACATGCCTAATTGCAGTGTCCTCATTAACTGAATCAGAGAATGCTAGCATGTGAAATAGCAACCATCCACGTGCAAAATTCATACAGGCTCTGTGTTAAAATACCAACAAAGTTTGTTCAGCAAATGATAGGAAATTATTTTCATGCACTTATGCAACAAAAAGAAAGAGAAAACACTGAAAGAAATTCCAAGAAAGAAGTAAGCGGACACATAAAAATGTGACTGACATGAGTCTGGCAGTCCCCTGGAGATTCTGAACCCAAATCCTTCTTATCCCCATGATATAGCTCAATTTGAACACACTGCTGTCTCCCTATGCTGCTGGCCTTGATGCAGCAGTTGCCTTCTGCTGAACAAAGCATTCACGCACACACCTACACTGCAGCAGCTTCGCTGGGATTCAGGCCTCTGCTTCACATGAACCCAACACTTCAGTTCTTTGCTGGAGAAGGTTTCAGAAGGAGAAAAATGCAGTGATCACAGGCTACTGAAACTGAACACTCGTGCAGAACAGAACAGAAATTTGCTTTGTAAGACTAGAATGCGACTGCTGCACTTTGTGTGCAGAACTTCCAATACATGCAGGCACTGGAGCATGAATTACAGGTCAGGGGCCAAAGACATGATCCAGCTCTGAATCTCCTTGCTTTCATGCATTTAAGATTCCAAACCAAAAGGCAATGGTAATTTTAAAAATGCAGCCAAACACATCTCAATAAACAAAAGATGACCTATACTTAATTGTGGTTTTGGTGACCACACTGGGACAGCAGACACCTTGGCTCACATTGTATACAACAGACAAAAAAATGAGCACCACTATCTCCTTTTCTTTAGCATGAATGTTCTTAGCAAATCCCTCAGCTACCTCTGTGCATTGCATGCGTCTGCCTCATCCATGCACTGCAGTTGGTTTGCAGATGGGGAACTATTGCTGAGAATGGCTTATTTTTCCACATGACATGAGAAGTATCTCCACTGCAGAAAGTATCTCCATTTTCTGATTTTCCCATCCTTTAGATTCATGTCTCATCTCTCTGCTGACAGCTCTGCGATGTCCAGGAGACCCTTACCTTCCTCCAGAACGCCAGTCTGCTCAGAAGCTGGTGATGGAGGTGGGGAAGGAGGCAGGTTGGCTGACTCTTCAACTGCTAGAAGTCAAACAGTGAAAATGAGATAGAGTCATTAATTCCAGGAAGACCAATACATGATGTAAGCTGCAGTCAGCCTGTTCTGCCCAGCTGAGGAATTATCTGATGGAGACTCATGCCTGCCAGATTTTTAGACAGACCCTTGCAGAATACACAGACTTCTGAAATTATATTAAAAGGATTTATTTTTCTGTTGTTGATTCATTTTCTAATGGTATAAATTACTTACAAAATTCTGGTTATAGAGTACAATATAAAAATCAAATACAAGATACTCTTTTAAATCAGTACTGCCTCTTAAAAAGCGTTCAGTCACCCATGGCAAAACCAAAAAAGCATATGAGCACAGAGGTATTATAAATTCACACCAACTATCAGAAACTGGCATCCAATCTCTTTAATCCACTGTCAGTACATGAAAAAACTCCATTCTGCACACTTTTTTTTTTCTTCTGCTGCGTTCAAGGTTAATAGCAGAACACATGCAAATGTTGCTTGTCTAAATGCAAAAGATACCAGCACAAGGAACTTATATCAGCTGTGACATAACAGTGATTCAGCTGAGCAAGGCGCAGTGAAAACTTAGATGCACTTGGACTGGGATTTACATTCATTCCCAGTCATGAGACCAGATGCTGAAAACAAGTGATTTTTTTCAATTACCTCAAGTACGATGAAATCCTAAACAAGCTTCTTAAATGAACTCAGCATGAGCTCTGCATTGGACCTCATACCAACCACTTTGAGAATTTTTTTTCTTTAAAAACAGATCCACTCCTGGGGCTTAACCAATGTTTAAAAAAAAAACCAAACAAATCTGTTTTAACAGATCTGTCTTATCAACAGCACCTTTCAACAGGCAGATCTCAGTTTACTGTTCAGGGCTTCTTTCCAAGCACAGGCAGGCCACTTTCAAAGCCCCAAAAGAATTTTCCACCAGGCTTCCTCCTATTGATTTCCGTGTGATTTGGAAAAGACCATATGTGACTTGTCCTTAAGATGTGCTGTCCAGGGACAGAGTATTTATAAACTCATCACAATGCATCTGACCACAGGAACTGTAACAACAACAGCTGATAACTAAAGACATACTTCCCACCATGTCTTTTAAATTACTTATCTAACTAGATGGAAATGAATATCCATTTTGCCTCTCCCAGGCCTGAGTGAAGTGATTTGGAGAATTGGGGTCTTCCCTGTAAAACTGAGTCTCTGCAAAGAAGGGAATTACCAAGCAACACATCTCCCTGCTGCAGTTCTAAGTTAGTTCAATGAAGCAAAAAAACGTGGGAACCAAATTTCCAACAAATATTTTATCTTACTCATTGACTTTAATTCATTCCTAGGCAAGGGCCAAGCACTGCACCAAAGCAGGCAGACTGCCTGTGGGGAAAACACTGCAGGGCATTGTTTTGATTTAATCACAATGAACATGCACTCAGCAGAATCTATCCTAGGACAGGCTTGCATGACTTCCTTACCTCAAGATGGAGTATGTCCTTTCTCTGGCCTTTGGTGTACGTGTTTTGAGCTACTGCAGAAGTTTTCTGGCAAGGAGCAAGCACTTTAGGTACAAATGGTTCTATACCTACCTTCTTTTACAGACAGATAGATACATACACACACACACACGTGTATTTCAGAGATATGAAACAAAGGAGGCAACAGGAGGATGGAGACACAGCATGGAGCAGTGGCGTTCTTACCTTTTCCAAGTACAGACTGATGGAATTTGTTTTCACCCCGTGACTCTTTCTTCCACAATCTGCCCTCACTCTGCCTGGTGCTCTCAATCTGGTGTGCCCCACTCCTTTCTGCTCGCTGTGGAGGTGCTCCCCCTCCATCTATTTGAGCAGCTACCACCCAACTAGCACAGCCTCACTTTCTTTTTATGTGTCACTCTGTCTTTGCCTCTTCAGACATTAATCCTTCATATTGTACAAGGCTGAACACAAACAGTCCCAACCAACACAGTGACAAAGCCCTGCCACCAAACACACTCATGGTTGAGCTACTCAACCATGAGTCAGAAACAAGGTGGAGAACTGCTGTTGGAGCAAACAGGGAATGAGACAGTCACAGGGCCATAAAGAACTGAGAACACAAGGATCCTGCCACAATCCTGTGGTTCCAGCATTTATCCAGTGGTGGCTGTGGTTTACCCACAACCATAAACAACATGAATACACAGCTGGAACTGCATTTTTTAATATACATACAGACATTTGCAGACATAAGGATACCTAGAACATACTTTGTCTCATTTTACCTAAAGGTAGTGATCCAGGCTGATCTTTGTGCTGGGCTTCTTTTTCCTGTTCACCTTTCAGGACTGCTACAGCTTCAGCTGTTACTACTTGTACTATCCTCGCAGACACTTCTTCTGTGACAGTAGCAAAGTTAGAAAAAAAAGAAAGAAAAGCATGCTAATCAGAATGATGTTTTAAAATCAGAAAGATTAGCTTAAACATTAAAAAAACAGAGGCTGACTAAATCCATTTTTAAAAGGTAATCTTTTTTTCCTGAAATATAAGGAAATCATTAGAAATAAAAGAGAAGGACCAGATATTCCAAAGGTTTTGGTGGAAAATGCCAAGTATTTATAAAAATCAGGAGCTTGCTCTAACCAGGATGCACAAAGCATCATTATTAAATGTTCTTTCTATTAGGGACAATGTGCAGCAGCTGCAATATTTTAAGATGATCACCTATTTAATGTCTAGAAAAATTTCTGTAGGTATTGTCTTGTGAACGGGTAGAATGGGCAGCTGAGTAATGTAATTTCTTGGCATTTAATATACAAAGTCAGCTGCATTCCAACATGCCCTTTGGACTCTAATTCCTCCTCAGCAGCACACAGTATGCATTAAAGGCACTTCCCAGACAGCCATCCACGCTGGTGAGGGACTTGAAGGGCCAAATAACATCCCTGCATGGTTAAAATCAGTACTTCATCTTCCTCACCCCTTTGAAGACTGCCACACAAAGCTTTATTTAAACAGTAGGTCTGAGTACCATGCAGAGGGATAGCAGAGGATGACTTTTTTGGTGGAATGGAGTCCTTGCTGCTGGCCCCCAACCTGCTCTGTGCACGGAGCCGACTCAGGCACTGCACACTTGACAGAGCTGGGGCCACGGAAGCCACGCTCTGCTCTTCCCCACTGCCCACAAGGTGCAGTACACCCAAGAAGGGCTGAGCAACTGGCTGCTCTGGTGTGCAGAAAGTAGCAGTAGGAACAGTCAAGGAGTGAATTCTTCCAAACTGAGGAACTGTCTCAGCTTGACTCCAGACCCACTCAAAGGTGCAGTGAAATGTCATCTTTCCTACCGCTGCATGTGGAAGCAACCAGAGAAGCACCTCTCTGGAAGTTCAGGTACCTTTGATGTAACAAATCAAGATCTTAAGGGCTGGTCCAGCAGAATTCAGAGAGCAAAGGGTTTGTGGTTCTTATCTGTATATGGGTCTGCTCTCCCTTAGTCCTTAACCAATACATTTCTCTCTCTCAGCCAAACTCAGTGGAAATGAACCCCTTCCCCATCCAGCTATATCCAAGTGCTGTCTGACAACTGTTTCCAACACAGATGGAGCTGACCCCCAGGGAAGGCCACAAGCTGCACAGTCACAATCCAGCAGCTGCACAGCTGGGCACACCTGGGAACAAAACTTTACTGCTTCTCCAGCCTCTGTGTGGAGACAGAGGTTTGTAATGGCAGATGTCAATACACCCTGCTCCTGCCAGAGCCCCCATTAGTCACCATCCTGAGGGCAGGAATAAAAGCTCTGCTCACCCATTACCACGTCCTTCAGGCAAGAACTGGCTGGGAAGGGCAAGTATGTTTAAATCAATGCCCTGCATGTAACTTCACAGCAACCACTCTGACAAGGGACTGTCCATTAGATTAATAATGATTTATTTTCACAGTTACTCTTATAGAATTCCCTCCTACTTTTAATGTGAAGCTATTCCTCTTCATTTGTCCTTTAGAAAAGCCAATTGTCTTTCCCAAAAAACAAAGATGTGAATTACCACAGCCATGTTTGTCTAAAAATGAAGTGCTAGGTTAATCTTACTTTTACACAAACTGTTTAATGAGATATTAAAAGTCTCCACCCACTGGCAAAGAACATTCCCAATTGTTGGTGCTTATACCTTACAATTCACTGCACTCCTGGCTGGTCACCTGGAGGGCAGTGACTGCAACAGTTCCATTGGCTGCTGCCAACAGCAAAAGCAGAAGGAGGAATACACCAGAACAACTACCAAGCAATGAAAAAAACCAAGCTGATTTGAAAAACATGAGTTTGAAAAAACATTTGAAATACGTGGATATAAACTTGAGGATCAATTCAGATTAGAAATCTGAAGATACTGCTTTCCTACTGCCAGGGGTGAGAAGTTCTGGCAGCCTTCCACACTGGAGAAAACAAATCAATTGTTTTTTGAGATGAGGCTGGGTATGATATAGGTGCCTGCAGGAGGAGGACTATGAATAGCAGCTCTAGTTCTGCTCTTCTATTCAATGACACATCCCTAGCATGGGATGAAACTCCCCTTTGTGGTTAAGTAGATCAAACGGAGCACCATAACCCCATCAATCAAGTCATGCATGTGGCCAGTCCTATAGATCAAAGAACAGGCATATTGATTTAAAGCCCAGCAACCTTCCCAGCTGCCTTTCAGGGGCCTGCACATCATTTTGGGGCTTTGCACCTCATTTGGGGCTGCTTCCACACCTGCTGGATGCTGGGGGTGCTTCTTGGCACCTCTTGGTTCCTTCCTCTCGTGAGAAACACAAAGCAGACACTTCCCAGACCCTCCCAGACTCTCACATGGTGCTGCTGCTGCAGAGCAGTGGACTGGACACAAATCTGGAATCCTTACAGGTCCTGACAGCTCCCTGTGTTGTGAGGCACATGCAGCCTGCAAAGCACGAGCTGGGAAAACCTGGGAGAATGAACCTGTGGCGTGGCCCATCCTCCTCCTGCAGACACACAGGGCCCTCCCCACACCATGGCGTGCTGCAGCACCTTCCACGGGCTGGAGAGAGACAAACTGCTCCTCCAGAAAGCATCCTTGAATAGCTAGTATATCCCTGCTCAGATTCTGCTCTTTCAGAGCAGGAAAGAGCATCGCCCTGACAGCTCTGGTGAGCATGGAGGACAGCACAGAGCTCTGCTGAGTGCCACAGCTACAGAAGACCCCACACCAATTCCTGCCACCTGCAGGATGTGACACATGGCCCACCCGTCAAAACTTCCACCAAGCTACTAACCACAACACCACGGACAAAAGCAACATCATCAAGACTATACTATTAGCTCAGATGAACATATCAAGACTCAATGAGGAAGGCTGTTAAAAGAATCCATTTTTGAAGCTTATGTTCACATGAAAACTTTAACGAAAGGCTCCAATTAATTTCTGATATAGAATATGCAAATGTATATCAGGTTTAGTACCCTGGAGCATATCCAAAGGAAACCCCCTTGGTCAACTGCTTTCCATCAGCCAAGGTACTGCAACCCTCCTCCCAGCAGGGTTAAAACAAATCATTAAAAACTGCCTCCTTTGTAATAGAATTTATACTTGATCCCATCCAGCCTGGTTCTCTAGTACAAATGGGCTCTACAAGCTCAGAAGACAGTTCTCACCCTCTCAGCTCTCTTCCTGATTTAATTTGCTTGGGACAGATAATGCTCCACAGGGAGTTATGCAGGAGGGTGAAAGGTTGTCTCTTGATAAACAGAAATTTCTATTTCAGGCTACGCAAAATAAGTAAATAAAAATACAAATGGCCTCTGGGCTTGTGTGTTTTGTTCAGTTTGTTTTGTTTGGCAGTGTTCTTTAATCAAGAAAGGCTTATTTCTGAACACTCTGCTGATGGATATTTTGGGTGACACAGGGGGCATGGGCAGTTCATCAGAACAGTGCTTTTGCCATACATGACTGCTGCAAAAGGACAGACTTCTCTGTACTAATGGACACTATAAATAGAAGATCCAGTGGGTAAGTCAAATCCTCACAGGGCTGCTATTGAGACTTTTCATAGTTTTCTTATGGTTCAGTTAAAGTTCAAGGCAGCCTAATGATAAAGAACAAACAAACAAAAAACCAAAACAAGACCAAAAAGAAGGGGAAATTAGACAGCTTGAATGCTGCAGATGCTGGGCTATGTATTCACCAGACCTGGTTTTACTTGTAGACATTTGTTTTCCCTCTCTTTAAACCAGCAGACTCTCTCTGACTCTACTTCATGCCACAGAAACAGCACTAACATACAAGTTACAACAAATAGATTTATTTCTTAAAAGCAGTAAGGAGCATGGCTTTATCTTGGACTCCATGAGAACAAAAAACAGCAACAGGCCTTTTCTATGCATTTTGTATAGAGCAAAATGCTGCTCCTTTTACCAAGATGTCAACTGTTCATGATATAGGACACAGACTACATAGGAGCTTCACAGCTTGATTTCAGGGAATACAGTAACCTAAGGTATAGGCAGTCCTTGAATGGGATGTCCATAACAGAGAGAAAACACAGTGAAAACCCTCAGCATGAGCTCTCCAAAGCCCTGACAGGGAGCAGGCTAAGCTGAGAGGCCAGGGGCTGACATACCAGGACAGTAGCTCTGCTGCTCCCTCAAAGGGCACTTCAGCCCACACTCCAACAGGGCTCTCAGGTCAGCTCTGCCCAGCTGCTGCCAGTGCCACGACTGCTCTGAGGCAGGAACAGAGGACTCTGCCCTGCTGAGAGGACAGAGCCCTGTCTGGGGCACTACACTAATTTAAACCAAAGTTAAAACTCAAACAAATTAAGCACTCTGTGCTGCTGGTTTTGGAAGTTAGCCCAATTCTTCTACAAACCTCAGCATACCAAATCAGGAGATCTAGAATCTCCGTGTCCCAGAGATGACTCAGGGACACAAAGCCTTTCCAGAGTACTAAGATGCACAGAGGATGTTGAACCAACCTTCCCTCCTGGCTGTTTTTAGAAGGCCTGCTGCCTCCAAAGGCTGCTGCCTTCCTCACAAGTACAGCCAAGGGCACACGAGGTGCCCAGTCCCCATCCCAGCCACTCCAGCACTGAGAATTAAACCACAGCAGGCATCATTCCTGCACTCCCTCCTGATACCTGAGGCCCCTCTCCCAGACAGAGACTCAGACAGGGGCTGGTAAATGAGGCTACATGCCAAAGACTGGCTACAGCACAATCCAGTATCTGGGATCAGATCCTGTACAAGGCCAAGATGTTACTTCAAAGCTCTCCTCCATTCCTTATTGATCCTGCTGCATTTGTCATTGGACTGCAGATGTCTCCACTGGCACATTACCTGCAATACTTTTATTTCCCACGACAGCTTTTCATTCCATTAACTTTTATAGCAGACATGTTTACCAGCCCCAGAGACAGATATACAGACGGTGGCAAGAGTCTTTTAAAATAGGTGTCTGAGCTTTCAGGTCCTGACATAAACATTTCCACAAAATAGTTTAAAAAATAGTTTTTTAAAAAATCTGCAACTAAAAAAGAAAGAGCAAAAATCAGATCTGTGAGACATGTCCACAGTGATGTGTGATGTCTGTTCTTTACATGCCCTTTTAATGGCTGTCCCTCAGCCTCTAGCACTTTTTCCTCTTTCTCTTCCAACCTACCACGACCTCAGACTTAACTCATGGAGAAGTTGAGTTTGCTATGAACACCCCTTCTTAGGTGAAACTGTTCAGCTGTGTCGCCCAGATTTTCTTACATTTTATTTTATATTTGTAGAGAATTTTCTCATACACTTTGTGTAAATAACTTATTGTTTTTTATTCCTTTATGGGAGACGGACAACCTGATAGACTGTTGGGTTGTCCAGCGACATTGAGGAGGTGGCACTGTAACCTTCTAATGACAATAGCATTTCAAAAAGATATATATATAGAGTCAGATGTTTTAATAAAGAGTTTTTTAGTTTGCTTTGACCAAGACTGCTCTGTGTCGTGCTTGTGTCGCCCCAGGGTGACACAGCTGTTTGTTTCTGACAGCCCTCATCCAGCAATGCCTTCTACCTTCTCTCCCCTATTCCCCTGTGCAATGCTGCATGATTATTCTGAGGACTGGTTTTGACAGGATGGGCAGGGCTCACAGCCTCTCCCTGCCTCACAGCTATGTGACTGGCACTGATGCAGTGATCCTGCTGGCAGTGAACTGGGAGCTGGTACAGCTTGCTCGTCACCTCATGTAACAGTGTCAGTGATTTCTCAGGCCAGAGTTGCTCCAGTCAGACCAGAGTTTGTCTCCTCAGCTCTTCTCCTTTTGTGCCTTTAGTCACCTGTATTTCATGACTGCCATTCAGCAAGATCACTCACTGAATCTATTGCTATTACCTAGTCCTTCTTCCCACCTTGAGAATCCATTTCACAGCAACAGGGACAGTGCCTCCTAATATGAAATGCATATCACGTCTCCACAGTTTCATCAGGACAGTCTTCCCAGACTAGAGCAGCATCATGCCTTCCTTCTTCTGACAATGGCTCTACCCAATGCCACTAGGGTGGCAGCAAGACCTTGAGATTCCTGTGGCCATAGAAGATGCCACCTGGGCTCTGTAAAGCATAAGTTGTTTAAGGCATAAACAAAGTTTACCATGCTTCAACTGCATGGTCATTCTCATTTCTGGGCTGAATATTCTGAACTGATGCATTATGCACCAGACTGAAAGAATCCTTCTTGAGGGAATAAAACTGTTCTTTTAGAAAGCAGAGGGAAGGATTCCTGTTCTAGGAAGAGGTAAGGTGAACACTTTCAAATCCAATTCTCCAAATAAAGGATTGCAGCTCAGTAGAAGACACAAATAATCAATTGCCTGATGAGGAGTATGCAGAATCCCTGCTCTTATTTGCTTTCATTTATCTCCTAAGCATTCTAGCCCCTTCTGCTCCAGGAGAAAACCAAAGAAAAGGGATGGCAGGAAGGAGGGACAGAAGAAGGAGACTGAAAATTGTGTCAAAACTTCACACACATTCATAGGGTCACCCATCAAACACCCACCAAGAAAAAACAGTGAGCTCAGTTAAAGTAAAGGCTAATGAATGTTCCTGGAGCACTGAGGCAGAAGAACGGATTAAAGAAAGCTGCAATGAGATGGAAAGGATAAAATAATATGTTTCAATAATTTTGCTACATTTTAGAGAAAGAACACAGGCGGGGCACAACAAAAGGATTAGCTACATGTATGCTTGCAGAATTGTGAAAACAAAGCAATTTCAGTCAAGATGTGCCTGTCAAAATCCTCAGTGGGATTCAGAGCAGTTTCCAAGGTAACCAGCACTAATTGTTGGCACAGTGCAATCGAGTCAACAACAAAAGCACAAAGCAACCTGCACCGCCTTGTGAGGCAAAACACCCCACATATTCCTGCAGAAAGAAAAGATACAAAATGGCTATTTGCTGTCTTTGATGATCTGAAAAGCAAAACAGGACCTATGGATTTTTCCCCCCCGGGTACTGCAATTCCGAGTGCAGACGGGCTATAAACCAAATAGCTGTTCGATTTGTTTAGAGGCATTAGCCAGTCCCCCAGGGACAGGTCCTGAATCCATGCACAGCTCTCCTGGGAGCTGGTGGATGGCTTGTTTCAGTCAAGACTACTGAAATGTTGAAGGAAAAAAAGATGTGGGCATCACCCAGTGACATTTGGGATGGAAAAACCAAAGATACACCTTGGACTTGATCTCTGGGATCACGACAGCTCTAAATACTGCCTTTCTGCATGCAGATTAAAAGACAGATGCACAGCAGCAATCAAAGTATTATGGATAAGTTATATAAACCCCAAAAAGTGCCAACAGATTAGTGCTTGAGATTGAAGAAAAAAGCCGTAATACAGCTTTACAGAATTCAAATACTGGCTTTCAAACGGCTTTTGTGAGTGTAAATATTTTGCTGTAAGTAGCTCCTTGATATGGATATTGGCAATATTAACAATAATTGGCAGGAGTTACGAAGGCAAATAATATGAACATCAGCTTTTAAATTAAATGCAGCCACAACACAACAGACAAGTATCATTTCCCTAATAAACTCGTTGACTTTAAGCTACTGCAGCATCCATGAGGATAGTGACAGATTAATTTAATCATCAGGATTCAGCAGCTAACCAATAGAACAGGGCAGAAAAGGTTTGTGTTTTGGGAAAGAAAGAGCTTTGACAGTTTAATGCACTGGATTCCCAAGGCAGAAATATTCAGATTGTTGTTGGGGAAAGATGTACTGCAGTCCCTGTGTGAGAAGGGCACATACACTTTGTGTAAATAACAGTAAACAGCTGAGCTACAGCTGAGTACCTGGAACAGCAGCTTCAAACCCTGGTAATGCAAATGCATTACACCTCTGTCTTATGGGGTACTCAACAGCCCCTCCTCTGTTGTCCTCAAACTCTAGATTGTAAATCTGAACTACCACCTCCCAGCTCATTAACATTTCTGAACGTGATGATCTTGGAGGTCTTTTCCAGCCTTAGTGGTTCTATGTTTCTTGTGCTATCTGCTTTATATCAGAGTAAATCTGGTGCACAGCTGGAGTCCTGGCTGCAGCTGAGCAGTGCTGGCCTGGCTGTGCTCTGGTACAAACACAGGGTGGCCTTCCTGGGCACCCTCAGCTACTCTGCAGCACTCAAGGAAGCAGCAGGGAAGCTCAGACTGCCTGTCCTTGGATTGCTTCCACATGTTCTGTGTGTGATTCAGTTCCCCTGCTCTGACTGAATTTCCCTGATCACTTTCTTCAGTGGGGGAGTTTGACCCATAGTCCAAATCTCCAAGGCACACAGTGCAAAACCTAAAGTGACTTATGCCAGGAATCAGGAGACATTCTGAAAGCTCCAGTGAGCCCCCTCCTTTGGCTCCCTAGCACATTTATTAGGCAGAGGCCTCTGCCACACTGTCAAGCAGCTGTAGAACAAAACACCAAGGGACCGTTGCCCTCCTCAGTCCCCCTTGAAATATGTAAGTCAGCTAAAAAGGAGTCACACCAATGTCAGTATAATAATACAATGCTTTAAAATGAGCCTTCATTACTGCAGCACTTGTTTCCTGTGCATCCCCTGAGTCCATCTTCTTAAATCTACCGCCTGGAACAAAATATTTACTACCAGCATTTCCCAGCCAAATCAGAGGTGGGAAAAAGCTATCAGTTCTGTTTTGTCTGATGCATGGGCAACACAATTTAGAGCAATATTGAAGCTGACAACACCAAACCCTCAGCCAGGGCAATGCAGTGATGTCCCACTGCCTTTCCTGAGACTTGGCATCAGCTCAAAACAACACCTGCACATACAAAGCAGCTATATCTATCTTTCCCCAAAAGTATTAATTCCCTAGGACTCACACAGAAGCAGCCACTTTGGCTTCAGAACAAAGAACCAGATATTTAATCCTTTGAGTGTGAGTAAATACACATAATGGGTAACTCACTTTTAAATCAATATTAGTTTTGGACTTCAGTACAAGTTAACATTTTAAACAAACTGACTTTTAAGAACCTCTACAAAAGTCAATGAAGCATCAGCCACCTACAGAAGGAGGTGATGCATCCCCTAAGGTTTATTTTTAGCTCCTTTTGGGGTTATTTTAAACAGTTTTTACAGTGCTTTCTCTGATCCTTTTTTAAAAGGATTCACAGTATGCTATAGAAACTTTGCCGGATTTAAGCTGAAAATTAACGTTAACCTGTGCACATATTGTGTGGGACTTAGTCATGCCTGGTCAGGAGGGCTGAAGATCAATCTGTCAATGCCAACAGAATGCTGCTTTAACCCATTAGGGATATTTAACACATAAGATGCAGCAATGTCATGTCCTGCTCACCTTAGTGCTCACACACACAGAGCTGGTCCAGCCCAGCTCTGCACTGCAGCAGCAGCTGCACAGCTGATCTCTTCCAAGCCCTGCTTCCCAGTCCAGCCTGCACCTGCACCAAGGCAAGGGGGTTTCTCCTGCCAACAGAGGAATGGTGCTGCATCCTTCCAAAGGAGCATGTGCAAGTGTCCCCATAGACAGGCAGACGAACGTGGCCTGTGTCGTGCACAGATTAACCCAGTCCCACAGAGGCTGTACTGTGGATGCACCTTCAGAGCAGCTCTCAGCCAAGGTCAGCAGTTCTCCCATCCCTCCTCCTTTTTTCCTGGCTCTGCTCCAGCTGAAGGGAGCCTTGCCTCTGACCAGGACTCATCCCTGAATTCTGCTCCCATCCACTGCCTGCCCACTCTTGGGGACTGCCAGCTCACACCTCTGTGTGTGCAATGTGATTAGGAAGGAAAAACGTGCACCTACTCTCGAAGAAGGAAAATGGGACAGATGCGCATCAAAGCCCTCAGTACATCTTCAGTGCCTATCAGTGCCCTAGCACAGGCTGCCCAGAGAAGCTGTGGCTGCCCCATCCCTGGAAGTGTCCAAGGTCAGGCTGGACAGGGCTTGGAGCAATCTGGGATTGGAATGAGATGAGTTTTAAGATCCCTTCCCACCCAAATCATTCTATGGTTCAGTGACCTTCTGAACTATCTCTTCCACTTTTGCCAAAGCCGTCTTCTCTGGCCACCCAAATACCTGCAAGCTTCTGCAGCCATAGTGCTAGAGATGTCCAGCTGCTGAGGGGAGAGCTGAGACCTGGGCTGGGGACACTGCAGAGAGCTGCATCCAGAGGCTGAGCTCCTTAGAGTACTAAAAATGAGGAGCAGTTGTGGAAATTCCAGGTCGCAGAGGAGCTACACTGGATGGCTGGGATAAAGCTGGAAGCGCATATGGAAAACAAGATTAAAAAAAGAGACAACGTAAGTGAGAAAGGAGAAAGAGAAGGAAGGGCTGACAAAGCAATCGTTGAGATGGATGACATATTCTTAAATAGAGAGAAAAGATGACAGAGGAAGGAAAAAGAAAGCAACTCACCCAGGAACAGTTAGGGATTCGTTTCAGCTCACCAACAACCTCTGTGTTACCCTAGATGTAGCACGTACTCTGAACTTGGAGTAAAAAAGGAACAGTCACCACTGAATCCTATTCCCTCTGCTTATATGTGGTGCAAGGCTGTGGAGGAAGACAGTTGCAGTACATCAGCAAGACTGCCACATCTACACAGCACTGGCAGCTGATACATTCATAAAGAGGAGCAGAAGTACCTGTCTGGCCAGATGCACGGGCAGAGAACCAGACTGTAAATCAGTTTTCTCCTAACTGCCATAGGTTATATGGGTTGCTGGAGGCTCTATCAAACTGATCATCTATCATTATGCATTTATCTCAAGGAAAGAAATAGAAACAAAAAGCAAAGTACCTGGGGTTTATTTTGCCCTCCCAAAATACACAGTGCCTCCCAGTGAATCTGATTTCCGTGAACTATTCAATCTACTCAGTCCTGGGTGAAATGACTCTGAGAAGCAGCTAAGAGGTTTTCCTGCCCTGGAGCTAATGGTATCTCTCAGTTATTTTCCATAAAATAAAACTGCATGCAACTAAAACTAAACTTTTGAACAGTTATTTTCCACACAGAGGAGAAGGGCTCACTACCACGATCTAATGTACACAGATGGGGTGCCTTGAGTTTCCTGCACTTTTTGGATGTCATGAGGAATGCCTCAATACTAACAAAACCCCACGAAACAACCAAAACTGCATTTCTAAATCATCACTTCAGAAGAGGTTTTCCAAGCACCACTTACTGTGCTCTGTAGTCAGTCTGTGAAACAGCAGAGAAAATGTAAATGTTTTGCTCAGAATCTCCCAAAGAACAAATGACAGCATAAACACCATCACACAGACATCTCACTTTGAGTGTCTGAATTTCCAGATCTGCCATTGGTAGGGACAGGCACTGGATCATCAGTGCTCAGCTGCCAGCTAATGCCAGCTGTTTTGTGCTGATTCCCATCTCTTCAGCTGGCAAAGGCAAGCAAATCTGTATTATCATTATAAGGATTGAATTTCAAGTGAGCAGTTAATCTACCAGTAGCAACTCCACAGAACAAAAAACCCTAACCAAAACACTAGTACACACTTAAGTTTTGCTGTCCTTACCCAGGATATGAATACAGCAAGAGATGGTTTCTTCTCTATACTGTAACCTCACAGATTAGAACAGCAGGAAAGACAAAGACAGGGGGTTGTCCCTTGCTTCCTTCTACTATTTCCTTTGAGTTTCTCACTCAAATTAAAATCCAGATTGCCTTTGCTATCCAATTTTAATACAGAATAGCTAATCGTGGTTAGTCAAATCAAGGAATTTGCATATATAACTCTCTCATACTTGTACTTTGTACAAAAAATGTACCCCAAAGCAATATTTTCTTTTAATTTCCATTAAAGTGGTGCCTTGGTGAGGACTACAGAGTGGGGTCCCAATCACAAAGTGCTTGCAGCCTCCTCCTTATCTCCCTTAACCTTGAGAAGCAAATGCTAGAGGAAAAGAGAAAAAAACCTAAATCCTCCTTTCCTTTGTCAGCCAGCCTGACTGTGGCTCACAGACGTCACAGGGAGCCTGTGCACTCCTGAATGCTAAATAATCTCCTAGGCTACATACTTTCTCTCAGCGGAGCTTAGAAAGAAATCTCACTTTGAGCAGGGCCATGTTGGCATGGCAACGGGGGGAAAAAGGAATCAGCAAGCCTGGAGGAGACTTTGTGTGACTCTCACTTTTGTGAGAGATGTGATGGTACCCACTTCCTCTCCACCAAAAGTTCAACCCGTGCCCAGTGGGTGAGGAAGGGCTGATCTCCACCCTGTGTGCTGGCAGGACTTGGGGATGCCTTGTCCTGGGCTGGAAAGTGCATCAACCTAACACCTGAGCTTCCACAATGGAAAAAAGGGAGGGAAGGATTTGTGAAGTGTGGGGCTGAGTGGGTTAATGACCACCTTCACGATACAGGGCAAGGGAGCTGGAAATGGGGCCAGCAGTGCTCACCAGCACATCCCCTGCTGTCACCTAAGAACCTGCTGCTTCCCTTCCAAGGTGACTTTGGAGAAGAAGATGCCATTTCAGCTCTGCCTGAAACAGGAGTAGCTGTGTGCCTGCAAAACAAGGCTCTGTTGTTTAGCAGTGAACCTTCTTCCAAATCTTTCTGCCCTCAGACCAAAACTGGAATGAAAGATTATATGCTGGCACAGTCCTCAGCAATAGTGCCAAATATTGCCCAGTGTTTCTGAATGTCCTTTGTGATGTCATCATGGTGATGGAGGCCATGAGAGACCCTTTAAACACAACAGTGATGAGCCTTTGAAGCACCCCATCTCTACATCTCTCAAGGGGCACAGCTGAGCCCAGCCCAGAGGGCAGAAGCCTCTGGGGAGGTGGCACACAGTCCTACACAGTGCTGGGCCACCTGTCCATGGCTCTGCACAGACCTCCTGCCTCACCTGGGGTAGAGCTCTCTCCACCCTTGTGCCTTTCTCTCCTGGCTTTTACAAGTCCTGTCTACTTTATGCAATTCATAAATGCACAAGCTGTCTCCTACCACACACTTTATCAACTGAAGAGGACTCCAGCAGAAAAGGTCACAAACGAGAATGTGTCTTGTGGGCACAACTGCCCCACCAGGCACTCAGCTAATGCCACTGCTGGATGGTCGAGATCTGACCAACAGAGACAGGAAGTCTGCATTTACAGTCCTCATTAGAACAGGTAATTAAACATGGATGGCAGGGAGGGAGGGCAGAGGCAAACAAAGAGCGGAGACAAAGCAAAAATGAAACTCCAGAATGCATTCAGTATTTGACATTTTCAGCAGCAATAACTCTCCTGGCCACAGCAGTCCCCCAAGAGGGGCTGCAGATGTTCCCAAAGGGCAGCTTTGACAAACAGAGCTCATGGCATACAGTCTAAACTATGGTGGGGCTGGAAGATGTTATGAAAGATGCTCCTTCCATATCCCAGCCTTGTTGTTCCTTTTACATCTCCGAGGTTATAGATTATGTTTGCTGGGAGCACTGACAGCATCAAGTGCGTGCTGGTTGCCAAGCCAACACGCTCACAGGCACTCTGCTCTCACTTCTTAAGGAAGCATAGCTGCTTTTGCAATGCTTGTATTGTAACAAGAAAACACCAAAGTGAATTGAAATCCCAACAGGGAGCGCAAAGGAAATGGCTGGTGTTTGCCTTCCCTTGGCCAAATGCAGCACTGATGCAGTTCCATGCAGCAGTTGGCTCTGATGGTGTTACTGCACCTGGTTTGAGATCCAGTTTTCAAAAGCAAATCTGAACCACACACTCCCAGAGTAGCTAAGGGTTAAAAAAGCCTGATGGCTGATGTTCTCTGTGTGGCTGACTCCCAGCATGGGAACCAACAGCACCTGCACACCAGGTTATCTCACCCTGCTCCCTTTCTGACAGTGATTTTTGCATTCTGCCCACAACTGTGCCAGACCCTCCAGCTCCTACCAAGACATGTCAATCACTGACTGATTTCTGAAGCCCTAAGAAGAGGTGGGAGGAGAGACCCTCAGAGAGGTTATGACTGGACAGAAAACGATGTCTTACTGGATTGACTGATAGGTCCAGCCACAGAAAAACCCACAGAGACTGGTCTATATAGTAGCTATTGAATATTTTAGAGCCAGGGAGAAGATAGCTGTGGGTAGGGAACATGAAAAGATGGAATTTCTGTGCCTTTATTCCTTTATAGCAAGGTTAACAGAGAATAGTAAAACCCTCAGCATCTTCTACAAGTGCCCCAGAGGGGTTCTGTTGCCCCTACCCACACAGTCTTCAGCAACATACTTTGAATATGTCTGTAATATTCCAATAATGTGTCCCAGATAATGACACTAGTACTACACTTAACACAGAGAATAAAAGTTTCAGGTGCCTGATATGTTTGCCTGTATCTAAATTGGCAGAGATGATAGTGTACAGTAATTACTGTCACATTTCCTGGGCAAAGGGAGGGAGATCAAATTGCCTAATTAACAGCTTCTTTCCCATGGGAGCCATCAATGACATAGTAAGACATCTTCTTCCAGCTCTGTAAAATAAATAACAGAAATGGGACAAACCCAGCAGCCACATTCAGCTCTGAATGTCATTGATTTTATATCCTTCTGTGCATTTTGTCTGCATTGCTCAAGATGTGCTGCTTGCTGAAAATGCACATCTGACAAGAAGGCTGGGAGGCTTCTTTGGGAAACAGGCATTCAGGGAGCTTATCAGAGGGGCTTACAGCCCCACAAGGACTTGGGCAGCAGCAGGACAGCCAGTGCAAACAGCCAAACGAAAAGGAAAGCCCTGACAAAAGCAGTCCTGTTGGAAAGAACGAAAATGCCTCCATACAATGAAGGCCTGTTTGCATGTGTACTGCCAGTGCCATCAGAACATTACCCCTTGTATGGCAAAAGAGAGAGAGGAAGGAAAAGGAGACTAAATAAGATTTTACTAGAGGAGGGAACAAACCACTAGCACACCATGGGGCCAGGCTCTGACTCTCAGAGCATTTCAGCCTGGAAAGGTTGTTGCATTTAGGGACCCCAAACACGGAGCTGCCATTCTGCTTCAGGGGTAGTCCAGAGGGTCTGAGGGCCCTCAGCCTGCACAATAAAGCACCATGGTGATTTTTTTAACCACCATGGTGATTTTCTAACAGTGCTGATGAGGGCTGTGAACAAGATCCTGTTTATACCTGGATCCTCCAGTACCTGGAGACTGGCTACTACAAGGCAAGGTTATGGAAGACAATGAAATACAGACTGTTTCCTTGACACACAGCAGGAGGCTGAAACAAGCACACTTCCTGCTTGTTTTTGTGGGTTCTTTGCATAGCTAACCTGAAGGGACTATGCTCAAGCACTACTTGCTAGGACAGGGCAGTCTTTCAGATCTGCATTACCTGCACCTTATAGAAATATGCTTGTTTAAAAGAGTAGATGGTCAGAGGAATAAGTCTTATCCAGATACCCATTTAGTCCAGCTTTCCAAAGCCTGAAACAAAAGGCTGAATTAGGATAAATTACATTCCAAGTTGTAATGGGGTTTGTCCCTTCCCAGTTTTGTCTTCAGTTGTTTCCTGCTGTCTGAATCCCCTCCTTTCTGGGGTAGTATCTGCCAGCACACAAAAGCCGGTTTATCTCTGGATCAGCAGATAAAACTGGACCTTCTTCTATTGTCCTTAGCTTACCTGACAATTTTCCTTTTTCCCCAGCCTCTTCCCACCCCTGCTTTGCTCCCTCAGAGCCTCCATCTCACCAGCTCCCTTGCTGCTGAGTCTGTTTCCCCACATTGCTCAGCCTCTTACTTCTCCTTCAGATCAATACTGCCACTTCTTCATTCCTCTTCATAGGTCTCTCACGGATCTGCCACGGGCTGCCTCTCACCCACCTTCCTTGTGACCCCAGAGCCAAAAGTGCCCAGCCTGCAGTGGGATTGCTGTGTCATGTCAGGGAACTCGCTACAGCTTGCCAGTCCCTTTGCATCCCACATGGTTTGGGTTCTCTGCCAGTTAATGAAGGGCTACATTTTGTCATTCTGGTATGACATGTTAGGGTCCTTAACACTGTCTGACACCAGGACACAGACACTGTCCTGAGGCTCTGGTAACAGGATTTCAGGAAATGCCTTTCTCTTCATCTGTCAAAAAAATAATTAATCAAATAACAGTGTGGGTACTCCAACCCCCCTCCAATTACAAATCTGAATTTGGCATATAATGAAGAAAGCACTTATCAGCTGAGTCACTGTATATAAAGACATATTGTAGAAGATGCTTCACAATGGTTACCACTGTTATCCCTAATTATATAAATTTGACTGGTTAGTTACTGCATTACTGAAAAAACAGATGCATTTTAAGTGCAAAAAGCCAAACCTTTGTAGCTTGATGTTCTTGCAATTCAAATAAAATGGATTATGTTGAATTGCTGGTTCCCAGAGAATGCTGCAGCATATCTTTAGTTCTCCTCACAACTTCCTCCCAGTTAGCTGACCACAACTTTCCAGTGAGCAAAAAAAAGGCTGCCACTCCTGTGTTTCATGGCAAGTCATGCACATCCTGTGCTCTGACACTGGGTCCAATCCAATGCTTTCCTTGCCAGCCCACTTCAGAGTGAGTTTGTGAGGATTACACTATCATGTCCCTTTGCATCACACATTTCACACGACATGAAAATGTTTGGCTTGACAAAACCTACAGGTCTCATTCTCCACTCTTAATAATTCCATGGTCTTCACCAAAGATGCTCTGTGTGTGCAAGTGAGAAGGGACATGGACAGGCATAAAACAGGGAGAACACATAGAAACTTGGTGGTCTCAGGGTGTGGGATGCTGCAGACTGCACCAGAGGCAAGGTGCCTTAAGGAGCACCTCCAGAACAGCATGGGATTTGTGTCTGGCAGAAGCACAGGGCTTAGCTGGTCTGCCAGAGGTAGATAGATACTTATCTTCGATATTTATCTGTTATTAAATACCTATTATTAGTAAATATTTAGAATAGAGACTCAACAAGGTAAAGGCCTTGTCAAGCTTCTAAAGGGGGGAAATGATGCCTCAGATTTTAGCTTTTGTATTTTTCACATTCTGTGCTGCTTTAGTGTGTAGTTCTGAGCTTCATATTAAGGGATGGTGAGCTCTCTGCACAGAGTAGGGAGACAAAACAATTCCTTCTCTAGCTGGGGACCAAGGACAAATGATCCAAATCTCAGGCCCAAGAGCATAAACAACATGGACTGAAGAGTGAAAAACAAGAAGAATGGGACTGCATGGGCTGGAGCTGTAATTGGACAATGAACTCCAAGATGCAAACGAGCAGAACTTACAAAAGTGAGTGACCGCTCGTCCATTTTGTGACCATTTTGGTTCATCTTGGGTGTAGCCCTGGCTGGGCTCTTGTGCTGCCCAAGGTGGATCCACTGAGGCCTCCTAATAAATCCCTACTTTATTCCTTAACTCCATCTAGCCTCTGTTCTAGGTCAGCCTTCACAAGGCATCAGCCCAATTACATATACAAATTTATATCCACAAAATGCATACAAAAATAAATAGGTGCTTTAGCACCCACACTTATATCACACCCCTAATAGCTTCCTGTGGGCTATGCCAAAAAACCCAGCCTGTTCTCTTGCACGTATCTGCCTTTGACTTGGGTGCCTGCTGGATCAGGCCCTGAGGCTGCCCTGCCCACAGCTCTGTGCACTCCCCCGTTCCTATCGGTCCCTTTGAAAGGAGGGCATTGATGTGTCTCCATCATGCAGCCATTACCAGCACGATGCTGAGACAGATCAATCAAAGGCAACACAACGGCCAGATTCAGAGGATTCCAAACACTGAGGTCAGACTCAGTAACTCTTAAACACTGAGAGAGACATACACACACAAAGGCAAATTTTAACTGTGCAAATCTAAAAATGTCACTTGTAGTGATGGATTGGATGCATTTCAGGAAGAACTGTCACTTCTTCCCTCACTACCATCCCTTGCCTCTGCATCAGTGTGGGCATAAGGTGCCTTTGTCCTGGTGGCCTTATACTAACTTTTCCCTTAATACACGGCCCTCTGATTTTACAGCACAAGCCCTGTGAGTGGGTGTCCTGCTGCTTTGCTGTGCCTTGAAGGGTCAACTGCCCTGCTACAGAAAACCCCTCCCTAGAAAGAGGCTAAATCCCAGCTCCTGGGTCAGTCAGATGCAGCAGCCCTTCCTTAGGGGAAAAACTTCAAAATGCACCAGGGATTGGGGGACGGACAGCTGCCTGGGAAATCCCTGTTTGAATTAGCGCTCTGCTGGGCATAAGGTTGTTGTAGTTACTGGGGATTTACAGACTCCAACATGAAGGCTGAGAAGCCAAAGATTTTCCTAGGTTACAGTGCTGGACTTGTACCAGAAAAAATAAAATCCCTGTAAATCTACTCAAACCCACAGCTTGGTTTATTATCTCCATCGACCGCGCCTTCCTGTGCATTTTCTCCTCAGATGTTTGGCGTCAGTAAGCTACTACAAATGATTAAATGAGTCACATTATTGATAATTATGTGTATCAGAGTGGCATTTAAAAACCCCACCCGATGCAACACCCCGCTGAAGTTACAATTTGCAAACAGACAAACACAGCAAAGATGACTAAATTTTGTTGCAAATAACAATCCTGATTTCAAAATCAAATTCTGAATTGAACATCAAAAATCTAGAAGTCCTGCCCCACATTGCATTTAGCACATCCAGCTAGTAAACACTAGTTTGAAGGGGCAAAACACACTCTGGTCCCTGTCTATCACTACAGTAAGTTGCTAACTGGTTTCTCCTTCAAAAAGAGAAAAAGCATTGAAAGAATTGTATCTTAAGTATCCTACGAAATGTTTACATTGCACTGATTAAACGCGGGCTTAGCCAGTGCCTGAGTGCGCAGTGCACAAGATCCCAGAGGGCCAGGAATTCAGGCATGAAGGCAAGCAATTCTAGGGACTTTTCCAGTGCTCAAGGACAAAGATGTCATGAGATAAGCTATATAAAGACTCCCAAACAAAAGCTATACATATTGACACTAAGTCTCCACACCAGAGATCTTAGAGTCTGAGCAGACAGTGAGAAAACTGCGGGGAAGGAGGAAATGAGGCCACAAAGTGGTGACTGAAGCAAACTTCACCTGGATCAAGAGTGATCTTGTTCCCTCAATAAATGCATGTCCCCAGCACTACTGCATGCCCTAGAACATGCTTCCTCATTTTGTCTTGCTCTGTTTTTAACTACTTGCCTCAAAAAGCAACATAAAAGGCACTGCAATAATGCCTGTTGATGGCCAGAAGTGGTTTCCTTCCTCCTGTCACCCATTAGCTGCAAACTCAATTAAATGTTTGGATCTCTCTCTGAACAGCACTCAGAGCCTGAGCTTGAGAGAGCCTGAGAAAAGCATTTCTCTCCTCCTTTTCTAAAGATAGGAAATTCCTCTTCATCCTGTAAGGTTATCCCCACTTTTGCAAACGTATGGGGGGACTTGTCCAACATGGGGTGACAAATCTGTGGCAAAGATGAGGAATGCACTCTCTATTTGCTGGCTAAACACAGAATAAAGCTGGGTTAGAGTAAAGAGACAAGACCTCGTTTTCATCTCCCCACTCATCAACACTGTGTTCACCTGAATGCTCACACATGATTTCTTTTACCTTGGCCAAAATTTGAAAGTCAATCTGCAAGAAGAGACTTAAAATATAAACACATTTACTTTTAGCAGATATCTCCATTTCCAGCACAATTGCTTATGAGATGACTGTATGGTCCAGGAGCCTTAAAATTCTCCAGCCTCTGAAAAATTATGGATAGCATCTCCAAAAGCTGTCAACAGCCAAAAAAACATTGCTAGAAAGATCTCTTTAGCATGCATGAATGGATGCATCAAGGGCAGTTGTGTCTATACAAGAGAAATTCTTCTTGTACTGTGCTTTTGAGGTTTGAAGTGGGAACTCTGCACAAAAATAATTAGCATTTACTTCTAAAACAGGAAGTTTGCTTTGCATATTTTATTTTGACACAGTCACACTCTTCTTTTTTTTTTTTTCTCTGCAAATAACAAGCTGAATTCTAAAAACCTTACATAGTTTACAAATAGACTAAGTCCCAGTGAGCATCCAGTGAAATATGGCTGGGCAAGGATGAATAAATGCTGACACTGAATTGTGGTGTTCCCAGCCAGAATGAGCAATGCATTATTTTGCAAACAGTACATGGTTTCAAGAAGGTCTTGCTACTTGTGAGCAATAACAAGAGAATCCATCCTTCTTGCACACACAAATGCACGAGCCATCCATGCACAACAGCTGGGCAGTTTCCTACTCCCTAGTAGCCCAGAGGACCTCAGCAGCTGCTCTGCACCAGTCTGTGACCGCATCACTTGATGGGTAACCCTGTCTTATTTACAAAGAAGGCCTTTCCTGAAGCATTCTCAGAGCCCTGCCCAGAATCCTGAGTATGTATCACCTGTGTAAGCCTGGGCGAAGATGTAGCCCTTGCAGTGAAGAGCCAGCGCCCTTCCAAAGCACATACACCCTCATGTCAGCTCCCCCATGCCCAGTGGCATGCTTGACTCCACCTAACATTTCCTCTTACAGAAACCCCCAGGGGTCTGCAGAGCAGACCAGGGCATCGAGGTGCATTACCTGCAGTCTCCCTGTTCCCTGATGACAACTCTCCGTTGATCCCATTCTCTTTGGTCTGAGCATACGTCCCTGGCTGCTCGTGGCTGCCCAGCCTCAGCTCCTCATCCTCTCGGTACGGAAATCCATTGGCACTTCTGACCAGTCCAGCGCTTGCGCCACCCTGATCCTTCATTTCAGGTGAATGTGGGTGTGAAGAAGCCTCTGTTAGCTGACCTGAAGTCCAGTGTGGTGCCTTGGCTTCGTCTTTTCTATCCTCAGCCATGGCTCCTTGCCTTCACCGCGTGGCCTGTAATGACATGAGCAGGAGAGATCAGCTCCAGGTGGGTGACTGTGTCCCTGATTGTCAGCACAAGCACGTCACCAGCAGTGTTGCTGGTAAATTCAAGTCCAGCAGAGGAAAGAAGTATCTCTGTGTGTTTGTCCTAGCCGTGAGTGAACTGATTTAAAACCAAAAGAAACCACCAGCATTAAAAATTACAGGTCAAGTCCTCCCTGACTCTCACATGCCTTGCAATTATTAGCACCATTTTCTTGATGGCTGCCCATTCATTAATCTGATTTTAACACATTAATTACAGTTAAAATATCAGCCCAATTAACAAGAAGTGAATCTGTCACCACAGTGCCACGACCCGTTCCAAGGGCAATGAAGGAAGAATGCCACAACTGCTAGGAGTGAAGCTGCTGCTGCAGCACACCAAAGGGGTGCCTGTCAGGCATGGAAGCACAAGGTGATGTGGCCTCTCCAGCACTTGCAAACTGCGACTTGTCATGACAGAAGCCAAGTCAAGGAATGTGCACTGGGCTCCTGAACACCCATGCTGTTTGACCCCAGTTAAATCTCCTCTTACTTGCTGTCATTCAGACATATTTGTCCAACCCTTCTGTACAAAACAGTCCATGGGGAACAGTTTGTTTCTCACACAAGCAAAGCATTTGCATTCTTTTTTGACTATCAGTATTTGTACAGAATTAAAACTAATGGTTATTTTTTAGTTCACTCATATTTCACTCCTTTTAGTTAGATCTCATTTGTCCAAGGCAAGCAAAGAAGCCACTGCATAAGCCATAGCACTTGGCTGTTCCTCAGAGATAAATACAACAGTAGCTCCTCAATATGTAAACCTAGAAAGTCAATAAATCATAATCATGTTTTGATGATACAGTAGCCTCTGGAGAGGAGAAGGTGACCTGAGTTAGCTATTTCAAAGCAGAAACCAGCAGGCCTTTTCCAAAAGCACTTGCCACCTCCTTTTTTCCCTGGGAGAAAAAAAACATAAAAGCAGTGAGTTGAATGCAGTCAACCAGCCACATATCACAGAGGCTGAGCAGGCTAGAAAAAGCAGCAGCACAAACTGGATAGTGCATGTATTCTGCAGACATTTAACAAAAAGCAAAACTGGAAAAGAAACTAGTTTCCGTAATGTCAGGTCAGTTTGAAGAAAACCTCTAATCATGAGAAAAAGCTATTTGCCAGATAATCATTCATAATTGATAATTTGACCTCCTTCTGATCAGACATTATAATTTATTAATAACGGCTTTCAGAGATGCTGTAGATTTTTAAAAACCCATGGTGAATCACAAAATTAGATTTCATTCACAATATGTGACTCAAACTGTGGTTCCATATCAAAAAGGACTGTTAACTCTTCCATCTCATAGTGAAATCACGTTGTTTTATGTGCTCTGCCTGCTCTCACCCCGACCCAGCATCATTCCCCGGAGGTAACTAACTTCATAAAGACTGGAAGAGCTGGGGAATTTTGCAGCCCAGGTTTTTCTTTGAGCTGTACAGAAAATGATGGAATGAGCAGTATCACAAAGGGAGGAGACATGCCCCAGTCAAACACAGGTAAGAAAAGAGTAAACACACTCCACATCCCTTTGTTCTCCCCACCTCTGTTACCCTAATGGGAGACTCAAGAGGGAGACATTCTGTATGTACAGACAGAGCTGTAAAGCAGCCATCTCACATCATACCAGCCCAAGAAGGGCCAAAACCCCATCCTACAAATAAAAAAAATTATATCTCTTCCTTTAGATCTGTTTACTGCATGATTCTAGAGAACATTTTCTCACCAGAGCCTTTCCAAAACATAAGGCCATGGGACAAATGTCTCCCTTTTTACAGCAATGAGCAGCACACATTCAAAGCCACCAACATTTGGGATATGAGGACAGAACAAATCCTCTTCTGGGGGGAAAAAAGGAGGCAATTCTCATTTATGTCCCTTGGAGAAGCTCAGGAAAAAAACACAAGAAACAAGCAAAGAAAAAGCCCAAGCCCTGACTCAAGGCTCCTCTCACCAACCCAGCATGCTTTGAAGCTGAGAGCAAGACCTAGGAGCAGGACGAACTTGCCCACCAGCTTCACCAGTTCAGCCCCTGGGTCACCCATGAGAGAAGTCCAGGGCCACAACAGGACAGGGAGGGTTATGAAAGAGCCAAGTCCAGGGAATGTGGCTCTGAAAATCACTGGGACAAATGTAATGGTTCTGTTCCAGCACCGCAGTTTGGTAGCTATTATTCCTGAAGTATCCTTCCTGGTTCCAGGCAGACACTCCCTGCTTCACTTGAAGCTCTTGAGGAAGAATATTCACATCCTCACAATGGACTGTGTCACAAAAGTCCCCAGTGAAAATAACAAAAGTGCTTTTATCTTTAAAAATAAATACAGTGGGCAGACTTCAATGCGAGCTGCGTGTATCTGGAGGCAGAATTTGGCTCAGTATTTATAAAAGATGGTTACAGAGTAAAGCATGGATGAATTCATTCTTGCCTCTCTGTTATTCATCAAGTGCTCTCAGGGTTTCTAATGGTAGGAGAGAAACAGCGAGTGAGTCACACAATGCATCTTTGTACTCAGCAATTTAGCAATGACTATCTGCTGTGTGCCGTGATTCATCCACAGCTTGGGTTAAAATCCAGAATACACAGGTGTGCTTTGCACCATCAAGCGAGTTGTTTTTCTTTGATTTCATTAGCATACAATGGAATAAAGTTAATCAGGTAATGTAAATATTGACAGAAATACTAAAATGGCCAGACAATATAGCAGAATTTAAATAGTAATAGCTATGTAACAAGAAAAAACCTGCAATAATTTGGACAATCTAGGGAAACACTGTACTTCGGGGAAGCAAACAGTCCTTTTTACCATGAGTTTCTTATTCTTTGTATGAAGTTACAATGAAGGCTTTCAAAAAAAAAAAAAAACATAGATAAGAAGGCACAGCCAGTCCTCTAAAATATAATGTTGCCTTAGTTAAAATTGATTTGGAGCTTCATGAGCCTTTCTTTGCCACCCATTACAACAGAACTGCTTTATCATGGAATACACAGCAGCAATCTTACAGCATGTTCTCACTCTTTGTCTAAGGTTAGTGGTAGTGAGGGGGTGACCAAGGCAGGTGCTTGACCCCAGCAGAAAGGGCACTGGAGCTCACAGACAGCACCAGCCTTGGCTGTACCAACCCACCAGCACAGCCCCTTACTGCAAAGCCATTCTGGCCCACACCATGCCCACGAGTCACGGGCCAGGCTGTGGTAGCCACACAGCACAGGACTGTGGTAACACTCCTCCCTCAGGATGTTCCCCACCTTGAAGTCTTATCAAGGCCACCCATGCAAATCACAGTATAGGACAGGGGTGGGAAATGTCCCCTCCTTCCAGAGGGATCAAGTAGGTGCTGTTGGGCTCCACAGATCACATCAGTGATACTGATCCACGCCCGTGGGCCATGCACAGCCCTCCCAAAAAGGCTTTCCTTGTCCAGAGTGACATAGAGGATGCTACTGAAGCCATTGCTTGTCTGGAGAGATCATGCTCCACTGGCAGCAGCTGTGATGCAGCAGTGAAGAGATCTTTCACAGACCTTAAGATCATGTCATTGTAACTCAGGAAGTGCACTGAGGGGACAGCATTATGGATCTGAACTGAACATCTTGTCTTCTGAACTAATATCCTGCAGGAGAAATGATGATAAAAAAGAACCCTCCCAGCTTTTTCAACCATTTGGGAACTGTACAGAGACAGAAAATACTTAAACACAGAGGGACAAACCTCATGGGGGATAAGTGGTCTGACTCTGCAGTTACCTCCTCCTTTTGCAGGCACTCTGCATATATTGATTATAATCCATATGCTCTTTCATGTGACACCAGCTCCTGCTGCCATGGCTGGGTTGAACCAAGGCTGAATGCTTTGAACTCTATGCATAGCAAATCACCCACAGTAAATACAGCATGAGGCCATGATATGCAAAACCCAAGATAATGCTGATTTAAATTTCCTGTCGTGCTAGCTGTCCAGAATCATCTTAGTGTTATATTAACACTGCCTTTGCGTATAAACGGATGAATTTTCTACAAATTTCTTACTTTTTAAGACAACAGAATTAGGCCAATACTGAAGACTTTTGCAAATAGACTGCCTACCTGTTTCAAACCATGTTTTTACCTGCTTTTCTATCTATGAGCCCGTTCAGAGTGAAATGAGGATATTTAATTTCAGGGAAGCTAATTCATCAACTAAAAGAAACAGCCACCTGGATACATGGAGGAAGAGCTACAACTCTAGTTCAGGCAAAAATTATCACTGGAGGTTCCTGAAGGAACAATACACTCCTTAAAAAAAGAAAAGCAAGCCCTGGCAGGATGTGTGGCCAGATCCTGGGCACATGGGGAAGAAGAGTGGATGTGCCCAGTGTATGGCTCCAGGACCAAACCCTGGTTCCCAGAGGGCAACTTAACTCAGATTCACCAGAGCACTGATTCAGTTGCCCTGAGTTGCAGCTGCTTCCAAGTCCAGGGCTAGGAGAGAAAGGGGATTTCTCCACAATCTGGAGTGCACAGATATGGCTAATGACTTCAGGTATCCAGGGCTTCCAAAACTCCTCAACTAGACTGCATACAAGAGATTTTTTAAAGAAATTTAAAAAATTCAGATAATTTCTTTCAGAGAAAAGAAAGTAATGAAGTGACATGTTTGTAACTTTTTGCAGAAAGAAGAGCACCAAGAATTAAAGAAGAAATTAAGATATCTTCAAAACTATTTACACTGTACACAAATAGGGTGCAATCAAACTTACACTAATAAATAACACAACAAAAGAAATTTCATGACCACACACCAACTGTCCAACAGGGATGATGAATCTAAATATTAAATACTAAGTACAGTGATTTAAAAGGTCCCAATGGAATTTTCCAGTAAATTTAACTTCCTAACAACTTACATCTAGAAGAGCCAAGGAAAACATGGAGGTATCAGGAGGCTGAAATAGAAACAAGAGGCAGAAAGTGGGAAATTTAGATGGAAAAGTTCCAATAACCTCCTGCCACCACCAAAAGCTCAGGCTGTAGTATATAGTACACAAACCTCAACAACACTGTTGCCTTAATGGACTCACCACATATCCACAAAATAAAAAGGCCAATTTTGGAGGCCATTTCACTCCTGCATTTCAGCTAACATACATCCCTCAAATTAATGTGATTATTTTCAGATGTGAGCCACAAAACAATTAATCAAAGCTACACTTGATGCTAAATGCCAAAGTGCTGTAATTGCAGTAATATGGAATATTATTAGAGAGAATTATACATTCTCTCCATGGAAAGCACTTTACCTCTCTAGCCGAATAAACAATGAACAAATTTATGTGATATTTTAGAGCAAATAGGAGTTATTTCTTCCTTGTCCACTGCTTTCAGCTAGATCCCTCCTTTTTGACAACAGGAGCAATACTAACCCCTTAAATGCCACCTTGTATCCCTTAAAAATGCAGACAGTGCTCATCTCCTTGCACTCATACTAGCACTTGGTGGGTTTTAAAGGCCTCTCCATTTCCACACTGCAAACAGTTAGTCAATAGCCACATATTCTCTGTAGAGAATCCTTTTGATTGTAACTTGGATTACAAAACAGATGAAAATAACGGATGATGTCTGGACCAGAGGCTGAACAAAGGAAGCTTACTGTGGGAAGAAGAAGAAAATGAGAAATTGATTTTTTCCACAATTTGCATGCCTGGCAGAGACGAGATCGAGGGATGGCTGCAGCCTCAAAAGCAGTGGATCAGATCTTCAGCATTGGCACAGCAGAAACAAGTCCTCTGATCCTTCCTGTACAGTGTCCAGGCCTGTGACAGCAGAGATTTCAACCCTTCTCAGAGCTCCCAGCAGTTGAGCTGGACACCAGCAGAGCCAGGCAGGTGGGAAGGGTTGGTCATCCCACTGCAGAAACTGCCCAGGTCCTAAAGAAAGGGGAATGCTTTCACTTGGAGAAATGTTTATCTGGCCAAGCCCTGCTCTGTGCTGAGCTGCAAACCCTGCTTGGCAGGTGGTGCACGCAGGTGCTGTACAGAAGGGATGAGATGCAGCATGTTGCATTTCCACTAGTAGGAAGTTGCTCTGTTCCAAGGCAGAACACAGGCACAGGTACAAGAATGAGCCATTCAACTATTACTCCTTCCTCCCTTGGGAAGGTGTTAATTTCTCTGGGCTGCTGAAAAGCACCTCATCCTCTTGGATGCTCCCCTCTGAGACATTTTTGCCCAGCTTGGAGGGCTGCCCTCACTCCCATGCTCAGGGACTATATATCAACTTACTTAAATTCCAGAAATGTAAATCTGAGTGCCCTTCTCTCTTGAAATGGTGACATCATGGTACTAACAGCTGGTGACTAAAAAAAAAAACCAATAAAAAAAACCTATTAGAGCTCACTTCTAAATAAAAAGAATCCCTGTACACCCCTTCTTGCTTCAACACCAACCCTTTTCAACAAACCCCTGCACTCCTATCTATCATAATTGCTTCCTGCAGGATACAGGAAAGGCATTTTAGCTGGTGAAGAAGATGGTAACCATAACAACAGCACCATGACAACTACAAGGGATATCTGAAACACGAAATACAGCAAGAACTTATTACTGATACAATTTGGTCCACAATAAGGATGGGAAAAGCACCAAAGAGGCCATAGCAGTTAGTGCAGGTGCCAACACAAAGAAACACAAGTGTCCCTGGATTAAACTGCATATAGCACTGCACATCTTAAGATGAGGCACCATGACAGCCCTGTCTTCTGATCAGGAAACAGAGGAGGCAGTGTCTGCTTAATCCTATCTGAGATCTCTCCTGTCTTAAGGGAGCAGGAGGGACTGAAGGATGGAAGGAGTGCTTCTGGGAAGCCAGAAGTGTCCTGGCAGCTCCCAAATTTCCCAGTGGAGCTTTTTGTTCCCACGAGAGTCACTGAAACAAGGCCTGAACAAGAACAGGGTTCCCCTCAGGGGAGCATCTCCAAGTCAGACACACTGCAATGACTTTTCCACCAACACAATTTCAAACAGGCACCATGCACTTCAGACAAGGCATTGCAGTTGGCAGGCTTGTCTGAAACAGGAGGCTCTGCAGCCCTTAGCCAGCAGCCATCTAAACAACCTGTGCCAAGGCTCTGACTTCAGTTCTGGCAGAGACAAAGATTCCCCAACATTTGTGGCTACATCAGCTTTTTCACCCTCAGTGCAGAAGGCACATTAAAACCCACCACAAACAGCACTAGCTCCAAGGGCCGTGGCAGATGAAGTCAGCTGGGGTGTGATCCACAGGGAAACATTAAAAGACATGGCCCTCTTCGGGCTTTTCACAGGGAATTCAGCTCACTGGTTTGATACACAGGATTGCTCAGTGTAGGCACACCAAGCAGGGGCCCTTTCCCAGTTCAAACACTTTGTTACCTTCTGCACAGCTTTCCTCTTCTAACCCCCTTGTTCTTTAAAACACTGCAATAATCTAACTGGAAAATAAACCTTTCTTCATGGTACACTTCAGAGATTTTCAGGTCTGTACTGAAGGCTTAATGAAATAAACACTCAACAACTCAGTCCTTATTTGTACTTTTAGAGTCTGTTTTTTCCTACCAAAATAATTATAAAATATTTGCCCCATTTATTACAAACAAATCTTCAAAAAGCTAAGAAGAACAGAGGAAACCTTTAGTTTATGGAGGTGATTTTGAAGGCAAAAGATGGTTCAGATTGCACCCAGGAAATCTAACTCCAAAACAAGAAAATTTTTTTTTCATATTTCCCTCTTACCACAGTCACTTCAAACCTGAGTAAGAAGATAGTTGATGATCCATAAAACCACCATAGCTGAGCTGGAGGATGGGCTATATAAGACAAGAGTACTCAAAATAATACTTAGGGAGGAAAATTCTTCATCGGTCAGGGAAGAAGTGTACAATGTGATATAGCCATTGCAGGCTAGGGAAAACAAGGTAGAACTACAAGAAATACTCACAAAGACATCACACTAAAAGCACTGCCAATGCTGCCAACATTTCACAAGTTTGGCCAGCTAAAACCTTGGCTGGCTAATAGAGATGAATATTGAATGCTTGGTTCCCCTCCCCACTGCCATTTCCATTATAACTTTCAGTGCTTATAAACAGCTGAGAAAAAGGCATCATCTTCTTATTTATTGCACAGGTACAGAAAGAGACTACAGCATACACTCCACAGCAAAATCATCTAATTCTCACCCTCACACTTTCAAACCTGTTTTTTGAAGAAGTGTCGGCCAAATTGGGTATTTGCCACAGACCCTGCAACAGGCTGCATAGCTACGTGATTCCTTTGCTCTCAGGTTACAACTGATCAGCACTCGTGTATGGACAGGGGCTGGTAAAGGTAACCCACAAAAAGACTGGAGTGAAAATCTTAAGGGTTTGTTTTCCCCACACTGACCTTACTAAGACACACTGATTTGATGTTGCATCTCTTCTCTCAATAGATTCCAGGATGGATGATAGCTCACATTAGGCAGTGAAGAATGAATTAATTATGCTAATATATTACTTGCATATTCTCCACATAGGACAGATCTATGCTCTTGCCAACTGCGGGTGAGCTGCTCTTCATGCAGGTGAGGCAAACTGGACCATTCAGCAAAGGTGATACAAACTTGTCTGCTAAGCAAAAGCACACACAACAAAATCTCACTGATCCAGAATAAAGCACTTAACTACCCTGGTACGTCTTTGCTTTCTCTGCACACATAACTTATTGACACAACCCTCATTTCTTCTGGTTTCACCAAGATCTCATCAAGCATGACACATTTACACATGATCTTGTCTTTACTCAGTGAGCTTTTAATTACAAAAAAATTAAATGCTGCCTCTATAAATATGCATTTTGATCTATAAATTTGCACATTTTGATTTTTCAAAGGTCTTACCTACCTTTGATAACTAATTCTACTCCTGCTATAACACAATCTTTGAAAAAAAAACAGATGCTATCTTTGGGAACATCATCATGTCAGCTACTACAAATGGCATAACATATGTCCTGGGTTAATTTCTGTCAGATTCTTCCCTCTAAATACATGCAGGGGAACCAGCCTACTGTAGAATTCTGAAACACAGCTCTCTGCAGCCTCTCCATGGCCATGAACCTGAAAGGGGATTCAGGGATGGAGCTCCTGATCCAGCTGCCATCCTCACTTAATTCTGTCCTTCCATATGCTGAATTAAAGGAATATGGTCAGCTGTTCTGTAACTGAACAAGCACCACAAAGATGATGACACTAAAATGAAGTATGAAGGGGATAACAGGAAAGGATCTTCAACCTGCTCCAGCATGTTCAGGTAAAAATTCTTGCTCATGTGAAAGAAGTTTCCTCCCCAAGTCAAGGGCAGCAGATTATTCTTTTGCTGAGAGTGCTTTGAGCTTCTCTTCCTAACATTCAGACACACCAGGCAATCATGCCAGGCACACAGTAAAGTAAAAGCATTGCATTGTCTACCAGAGACATTGTTTATTCATGCTGAAAAAGAGCATCAGGCAAAAGAAAGCTGGTGCCCAGATCCCTCCAGCCAGACTCACTTAGGCAGCTTTGATTCTCAGTTTCATGGTCAGGAAAACTTAGAGAGCCCAGGAACCCATTACAGCCTACAAGAGTCAAAGCTTTTAGCTGTGGCACAAAGCTTCTAACTGTAAATAAATAAATAGAAATAAGACGACAAAGCATTGGAAAACTGATTGGGAAAGAGGTTATTCACAAATTTAGCTTGTTTCTATATTTACAACAAACTTGGCATGGATTAGTTAGTGCTAGAATTTTCTTTCTTAGGGAATGCCTGAGTAGTGTTTGTTGTACTGCAAAACCTTGATCAGAAGCAGTAAGATTATTTCACCCCTTCCTACTATTTTCTAACTAACTGTTCACTAACTGTGATGTTACAAATAAAGAATGTCTTTTAAACTAAATACACCCTTATACTTGTATGACCTAAGAACATGCTGTCCACCGACACTCAGCCACCCACTTGTATGACCAATGACTGTATACCCCGGCAAATAAAATAATCTCTCCCTATCTCAAAATGAGGATACCCAAAATCTTCTGTGCTCTAGATGTTCTAGATACACACCAGGCAATCATTGTGATATAGTTTTATCATGTGGTAGGTTTACCCTGCCAAATCTTTACTCAACCAACCTACAAAAGAAAATAAAGCAAGCAGTCACTCTCTAGCCTGTTCAGGCAAAGAGACAAGAGGGCAGGGAGGACAGAGACAGTATTGAAGGAATTTGGAGCCACAGGAGCTGATTTTTCCGCTCTCACTTTCAGAGAAAGTTTTTCCTTCAAAAGTGTTTCAATTGAGCTCTTGGACTGTGCCCTGAAAGTGAAAGAGGAGTATATATGCCTCAGCCTGTACAGTGAGTGATACAGTGATATTTTAAAAGTTTAATTTAAAACTTCTTGTGTTTTTGAACTTAGAAAATTAAGGTATCTAAAGCATGAGCAGGAACCAAATCACTGAGTCACTCGGCCTTTCTGAAATCTAAATTGCAGGATTTTTTGTCACAGCAAAGACCTATTCCAGAGACTTGTTTCCTCCCTAAGCTCCTGTGGGTGTGTGCAACTACCTGACTCTTGCTACAGGTTGAGTTTAACCTTGTTCTGCTGCCACCCCTTTTCTTGCCATCCAGTGCCAAGGAGCTGATGAACGTTAAGTCAGTGGCATGCTCCTGGAAGAAGATGAAGAGTGGATGAGTTTGCGTGAAGTACTGAAAAAGCCCAGGCCCAGGGAGTAGGGAAAGGTAAGAAATTTGCCTTTAGATGAAGAAACAGCGTGTCAACAATGGTTAGAAAAGGCCTGGAAAAGCCCCAAGCCATGGGGCAGAGTGTGTCTTCTTCTAATAGAGATAAACAGTGGGAAGGAGGAAAGCTAGGTTGATCTCTAATCAAACCATCCAGTCTTGACTCCGGCCATTAGCAGTGGCCAGCATGAGCTGCTCCAGATGAAGCAGCAAGGAGCTCCACAAAGCTTAGACCAAACATCTGCATTTTCCCAATGCAGTCTCTACCAAGTGACACAGTTCTGGTGATTTCCACTGGAGCCAGGTGCCTTCATGTCCGCAAGGATCCACATCATCACAATCTTTCAACACTTAGCGCTACACACCGAAGGTAGTCCCAAGGTGACTTTCTGGACAAGGAAAGTAGCCTGTCTGTGTCCTTCCATGGACTGCAGCCAGAGATTTCTGATTTTTCAAAGGCCAAGAAGACACAAAAAGCACAACAGGTACAATAGGTCACGCAGAGCACTGATGGACACAAAATATTCACAGATGCGCTCGAGGGCTTCTGATGTCTTTTTTGAGAGGTACCCGGGATCCAACCTGGATCTTGGACTTATCTTGAATTTCTCTGTACATTTCCTTTTGCAAAGTCTGTCAGCAGCACTAATGCTGATGTTTGTTTAGGATGCCTGAAAACATTAATTATTAATCATAAATGAAATAAAGTAGACCTGGAAAAGGTACAGAGAGCCCCACAGGGATGATAAGAGACCTAGAGAAACTTCTGTGAAAGAAATGACTAGACATGCTAACTCTTCATCCTGGGATAGAAGGGAATGAGATAAATGTTTACAAAAATGCACACAAGTGTGCAGGGAGAAGATAAGCAGAGAAGAAAAAGCAAACAATCCTCTCTCTACAAAGAGCTACAGTGCATCAAATAGAACTCACTAGTGGCAGGCTCCCTGCAAAAAAAGACAGGAGTGATTCTTCCCACTGTATGGAATTACACTGTGTAGCAGGTGGTGCATGATGGAATTTTACACAGGTTCAAAAGCAAATGCTGAATTTTCCTTTCATTGTTTTTTCCCATGGTTTCTCAATCTGAGAGCCTTTTTGGGGAAAGCAATGTTTTTACCACATAAATAATATGTAGCTCTAATGTGGATTAGCAGCCTTGTTTGCTATTTTAATATTGACTTTAATTAATTGTGTGGTTTCTTGTCACTCATTTTTAAAGGTCATTAAGTGTGATGAAATATCACATCCCCTCTCTGAGCATCACAGTGCTTACCAACTTCTAATGAAAAAACACTGTACGACATAGACTATTGCTCTGCAAATGGAACGCACCTATTGATCAGGCAGGCTCTAGCAAATGAGCAGCTTTGCTGGTCTGATAAGTTTCTAACTGAAACACAACATTAATCTCAGATATCCCTCTGCTGATGCAGCAAAAGAGGCTCTGCAGACCATGTCTTGCTACATGCATGGAGCTGGTTCACTACAGGAAGAAAGGGGGTACCCATTTTCAACTTGTTCTGTGGAATCAACTCAATCACCTCATGTTAAAAATCCAGAGGCAGCACTGAGGTGACTACAGTGACACAGGTAATTATAAGGTGGGGACATCACCAAGAAGATCAGCTGAGGAAAAATGCTCTGCGTCAGGGGTGCTGCTGAAGAGGAACAGCACATGGGCAGCAAGGAAGACAAATGGCCCTTCTAGAAGGACCTGGTTATACATCCAGAGCCACTACTTGTAAGAGGGCTGATGAGCTAGTGTGTATAAATGTTTTATAGCTGAGAGGCTCAAAGCTCCAACAGTGCAAGCAAAGTCTTGTATATTTTCTTTTTCATGTAGGGCAAGCAGTCTGGAACACATGTCCCACCAATGACCTCGACTCTGACCCAGAGGGGCTGTCTCTGGTTGAAAAGATGATTCATTCACTCTGCCAGAAGGGCTGAATGAATAGGCAGTATTCAGACTGCAGAACACTTATCACTTGGGATTCCCTCAAAATTTAGGTCTGACATGACTGGGTCAGTAACCACGAGCTTTTGTTCCTAGCTCCTTGAACAGAAATGTCTCCTTGCATTCTTCAGTGGTTTCCACAAATCAGGTCGATTTTTATGGCTTGCTAATTATTACTGCTAGACTTCTGCAGGGCTTCATGATGAAAACTAGTGTGTTTCTGAAAGCTCAGGGCACAAAACTTACAGAATAAATCACTATCTATCAGGCAGCAAAAAAATCCAGCCACGGCAGCTACTTGAACATACACATCTGGGTAGTGCTTAACTTCATGTGTTTAGGAATAAAAAGTTTTGTTCTGCTTTTGTTGATGAAGCATACTAAAAACTGCCAATAATGCAAAAGGAGCAAAACAAGTAACTGTCACACATCAGACTTTGTCTAGAGGTGCATCAACATCTATCACACATACAGAGCTATCTGACATGCCATTAGGGTTGCACAGTTACACCTCTGGAGCTGAGCTGTGAAAGAAAACAGAGATAAGTGCATAATCCTAACTGGGTCTCCTTCTGCCTATATAGGCTACTGCCTAGCTCAAGAAACATATTTTATTCTTCCCATTCCCTCTGTCTGGATTATCTCAGTATCTACTGCACCAGCTGCCCAGCCACTGCCCCATGGGCTTCAGTCCCTCACCCAGGGCCTGTCCCTGTTTGCTGTCCAGTTATTAATTTCCAGTTTTCCTTCCTGGACTTCTGTCCCATTCAGCCCCTCTCTCCAACCTGCCTCTATTTCACTGCTTTCCCATACTCACCTTTCCCACACATCTTTTATCAAAGCTGTCTCTTCTGCCCTTCACTCCCTGCTTCCACAAGTTCTCGGCCATGAAAGAAAGTACATATTCAGTCATGGGAAAGCTAAGAACTTCCAACACAGGCATCTCAAAGGCTTTGCTATATACTCTTCATCAGCAGAGTGCTGCCTGCCACTCAGATTTGGGCTTTATTCCTGTCCAAACTCCTGGTGCTGCTGGAATGGCTTTCAGGAAGAAAATCAACCTGAATTCTGGAAGTTCAGAGGGACTGGTTTTGGACTTCCCCGGCCCCTCTTGCTGAGGGGGTAATGCTGAGAGTAATGCAGTGTTCATTTCTCCTGTTGTGGATTCCATAATCTCTGGTCTTTTCCTCTGGCACTGCCACCACAAAGTATCTGAGGCACAGCTGCCCCCCCACATGCAGGTTAGGAAAGTTCTGATTTTAAAGGGGAAAAGTTTTCATAAGGGGAGTTTAAAAGTTTTTGTTCATTGGTTATTTAAGGAATTTCCAGACATTTCTGTTGATTTTGTTCACCAGTTGGCATTTTGGGATGCTGTTGGAGAAAGCCTTTATTTTTTACAAACCCAAGGGGTGTTAAGAGTTGCTAAATTTTACCCTACCTTTCATTTAATTTATGGGGCTGTTTCCAGTGTTCAAAGTTCTGATGTTCCTCCCCAGTTCTCACATTCTGTCCCCTGCGTCCCTAACCCCAAAGACCCTGAGAACAGGATGGGAAATGGACCCTGCAATGAGGCACAGGCGAGCCACCTGCTGTCTGCCATCTCCCCTCATTTCTATCCCCTTCCCAGGGCTGTACTGGTTGTGCAGCTCTGGATCCCACCCTAACCCACGTCCCATTATCCCTCAATCCTACCCCGCTTCCCATGGTTTAGAAAATCATCCCATGAGGAGGGCCGCCACGTTGAGTTCGCTCCCACTTCCCGTTCTCTCATCATGTCCTCCCCCTGTACAGTGATCCACCCCTGCATGGAGCACCCTGCATTGGGACCTTCCCCTTCCATCCTGGAGTCCACCTCCGTCCCGGGCCACACACCTGGAACCCCGCCATTTCGCTACAAGGCCCTTCCAGGGCAGGCCCCACTCCTCTGATTCCACCCTTTCTGCTTCCCACCCACCGGAACCAGAACCACGCGCGGCGCCAACCATCTTGGCTACCACAGGCGCGAAACAATGGGCCCTGCTGGTCAGCCCAAGAACTCGCTCTGCTGTCTTCCTGTTCTGAGGAACAGAGCGAGGACTCATCCAAATTTGAGAATAAGCCTGAAGACTCATGGCAGAAGATGTGGAAAGCAGCAGTAAAGGAGGGGGATTGGGAACTGGTGTCCAAAATCCAAGTGGCACCAGTGTGGTATCACAGGGGAGCTAACCCACAATGGGAATCCATCTCCCGCAGGGAAATGAAGGACATTTGTAAAGCTGCAAAAGATCATGGGAGGAACTCGGCCTATTTTAACAACCTGCTAAATGCTGTGTTTGAGGCTCATGTTATGGTGCCCCATGACTTGAGACATTTTATGCACATCCTACTCTCCCCCACTGAATTCATCTTGTGGGAGGGAATATGGAAAAAACAACTACAACAACTATTAAAGGACTATGCCCAAGAAGACAGATGGGCACACTTATCATTAGACCATTTAGCTGGGGAGGGAGATTTCACTAAGCCAGAAGACCAGGCAACAGACCTCCCCTGAGCTGTGTCAGAAGATGTAAAAGATGCAGCTAAACCAGCACTTTTACAGACAGTGGATGGGACAACACCAAATATTGACTTTACTGGCATTTGTCAGGGACTCGTTGAAGCACGCTGCTTCACCCCCAGGCAGGTCCTGGCCATCAAAAGGTGCACAACATGCCAATGCCTCCCCCTCATCTCTCAGGGAGCCAGTGCTGAGTAACAGGCATCAAGACACTTGTCCCAGATCCAGTCTCACAGGTACAAAATTACCTGCATTTACTCAGCCTGAGCCCTGAGATGAGGTTTGTCCTGGGCAGGGCCCAGACTGTAGACTTGAGGCTCCTAACAGCCCGTGCAACAGACCCCATGCAGAACATCAGGACAACTTTTTCTGTAGTCCAGAGACCCCTGCCCCCCACCCCCCCCTCCAAAATTATCACAAGCAATAAAGCACCATTGCTTTCTCTGCATCTAGACTTGCACCATGTGAAACAAATGACGCCCCCCATCAAACGCTGGATATCCCTTCAAAACTGTGAGAATGCACCCATGAATAAACAGGCAGTAAATTCAGTAAGATACACATGTGCCAATGTGTCCCTCTTCAGCCTCACTCCTCTTAGCCCCTCTCTGGGCACAGGAGAAGATGTGCCACAGCACACAGCCCATGTCCAGCCTTACACCAATCTCTGAAACACCCCTACGGCCATGAAAATGCAGATGAAGAAATACAGTTTCAGGGATAGAGACTTCCTGATCAATTCACAGATTGTCATAGTTCCCTCCCACCCCACACCTCATGTCTGCACTTTATTAGGCTGATGTGGCATTTGGAGGAATTTTTCTAGGGTAGAGGATTGAAGTATTTTCCAGCATCAGTGGGTACCCTACATATGCACTGTCAAAGACCAAGAAATTATGAAAATCACTTTTTTTTTTGACAGAATACTTATATATTATAAAATGAATGACTTTGCTGCTGTCCTTTTAGCTGTTACCAGTTTGAAACACTTTACATTAGTGGGGCTGCAGCACAAAATCCTAAAAGCTCCTTTTCCTGAAGCACTGCTAGGATCAAACCCTACTGCATGCATTCAATTTGGCAAAGATTTTCAGAAAGGATTTACTGTGGTGCTTTGTCAGTGTTCTTCTGTGAATATTAAAAAAAGTCAGGAGATTTTTCTTGAAGCAAATTTTTGCAGTCCTCAAGACATTTCAATTTTCTTCAAATTTCCGACCAGTTTAGAAGACTTTACTTGTGACATGCATATTGTTAACATCAGGCTAATAAAGACTACAATATCTACTTCATTACATTTGACATAAAGCCTATGATCAGCAAAAAAAAATTACCACTTAAAAAATACAGTTGATGTTTCAGACATGAAACATTCAAATGATAGACTGCTTTGAAGAATGCAGTGCACTTCACTTTGTTGTACCACTTCCCAGGAGCATTGTTCATATCCACCTGCAGCTTCTGAAATGCAGGTGCTGTTCTTCCTTTAGCAACAGCAAGGAACTACTAAGGTATGCTTTTAAATAGAAGGTTTCTATCATACCTAAATGAACACAAAGGTGACAGGAAGTTACTGTATAATCTGTTCTCTCCATATAGTTAATATTTCCTTGCTCTCTTTGTTCCCTAGCATGAAACCCAACATGGCTCTATTTTCTTTGGCTCTTGACCTTTGACTGCTTTTTCTACTGATTTATGTGCTCAAAATCCCAGGAGGCTTTAATGTGAAAGATTCCTAAAGACAACAGCAAGATTTATGAACACTGTCCAAAGCTCTCCTTATCATGCCAGAACAATCTTCTGCAGCCAGGAAGGTAAAGAAAGAGCTCATATTAGGGATGATCAGTGCAGCATTCATAGTCTTCTGCTCAAATTCCCAGACTACTTCTCAGTCAATGGTAGAAAAAACAGGGAAAATCCTCTAAAGACATGGTACAAGAAAACTTCTCACTCCACCTCTCTTTGAAATCTAGATTTAAAAAATCATTGCAATTTAACTCCCAACACTTGTTTTTCCATTTCAGCATCTGCCAAAGAAGACACCTGATCATAAGAACAGAGGCAGCAGCAAAGCCCAGGGCTGCAGCCATGGTATAGAACATACATTAAGGCCCCTGGACATCCCCATCTCTGCAAATCATTGTGAAGTGTCAATGCAAAGCCAAATTAGGTACAAAAGGGCAGAACTGGAGTTTTATACAATAAAATGTATAGCCAGTCCCTTGGCAGGAAGAAGTCTAAGCACTCAACATGTTCTTGAGTGGGAGAAAGAGCCCAGCAGTCCAGCCCTGCGGCAAAACAGATCAATAACACCTGTGTGGAAAGCCAGGGAGACAATGAGAGCTTTCTTCTCCATATCAAGATGTCTCTATCCTTAGCCAACCCCTAAGTGCAGCACTCTGTCTTACTGGCAATCCTCGTGCTTCTGAAAATTCTACTTTCAACACTTTTCTGAAGGTGTGGGCTTGGTCCTACCAACAGAGCCAGGCATGTCTGCTGGGAAGTCACCAACATGCATCAACAATCCCTGACATACAGCTCCTGGGACAAGGATGTAATTCTTCTGCAAGTAAGTAGGCAAGGATATTTGGGGTGTTACACTGTTAAATCCTTCAATCCTTCATTGTCCATGTCCTGTAAGCAGGCTGTAATAACAAAACAAAACAGAACACCAAACCACACCACAAAAAAAACCGGAACTTCATGTATTTAAGAGCTGAAAATACCCAGTACATTTTTCTCATTGTAAATCAAGTTTTTTTTCCTCAGCAGCTAAGAGTGAGATGACTCTTAAATTTTCTAACACCCCCACAGGATTACTGACCTGCGTTACCTTGGTCACTGCCTACTTACAGGACTGCAAATACATTACACTATAAAATTACTGGGTGCAATACAGCATCAAACACAAAACATTTACACCACACATGGCAAAGCACTAGACACAACCAACTGACTTCCATGAGTTAGCATGTTTTAGTCATGTAGTGTTTTCAAGATCAATTCATTAACAGGAAGCTAGGCATGCAAATCAGATCCTTCATGGTTTCATTTTAACCCCTTCTTGCTGCTTTTTCTCTGCATCTTTTCATACATGCAGAAATACATGATAACTCCATACAGAATTCCACAGTTTCTCAAGCATTTTCATGTGTGCTTTGATGGGAGCTCAAGTTTCCAATAGGGAATCAAAACATCAGTCAATAAAAATGCCTCCCTCAGGAAATACAAATATGGCATAACTGTGATGCCGGAATACATCTGAAAGAATGAAATAGCAATGTAAGGAGTACATTACACACTACTTTAATTGCACCCTCTTTATAGAGAGGACAATGGAACCTGGTAAAAAGATGATGAATGTTTTCTGCATTTAGCACCACCTGCTTCCATTTTACTTCCCTTGTCATCTCTGCACCAGAAACCCTCAAATAACCAGCATCACTGCAGTTGTAATGACTTGAACACCCACCTCAATCACATACAGAAAAAAGCCTAATTTTGTAGGCTTTAGTGCTTTTAAATTATGTTTGTTACCATGAGAACTCGATTAAAATGCCACCCACAAGCTTGCAGAAAGGGGGTAAAAAAAACCAACAAAACAAAACAAAACAAAAAAAAAATCTACTTTTAATCAGTGGTAGTACACTTGCTGCATTGCAGCATTCTCACAAGCTCACAGCCTTCTGCAGTAAGAGGCAGCAGAGACACCCAGAGAGATATATTTTGCTGAATACTTTATTCAGGAAAAAGATTATCTGACAGTTCGGTTGTTGTCCAATACTTTTATACAATATTCCATTCAAGGAGGATAAAGCACGCACAGATGTTCTGCACCATGATACAAGGTTTGATTTGAAAACCAGACAATTACATGTATGTTAAATGTGAGGGCAACTCCGACAGCCAACCAGGACAAAAAGGTTTTTTGTTGACATCTGAGATAAATCAAAGTTATGAAACCCTCTGCTTTCCCCTTCATCCTACCAATTTGTTAGCTTTGTACATTTATGCTGATTTTTTTGAATATTTACTTCTAGAAACTCAAGTGATAGCACTGTATCTTCTAGGCTTCTTGCTTGTTTCTTTTTTCTTTTCAATTTACATGCTTACATTTGGATTAATGGGTATGAACACTGCATTCCTGCAGCCTGACTAGGAGCCAGAGTTTGCACCCCAAGCCTTGAGCCATGTCAAATCAGATAATTAAACTGTGGCCGAAACAAAAGCCAGCAACAAACCACATCAAGCAGCTTGGTCAGCAGTGGACGTGTGAGATGCCACAACTGATGCAGACTAGGAAAAGCCTGCAGGCAGTGGTGGGCAAGAAAGAGGGAAGAGTTTCCCCCCTCTGATCAGAACATCTTACTAGGCACTTACTCAAAAGGAGTCATGTCACTCTCTTAAAAGACATATCTACTCCTCCAAAGGAGGGAAACGACTGCTATTGTAATTAAGAGACCACCTGAACTGTATCTCATTAAAGGTGAGAACAGAATAAATTTCCTCATGAAAGATCAATCACCCTCTGCACAACATTGTCCATGTTGGACATTAGGCATCCTCTAGGCTTCAAAAGCAGCAGCTCCATGAGGAAAAATCTATCACCCAGAGAGAGAGAGAGAGAGAGATGGCATGAACACAAACTATGCCAGAAACCCTGGATACCACCTTGTCCGAAGGAAAACGTAAACTCAGTTGAAACAAGGGAGATAAAATAGACCTTTGATAGAGCTTCAGTGGACCAGGCAGGTCTCCTAGTCCTTCACTTGCATCTTTCCACACCATTAATAGTTGTTGTCTCCATTTTGAATGTTATGTGTAATGTGTGCACTTGCAGCTGTACTTTCACCTGCCATGAGTTAAGCATCACAGACGACAGAGGCTTCCACCAGAGGAGGGAACAAACCCATGGACCAGCAGCAGGGGATACCCTAAAGACAGAGATATCCTATCTGAATCACACAGGCTCCATGGGATTGCACCACCTAGGCTGGGGGAAGCACAAACATCTTCCAGTGACACCAGAGGCTCTCAGCCATGCAAAAAGATACAAATGTACTTGCTTGAACTTAGAACATCAGATGTGGAGAGTGTCATAACCCCCACCAGGCAAGATCATAAAAGAGACTTCTTAGATCACTGGCAGTCATATTTTGGCGAAGAATTCTAAGGAGCATCTATCACAGGTAATTTCATTGAGGTCAAGGGAGCTACCTTGACTTACCCCACCTCCAAATCTGTTCCCACTGACTGCCTGGAGCTTCTATGTTAACCCCTTCCTGCTCCTGCACACATACAGAACTGACTTCCACCAACTTCCACGGGTTGTACACCACACAGGCAAAACATGAGCAAAGCTTGACCCTGTATACTCAGAAGACCATGGGTATCTCATACCAGAGGGTGAGACATGGTACAAAGAGATATGAGAAGAGGGCTGAGTTGATGACAGAGCAATCAGAATGACGTTAGCCATGGCTGAGCTCTATGCAACCCACTTTCACACTGATGACCCACAACACAGAGTCTGTGCCAGTTTAGGCCAGCAGGACCAGCTCAGACATCCCCTTGGCTCAATGGCATAATTTTCTATTGCTTTTCGTTCTCTCCTCTCTTTCTTTCTGCTAGCTGCAGTGACTCTGGGATCATGCCCGCATACAGTTGCAAATAGGAGAAGAATAATGCTTATGATCATCCAAACCTCCCACTGACAAAAAAAAAACAAAACTGTGTTTAAGAAAAAGCTTGACTTATCCTTCATAGGCATGGATTTACCAGGAGATTAGTAACATTAGAAATTTCCAATAAAGAGATTTCCCTCTTATTATCTATAGACAGCTAAGACCATGATTGTCTCACATCTTCTATGGATTATTGTTATTTTATTATTTTCTGGTAATTTGTCTTCTTCCATTAGGCATTACCTGCATAGAATTTGCTAAAGTTGATCAAGGGATGAAGAATTTCATGCACCAATGGAAGTGCCTTCAAGATTATTTCACTCAAAAAGAGGTTTTCTTCCTCGCACAATTGTGGTGTAATACAGAAAGGCAGAGAAGTTTTACAGTTAAAGCACTGAGATCCAAGATTAGAAGTAGTCCAATCTGCTGCTCACCTGGCACTATTACCTTGAACTTATGAATAAACAAGCCCATGTCTCAGTTCTCCCATCTGTAAAATATGTACTACAATATTCACATGGCGTGTAACTTGCCTTTTTATGCTGCAACCCCTTCAGGGCAAGGGCTGTCTCTTCCACATGTGCAAGGATGCTCTGGCTCCCAACCAAAGCCTTTGGATCTAGGTTTCAGAAAGTTGTGCTCAAGGAAGGACATTTATCAGACACAGCATCTGCCTGAAGGCAGCATGACAAACTTGAAGCCACAAAAAGGAGAGTCAAAAGGAAGGACTGCAACACTGGCCACTGACACCAGAGCACATGGGGGGATCTGGGGCACTGTGTGCCTGCTTGACAGCTCTGGGGACAGAGGCTGCCCTGAACTCTGGCTGCCAAACAGCTCCAGTCCCTGGGTGCTTCAACGCTCAGCTGAGGTCTCTGGTGCTGCTGAAAGGGAACTTGATCCCTTAAAACTCTCCATCATCAGCCAGGACTGACAGAATAGCCACTGTTTAAAATTTGGATGTGAAGACTCTGATGAAGATTGCAGCCTACAAACTACATTAAGGAGTCCCCTGCTGTTTGTATTATCATAAAAACAAACAAAAATGCAGATTCTTATTTCAACTCCATAGGGCTGCTGGCCTGACCAACTGGCTTGTCTCTAAATGACTTCTTTCACAGATACTCCACAGCACTTCCCACATCTTTCCTCCAGGAATCTATATAAAGCTTGCTGCATTTCTTCTTCTGATGGATGCTCATTTCTAAAAATACTTGTACAAAGAACTGTCTTTGGTAGGAATTAAAAATGTGACACAATATAGTCCCAGAATTCATTTAAGAAAACATAAAGCACAAGGTATGCATCAAGTCCCTGATACCAACCTGCCTTTATATATACAAAACAGGTCCTTCAGATTTCTCCCTGATGTCAAATCAGTGTTATAAGCTGCCTGGTTGATTCTGCTGGTCACCTTAGCTGAAGATACAGCTGAACACACAAATTCCTTCATTCTCTTACACTACTTGTGCTCCTGTTTCCTGTCTCTGCCTGTCTGAGCTGTCTATCCACACTTGTAATTGTCAATCACACTGGCCAATTTTTACCCTGTTTGACAGAAAATTCTAAGCTCATACCTACCACTTTAGGAGATCCACAGATGGATAAAAGACAGAGAGGATAAATGCCTCTACAAAAAACAAGGAGAAGAGCTCAGACTGTATTTCTCCTGTCTGACAGTGTCCTGAAGGTTTACTCAGTAGATGTGGAGTTCACATGCAGCCACAGCACATACTCTTTCTGGCCAAACTAACTGTCTAAGCACAGACAGGTTAAGGATGAAAGAGGTGCTGGTTAACCTGCAGAGAGAGAGAGGACACAGGAAGTTGCTGAAAAAATGCAAAGAAAGCCAACAAATCCCAAAGGTCCAAGGAGTAAATGGAGATAATTCAGTGAAGAACAAGGAAAAGCAACACAGGTAAGGCAAAGTGGGTATGAAAGGAATAATCAGATGCTGAGAATCTGAAAGATCACAGTAGAGTGTGGGAATCTTCCACAGGGAACCAAGAAGATGAGAAAACTAGCAGTACATGGTACCGCAGCAAGGGAATACAGGGGCTGGAGAGGTGGGGTAGAGATTGTTTGTAGAGTAGTGATAAACATCACAAGCTCTAAACAGAGAACCAACAGTGGATGCCCTCCCACACTGACAAATAATACCCATTATTTTTATTTTAAAAATAGTTCATTTGGCAACACCATTTCCAGCACTGAGCTGAACTCAAAATAAGAGGAAGTCCTGACTTTAGGCATTTCAAAGTACAGATTTACTCTGGAAGGTCTAGATACATTTCAGACTGCAAGAGAAGGCACTTTCATGACTTTACCAAATCTTCCTCACTCAGGCCAGAAAGAAATAGGTTTTCTCATCTTTACTTGATGGTTTTACTGATAGCTGGAAGCCAGTTATCTGAACATTCAGAACCTAGGGGGAAAAAGGGGCAGTGGGGTGGTCCAATTCTGTTCTAAGACCAACATTTACATTAGTTTTAAATGGAGCTGAACAATTTTGTCCATTTCTGTTACTTGCTACAGTGAACAATATGCAGAAATAGAGCTGCATTACTAACTAGACTTCTGCTGTTTCAGGGAAAACGACATTCCCAATGGAAAACATACTAAAACAGCAGAGACAAACAAGAGGTGAAGCTGACCTCCTGTATTTTACAACTCACTATGTAATGGATTTTAAATTGAAACACCCCCCAAGTAAAATAGGATTTCAGCCCTTGTAGACTGCACATCCTATGAGGTTACAATTTCCCAGCATGAACTATGAGGTCTCTAAGGTACTAATTACACTGGCAAATACTGTCCCACCAGTGTGTCCTTTCTGGCTGCTTACAGCTCCATGCCTCTGTGGAGATTTGACTGTAAGCTCCCTGGGGTCTGGAACAACTCTGCTGTTTGAGCACACAGCATCTAACACAACAGTGATCTAATCCAGACTTGGACACCTAGTCACTAATATTATGATAGTTACAGCAATGAATCATGTAGCATTAAAAAGAATCACAGCAAAAGCTGTTGTACACAGTATCTAGCTCCCAGGCATGCCGCCATTATTAACCTTAGACTCAAAAGCCTGTTGTGTCTAATTCCATTTTCCATACAGAGTGAATGCTCTTATAATTTTTAGCAGCCAAACTGATGCAAGAGTAACTGTATAAAAAAGCAAAACATTTTTTCTCGCCCCAAAGAAGTTACAACTGAAAATAAGAATACCAGGGAGCTGTTATTAAGAGTACACTGCAGGAAACCCACAGAGATGCAGGTATGGGCAACATTAGGAATTAGTCACTATGCAGGACTCCAGACCAAAGTGCCTGGCAATTTACCCCAGATTTCACACACAGATATAGCAAAAGGCAGAACAACCAGCAATCTTACAGTAATGTCCTGAAGTCTTCTGATGTAAAATTCAAGGATGATTTGGAAAACAACAGAGACAAGCCATGAGAGGATCTCACTTCTCACATCAAGACCTCACTGGAACATTAACTGCATGGTGTATTATACTCCCTCCCTGTGTAATTATTCCAGCTGTCCAACATGTCATGGCTAGAGATTGGACTGAATTACTTCCTGCTTCAGAAAGGCCCAAAGTCTCAGAGGGATTAAAAATAAGAGAAAAAAAAAATACTCATCTTAAGAATGACAACTACAGTGTTTTTTGGTCACGATTATGAAAGGTTTTATCAACTATGCTGGGAAAAAACATGAGGATTCAAACATCCATTCTTCTCATAAGTGGTGAATCTGTGCCTCTCAAACTTCTCTCATGGAGAATGCTCACAGCACTTACATTAACCCACTATCTCTTTCAAAAGCATATTTACTATCACTACTGCTTAACTACACTTAAAGGAGGCTTAACTCTGAGTGTCAGGTTCCCTAACACTGAAGTTACAGGTTGAATTGCTTAGGAACTTGTGACTTGCATTACAAAGCTATTTAAAGGTATTAAGTGTGAACAGCATCATTTTCCCCCCAGCTGCTTTGCAGGCAGCACTGACTTCCAGCTCCCCCCTCAGTGAGAGACACAAGCACATCCCTGTGTGCTGCATCCTTGTCCTGACACCAGCCAGAAACAGATGCTCCACAGCAAAGTTCAAGAGAACATGGCAGGAGGACTAAGGTGTTTTCAGACAGGAGAAGGGTTTGCTGTGGAGATGAACAAGGGACATGTCAGACCACTGGAGCAGACAGGTGATACCAGGCCTTTGTGAGCAGGCCCCCAGACCAGTCACACTTGTAAAAAAAGGGTTGATGTGCACCACTCAGTTTTCAGCAAGGACTTCTGAAAACTGATACTGTGGTTTTTACAAGTGTGAGCAGTTTCTTTTTCATATAGCTGTAAAGCTATAACCTTTAGCAAGATGATTAGTTTTCAAAAGGATGTTCACAGCAAAAATTCAACCGCCTTTAGAAGAGATGAGCTTCTATTCTATGGTGTTTTCTTTCCCTCCACGTCATCCAGGGGACAAAACTCACAATTGTGAGAATTCAGCATTAGCACACTGAACTGGTCCCTGAGCTACAGGAGGAATTATGTTGACTTGACTACTGGAGATGCAGAAGCAACTGCAGTAAGTGTTCACAAAACCAAAATGCAGCTCAGCAACTCAGCATCACTTCCTTAATTCTGCCCCTCTACAAAGTCACTTAAGTACTGCACAGAAATGGAAAAGTTCTGTATTGGGGTTGGTTGCTCATCCTGACAAAGGAGTCAAGCAAAAGTTGCAACACACAGGACATCTGTTTCCCTTCCTTACCAATCTCTTCCTTGAAATTAAACTCTGTGGCTCATCACAACAGAGAGGAAAGGAAGGATGACATTTCCCTCTTCCTCTCTCCTCCTGGTCTCTCTGGTCCACCTCTTGCATCCAAGGAGTTGGGAAGAGTGGGAAGAGGCTTTCTGAAAAGCTGCAGCAAGTCAGGTAACCTGTCAATTTCTGCCTGAATTGCTTTACTCCTTGGCTGTAAACAGGTTTTAAGTATCTACTACTGACTCAGTCTGCTACACAGCAGTATTACTAACACCACCACCGTCATCATCATGATTTGACAGTAACAGAGGACATTCTGTGTCCTTCCCACTGCTTAATGATCACACATCTGAATCCTTTCACAATGTAGCAAATTCTACCTTTGATAGTTCACAAATACAAGTAACAGATTATTCAAAACAGTTTGTGTTCAAAACAGGTGTTTGCAGATGAACAAACGTGCAGATAATGGCTATTAAGACAATCAGAAGAAAGAAGGGAAGAGAAGTTGATTACAAAATTGATGACAGCCCTCCTTTCAAAGGAGGAAAGAGGTAGATTGATGCTAAGTGATAAACACAAAGAAGGAAATCCCAAAGGCTAGTTTGGTACAAGGACCTTTTGTAAGTTTTACCTGGAAGCTGAAAGTTTCTTGCAAGTGATATTGCAGAACACCCTACTGCTTGGCAGGAGACTATTTTTAAGAGGAAGGCTGAAGAAGGAGGAATGGATGCCACAAAGACTGTGACAGTGAGTGTGCCAAGAGCCTCCTTCAGCCCCATGTCAGAGCCACCCAGGTGGGGATGCCTCATTGCAGCCCTCCCAATGCCAGGCAGGAGGCATTCGAGCCAACTGCATGGGAAGAGAAAAGAGAAAACAACCAATAACCCCACTAAGCTCCACCTTGCACTCTGCCCACTTGCCAACTTTCCCTAGTGCTACAAGAAAAAAACTTTCCCTAGTGCTACTCTAAAAAAACCAAACAACAACCCAAAGTAAGCAAAATAAAAAAGCAAGAACGTCTCTAGAATTTTATACTCTTCATAAATCAAGCCAACATTTCTTCTGCAGCTACTATAAGAAATCCTTCTAGTGAGTATCAATTCATATCTCTTTTCTAAAAACTGTTCTAATCATTCCTCACTGACATCTTTCTGTATAATGTTAACTTTCAGTCATTGATGAGGGACATTTCTAACCCTAAAACACAAGCTGTGATGTATGTATGCTCTGTACTAAATTCATCTAAGATGAGCCTGTAACCAAAGGGGTTCCACCCTAATCAAAGTATCAACACATAAGTGTTCTCCCTGAGTGCAATGCATGCTCAGCTTGACCTCCTGCTGCCCTCAAGGCTCTGCTCCAGATGGCTGCTGCCAAGCTTCATCCCAATCTACGTGCCTCCCTTTCTGAGCATTAGTAGGTTCACAGTAGAAAAAGAAATTCAAACAATGCTTACACTCAAAAGGTTACTCAAAATTACTGTAATCTCAGTGTGACAGAGCCTTACGAGGGTGTTAGAAGTTCCCCTCTCCTGCTTAGAAACAGCCCCAGATGAGCAAATGGTCTTGGCACCTTCATGTTTTGGGGTGCCCTCAGAGAGACAGCTCACACACAGAAAAGCTTGTGTCAGAAGGAGATGCTGACTTTGTTCACAATGCACAGGGAATCACAGGGGCCAGTGACCAGCATGAGCAGTCACTGCAGCAGCCCCAGAAGCATCAGAAGCAAAACCACAGTATCAGAGAATGCTGCAACTCTTCCAGAACTGAGTCCTCAGCTCCAAATTCTGCAAACAGGCTGTACTGACAGCCCAGCCCAGAGAGCTTTATCACACCCATTCCTGATGCCCTCTGTGCCCCCTTCCTGGTTCTGTTACTTCTCCTCCCCATCCAGCAGCCCAGCCTTGGGGGATGCTCTTACACAGGTAGGGGGCAAACACATCTCCTTTTGTTGAGCCCCCACCTCCTCTGTCACAACGTTCCCTGTCCCACACCTGTGATAGATCACTTCCACTGCAAATTCTCACTGTTACTTTCAGTCACTCAGAGAAAAAGGACTCAGGAGAGACAGCAATGCTCCTGAGATCTTACACCTGTATTTTATCTCCTAATCACTGATGCAGCAACCCTGTGAAGAAAATGCTAGTTCTGATCTATGATTGTTTCTCTCTCTTTTCATTTCAGACTTGCCAACTTCTTAAATTGTCTGTGGCCTCTAAGCAGCATCAAGAAGCTATGGATCACTCCATGGATATATTCTTTATTTCAAGAGCAATAATTTAGGTCTGTCAGTTAAGGGTGGGATCTGCAGAGACAATTTAAGCTGTGCACAGCAAACTGAGAACTTACTTTATCACTACTGGAACATTATCAATAGCGAAATGGTAAGTGCAATAAAAACTGCCTGTTACTTTAAGTCTTACAGGCTAATTTAATCCTTCTTTTAGTACTTGCACTGCTACAAGGGTATTCTGAGGCCATGGGAAAATTCCTGAAGCACGCAGGATCACTGCCTATGGTGCCCCTCCTGCCTGGCAAGGCTGGCAGGAGCCTGCAGGGTGCTGGACATGCCGGCAGCCTCCAGGAGCAAAGCGGAGCCTGATGGCAGCAAATGCCAGGGCTGGGGTGGCTCCTGCCCTTCCACAGTTTGAAGCCCAGAAAGTGAATGGCTCCTTCCCAAACTGCTGGGCTGCCTGTGCTGTGCTTTTCAGGAGGAGGAGTAGCACTGACATTCTGCAAAACAAGAAGCAGCTTAACCCTCAGGCCTATCATATATTTCAGAGACAGGAGAGGCTGGCACACACACACACTTTAAGTGCCTCCACAGCCCATGTCAGGACTGTGATGCCGTGGCTTGTGAGAGAGAAAAGTTCACATATGGAAAGGTAACTGCCTTGTACTGGTGTGGCTGCTTTTTACAGCCTATAAATGCAGAGAGCCAAATTTGATTCTTTATTTCAATTTCCTTCAAATTCACAAATCCAGGAGAGAAGTAAACTAAGAGCTGGTTGGGAAATTGATAGATTTACAGGATTATAATAGTTTAAGTCCAAAAGCAGCCTTGTACCCAGTACATACACAAAGAGGTGCACATGTGCATGTCCACACAAATCCTTCACCATACACTATTACCTTTCTTCATCCTGTAATATCAGCTTGCCTTCCTTTAAACCAGTGTTTGATCCTTCCATTTTTTTCATGGTTAAGTATCCTGGCAGCCTCAGAAGCATGGCACTGACTATTCAAGGAGAACACAGGATATTGATTTTGCTCACTGTTCAAGTATGATCTCACAGAAATGTGTACTAAACTGCCATAATCCAGTACCTTCCTTTTTATCAGTGACAAGGCAGAGTAGGTACTTTTACTACCTGGATAAAACTTTCATGCTCATGTAATGTGTTCATGCTACTCTTCAAAGGATGCAGAATCTGAACATCCTCTGGCTTGTTAGGCTAAGAGTTTACATGAGCTTCTACAGGCATCTGTGCTCACTGAAACTCTCCTTTTGCTTTGTTGCAAGGCCAGAGCAAACACATCACTTCTCCCCAAAACAACGGCAGTATTTCCCACAGCCCAAGTCAAGTTATACCAGCAGAAGCTCCAGCACTTTGCCACCCTGCTCACACTGCATTTCTTCCTTATGCTTCAGATGTAGTTTTTCAATCAAACTCTGTTCCCATTTGCTGGAGTTCAGTATTCTGTCTTTAGCATTTTAAATTCATGCTTGTGAAAACAGCAACCGTGTTCACTTGAAAATCAAACTGAAATGAATACATGTGCATACAGAAATAATGACAAAACAAGTATCTGCTCATCTACATGACACAGCTTTTCTCTTGTTTTTATTCTTCTGAACAGGAGTCTCCTGAATATTTTCTCTTTTCAAAAAGCAGAAAAAGTGCATTTCTTTGATCCAACCCAATCATTTTTGATTCTGGAGATCTGCAATCATTGTGCTTGTGATTACTCTGCCAAATCATTCTCATCTCTTCTGTGGTACGAGCCTGTGCAGCAGCAGGACATGACAAACCAGAGCAGAGTGCAGGAGCACTGTCACCTCTCTCAGGTGCTCTTCCTTTATATCATCACCATCTTAGACCCTTTCCACCCAGGACTGTAAGCAGGTTCTTGCTAAGCCAAAAGTGAGACAGCTGCTTTGACAATGGATACTGTGGCTCCCATCCGATGCAGGCGGCTTTATAAAAAATCTACTTTAAGTGCTCCTATTTTTTTAAAGTAGGAGTATTGCAAAATAGTCCAGAAAAAAATAAGTTTTCCAGGAGTTAGAGAAGTTTTCTCAAGCCTTCTTAATTTGTTGAAGCAGCCTGCTTGTTCAACTATGCCAACAAGTTAAGAGGTCATACCTGGGTAAGCAGATGATAGGATGCTGAGTCTGATTGTTAAACAGGGGAAACCCCCTGTTCCTACAAAGAAATAGAAAAATATGCTCCCTAGTCTCTATGCAGCAAATTTAGCATAAACTCAACATTGTAAGGGACTATAAAATGTCCTTACATCTTATGGGTACATTTCTGTCCAAGCCTCTTTCTCTCAGCTTTATTCCCCAAAACTCATTAATTAAATTCCCTGTTATGTCCAAGCCTCCTTTGGGACCACCAAGGAGCTGCTTACTCCCTAGGCCAGCACTAAAAAAAGCTGTCACTGGCTCCAAAAACCTGTCCCTCAGGGAAAGCAAATGGAGCATAGCACAATTCCAGCCAGACTCCCTCCAGATTGGGAGAACTGTCAGAGCTGCTCTATGGAGAGACTCTGCTGCAGGGCAATCCCAAGTAGGAACCAAGAAAGTGGTCACTAAGATGCACAGAAGTGGAAGAAGAGCAAGAGTCCCTCACTGACTCCCCAGTATGACACTTCAAAACAGCTGAAGATACCAAGGCAGGGAACTACTACAGTTTCTTCTTTAAACTGTTCTTCTTGCCCAAGTTGTAGCAGAGGGTCTGAAGTTTAGCTGGGATAAGTAGCAAAAAGTTACCACAGATGTTAGTGCCCTTTTTTGTGACTTCTCTTTTTAATCAGAGAGAAATGCCTGGGCAGTAAATTTACTCAGCTTGCTGAAACAGCCTCTGCACACAACCTCTCTCCTTTCTCTAAGTCTTTGACCAGAGGACACTGGGGAAAACATTCCAGGTGCAAGAAGCAGACAGAAAACCCAAGTGTCTCCCATCAGGGTGAAAGGGGTCTCCTTACCACACATCCTTGGGTATCCCCAAGTATTATGAAGCCAGCTGGTACTATCACCTATATTTAAGGCTGCAGCTTCTCATGGCCAAGACACTCGTAGCTTTTCTGACTTTAGTTGTTCAGAAATTAATTCCCTGTATAGGGTATCTGACTCAAGTTAATGCTTTTGTTCAAGAGTTCACTGTTTCAAAGCTTCAGCAAGAACAGGACAGGCATTCCCAGGAGCTAGAGTAGTAAGAAACACATAACTAAACTAAATTAAAAAGAAGGATAAAAGGTAATGACAGAAAACTAAGATGTAAGTGTGAAATCAAGTGTGATGTAAGAGAGATTCATAATGCATGCTCACAAAGGCAACTAACCTTAAGCTAGAGAGCAATTCAGGTTTTTTTATTTCCTGGACTGTCATCCTTTGTCACTGAATTAGTCACCTTGTCTGTACCACATCACTGGCACGGGGTTGTGCTAACTACAGCTTTCCATCAGTTTGCCCAGCTAACACCCAACAAGAACAGAAAGATTATGCTGCCCTGAAGGGGGAAGGTTTCATATGGTTCTGACAGCAAATAAACGAAAAACTTGAAATGGAATAAATTCCACCTTACTGCAGAGGCTGTCAGCTGAGTGCACCATTCACTTACAAGCAATAATTAGTTACAGTAAATGAGCTATGTGGAATTGAGGCTCCAGCCAGCATCAACTCCACCAACCCACAAGACAAAGATGAATGCTAAAACAAGCTAATTAAATTTTCCCTGGCTCAGCAGAAAGATCAATGTTCTTGACAGCCAAGGGTTCAGCACGTGGCATCCCAACAGCCTTCTGATGTGCCACCACTGCCACATAAGGCCACACAGCCAGAACCAGAGGAGGTAGAACACCCCTCTTGGGAGGGGCAAGGAGAGAAAGGCACTCAACAGGGACATTAACAGAAGGATGGAGACACCTGCTACTCATATGCCAGATGGTCAGACGGCATTTTTACCAAAAGCAAACTTGGCTTTGCACTTTCATTATCTATTCTAAGATAATTAAGCATGTGTCCCAGTAGTCTGAACTGAAACCTCACTCACCTCTCTGCTGAAGGTCCACTGCAATAAATGTGATTTTAGCCACCAGCAGAATACCATAAATACCAGACAATCAAAATACAGATGCCAGAAGCAGGTAGCATTTTTGCTGCCCCACGAATTTGCTAGATTCAGGCTGTTATCACCATTTCCAGCTCTTGCTGAGGAAGAGGGAAGGGAAGAAAACGAGATGATTCAAAGGTTCTTCTGCTAGAGAACAGAAGAGACACCCACCCACCCAGAGATGCCCACAATTCCATGTTCAGGGCTTCTAAACAAAAAGCAAGAAGTTAACATTTAAGTGCCTGGTCAGAATGTGGCACCACATATATCAATGGGGTTTTCCACTTCCTGTAAGCATCTTCTAATAATTACAGTGCAGAATGTATTAGGAAGGGTTTATTTTTGTTTCTATTTCTCCCAAACCCTGTTCCTTGAGACAGAAATCCAAAAGAACCGGTCCCAACAAGGAATTACTTGAAACTGGCAGTGTCTTTAGAAAAGCTCTGTGCCCTGATGAAGGGACATGCTGGCTTATCAATGCCCCAGAGCCAGGATGGCAGGGGATGGCACTTTGGTTGCTCCAAGTGACACTCTCTGCAAGGGACAAGGCACACAACAGATGAGCTGTTTTTTCACTCCTAATGAGAAGCTGTGATTAATATCATCCATCTTGGATATGGAAACCTAAGTCAGGAAATACAAGCTTATCACAATGAAGAAAACTTGAAGTCTATCCACAAATACAGCCTGGTAAGTGCATTCAGCACATCTTCTTCCCCCGAAGTACATCAGACAGATTCTCTGCTGATGCAGACTAACAAAGGGCTGACAGCTCTAGGCTGGGTGCACTGTGACCTAGCATCAAACAGTCAAGGAAACCTGCTCATTCTGGCTCTGCCATTTGTCTGTGGATCAAGCATGCTTCTTCCTCTGCTGTATCCATCAGGGATCGCCTTCTCTTCTTTTTGGTAAACAATTTGACTTCTGCCTACAAAAACTGATAGAAAAAACCCAATGTGCATATACATACACATGTGCACAACAGAGGACTCAGGTTCTATTTTATGCACAAGGTATTTGTGACTATTCTTCATTAATGTGCACTTACTTCTGCTTCTCTTATAGAACTCAAAACCAACAGGATTGATAAATTCATACATTGTACTAATTTTTAAAAATATACCTGTCTTTTTCAAGAGCTGCTTTCCTTTCTCATTTGAGGGTTTGTGCGTGTTCAAATACTTCTGTATGACCTCCCAAAAAAAACACAACTGTAATGAAAATTGTAAGGACTAAGTGCATTCTTTTCCTAAGCTGCTCCACTTGTTCTCCTGAGAAAGGAGCTGTGCTGTTATCCTGACGGGTCAGCCCATCCACCTGAGGCCCTGACTCTGCCTTGCAGATACCTGTTAGTTTCACCAATCTGCCTGCAGAAATGCACATTTAAGGTTATAAATTTATAAGGTATAAATACTCTTCAGTCTGGCAGCTTGCCTTTTGCTATATATACCTCAAGAGCAACATACACGCTATGATAACAGCCTAAATTGCCACAAATTACTTTTCAGCATTTAGTGTTTTGCCCAACAGTGCTGCAAATTGATCCAATCTATTAGAACCAAACTTTTTCCCACAGCTTCTTCCTTTTACACTACACTCTCCTCCCCCTTCCTACTTTCCATGTACCCTATGCTTTCCCCTTAGCAGCAGAGGCTTAAAATAACACACATTTTTCAAAGGGATGCAAAAAAATGTATTCTGATTATCTCTAGGGCAGAATTCACTATATATTTATTCTCATTCAGTTTCCAAAGTGCTAGGGAACAAAGGTCAAATATATCTGAACTTCAGCTAGGGTTGATGTAGAGAGCAAATGTCTTTAAACCACTTCAGCTAAAGGAGGCAAACCAGAGGCCAGGTTGTGGTGCTGTAAATTACTGACCATCAGCAGAAGCCAGCAGCTTACTGTGGCTGTAGATGGGGCCCTGAAATTCAGGAAAGACTGCAGTAGATGTTGCCTCAACTTGAGAATTAAGACGCCAGAACCACAGTTACTGAGGAAAAGCCTGTACCGAGATTTTCATCACCAGTCTGAGGTGGCTTTGGGCAGCACATAACTCAGTACTTCTCTCACTCCTGGAACATGTTGCCTTTGAAAGCCAGTTTAGGATGTTCCCTTTTCACCAAGCTGATTTATAAAAGCTTTTAATGATGCAAAAAAGCAAGCAGTGCTGATCGTACCATCACAAATATATTTATTTCAAAAACTACTGTACTGCAATCAAAATGGATTACTCCCAACACTTCTTAATTCCCATTGCTTGTCTGGTGACTCATTTTCACTAAAACATCCACACCAAATCTTTCAATACTTAAAAGAGATTTTTAAAACCTTGCAAAATAAGAAAGGTCTGTTCATGGGGAAAAACATACTGCCAGTCTAAGCAGCTCACAGCCATGAAGGTAGAGGAGACAAAGTCTGGCTTGGTTGTGACTCTGAGGAGGAGACAGGGAAGATGAAAAGCTGTCTCAGCATGCAAGAATCTTGGCTAAGTGAGGGCTGAAATACACAGCAGACAGGAGACACTGTTCAATCATTTATAGAAATCAAGGTGAGCAGTGTCAGCACGTTTGGCCTGAGAGGAAACAGTTTCCTGATCCTCTTGACGCAGAAGTAACTTGGCTGCATTAGTGGCTGCCAACTAAGAAAGGATTAAAGAATGGAAACAGAGAAGGACAAGGACAGCAAAGGATAAAATGAGCATGCTAATATTTTCACAGCTTCATGCAGCAGCCCAGCTAGAACCCCGAGGGGGTTTGTTTCAGGAATCTCAGAGACAACTGCTACATTTGATGGAAATATATGGTGTCTGGGTTTTACAAATGGTTTTTCTAATAGTTTATCTGATTTTGTAACTAGCAAGGAAGGAAATCGTTCTGATGACAATTACTACTGAGGCATTTTGTTGTGCTTACTGGCACAGACCTGTCATTAACACTCCACTTCTCTTAACCACAGCTTATTTCCCCTGTAGTTACTCACTGAAAATAGGTCTGGGGGCTGTTTTTCTGGTCTTGTCAATTTGAATGTTAATACATACTGCTTGAAAGATGTACCACCTGCTATTTTATATCTATAATTTATTGTATAATGAGTCCCTATAAATTCTTATGATAGCTTAAGAGACTTGCAAGATGGATTGCTGGCCTATTTTTTTTCTGTTTGTCAGCAGAGCAGAGAGAGTCCCTGAGTTCCTCTTGTCATCCACTTTGGCCACAGCTCAGGCCATCTCTCTCCACTGAAGGATGTTACCTCCAGAAGAAAGGCTGTTGTAAGGCTCTCACTGCTAATGAAGATGCTGGATAGCAATGTACTATAGTCTTTGCATTTACTTTAGGAGGCCCCAGCTATTTCAGACACCAATGAAATGGTTGCATGGGCACAAGCTGTATCTTCACATGCTGGAGGGGAACAGCTCATTAGAGATTCTGGACAGGGACTGTCTAATAGTCATTTAGTGAAACAGAAACCATCAACTCTACAAGTTGGTATCCAAGAGAAAATATTTATTTAAGATCCAGAACTGAGAAATCTTCCAGCTATTAGGGACACGCCATCCTCACCTCAATATCACACACATAGAGGATATGTTTGATATGTTTTCATACTTTGGTCCAGCACCACAAAAAGGAGCTCCCATAGGAAGCTGGAGACTTGACTTTACATTTTCCCTACCTCTCAGAGCCAAGACAATGAAAAACACTACTAAGAAGTTTTAAGAAGTTATTACAATTTCTTTTTTTTTTTTCCAGTGAACAGCAAAAAAAAAAAAAAAAAAAAAAAAAAAAAAAAAAAAAAAAAAACAAACCTACTTCAGAATACAGGTGTTATACTATATACATCTTATTAAACTCTGTTTTTAACCTGTCTTTGGACTAACAGCACTTTCTAAAACAACCTCTAGCCCTGAGTTAGCTCATGGATGCAAATCCAAGAGTGTGTGTTGAAATCAGGCTGTTCCCAGGCAGAGCTCATGCAAAAAATAAAGCCAGGATGTGCCAAGATTGCAAAGGGCTCTCACTCGTGAGAGACAGACACAATCAACAGAGAAAATCAGCCACTGCCTTTCATCTCCTCACAAACACCTTGACAGCCAAGCTGGTGCAAACCAACAAGTGTAAGAGTCTTTCCTCAGTCATCACAGTAATTTAGAGAGAGGAAAAAGGCAGGGAGGAGAGAGGATGGAAGAAGAGGACCTGAAGAGCTGGGGTGAAGTGTCAGGACAAAGCATCACAACGAGACTGACAGCTGGCCAGAGCCACTTCAGCTTTGCTAAGCATGGATTTAAGGATGCTGCACATCTGGACAAGCCTGGCATGAGCACACACTACAGACTGGACTCAGGGCCCCACTCCAGGGATAGACTTCAACTCAGCAGCCCTCAGTGAGGGCATTTTCTCAGCTGCTGCTGTTGTGCCCCTCTTCCCAGAGCTCTAGGACACTCACCACAGAAAGAAAGCAGCAAATGCTGCTCCATGCTAAGCTTGTTGTTGCTTTGGCTTCCAGGCTTTCTTGTCCAAAATTAAAGGTGTGTTTCCTTTCCCTACAGCATCCAGGACTGTAACACAGCAACAGCCCAAGCATGGGGTGGAGGTGAACAGACAAGGCAGATGAAACAACCATTTTCCAAAAGACAGCACTGGAGCTTTTTGTCTTACTGACAGGGCTGGGGCAAGTCTTATACCAGTAAGAAATTAAGGATGGGAGCATATGAGACAGGGTTAAAAGGCAAGAACTGCTGCACTGGTTTGGGTCCATCCCTTTACTTGAGTATTCTTTTCTGACACACTAGTTCTCTTTATCCTGAAGATTTTCCTGTGACATACTAGGCAGATAGAAAATTTCCTCAGTACATCCCATAACTCAAGAGTCAACTTGGTATATCAGAGATGTGATGGAAATACAAAATAAGACACCATAAAATATATCACTTTTTTTGGCTTGGGATGAGTTTATTTTTCTTCTTTTCATCCATGTGATATTATACAATTTAAGGGCGTCAGTAAAACTTCAGATGATTCTCTTGAAAAAGTAAAAATCCCCTTTGACAGGACTGTAAACTGAGAGACTTTCTGTGGGTAACAAAGCAGGTTACTGTCTGAGACAGGACCAAAACCAAGGTCTCTCAGCCCCTGCACCTAATGATAAGGTTGAACAGACACTCCCAGCACAGCTGTGATGCAAGAATGGTGTGTAGCTCTGTAATCCTGTAGTAATCAAGTGCAGCCCCTCCCCTATTTACCAGTGAAAATGATGGCAAGAGAATAGCAAAGGTTCAGGATGCACAGCTGCTCCAGGATTGCAGGGGGAAGCTGTGTTAGCCTATGGCTAGTACATGGGTTTCTGCAATCAGCTGGCTCTATGTTATCTCTGATTTCAAGTGCACTGAAGTTAACTTTGAGGAGTCAAGAGCAAGCTGTGCAGTACCCTGGAAACTGAGCTTAAGCTGAAGATTTTTGCACTGATATGGATGTCCTTGAGATTAGAAGGCCCAAAGCACCTTATTAAGTGAGGAAGGCACACAGAAGACATTTGCTAGAACACATCCTTGAAGGCACAGCTCCAATGTCACGGCTTATGTGCCACCAGAGACCTCCAAGATAAAGACAACTGGCATAAAAACACTGCCTGAAGACCTCCACCTGGAAGAAAACATGACAGGGGATGTAGTACAGGTTAGCCAGTACTCTCCACCTTTTTAAAGAAATTTTTCTACCATACTTTGGATTTCTGTTTTTTCCTGCTCCCCAGTTTAGAGCATTACAGCCAAGCAGCAGTGTTGCAGTACTGACCCCATCCCATGGCACATTCTGGAAGTGCCATACTGGCACAGTTTTGGAAAGAACCACAGGTTCATATGAGTTTTGCTCAGGATCATACTGAGAAGCCCATTTAACACATACTCCTGTGGTACATGCACTTCCTATACACAACACAACTGCTGAGCAAAATCTCCCAGCAGCTTTAAACCTGCTATTTCTTAAGTCACCTCTAAACCACTTATCTCCATTAGCAATCTGGAATGCACAAGTTACCTGTCACAGGGGAAAGGGTATTAAGCAAAGCAGTCTTTCAATAGTTGAAAACAGGAAGCTTTTTGCTTGCTTTTTTAGGGACTTTCTGGACATCCCCTGCCATAATTTCCTCCAGGCCTGCCGAACGTCTGCAGCTTGAGAGTCCCTAGAAATGCCTACAACCACTCACAGCACATCCAAGCTACATCTGAAACACAGCATCACCTGATTTTCTGCTCAACCAAAGCCAATGCTCACAAAAGCAGACTGTCTCTCCCAGGCCAGAGACTGCTGAAGCAACTACACCTGCCATAAAATTCCTCTTAGCATGCATCCTGCTTTGTGGAAAAACTAGTAACCTGCTGATGACTTATGCAAATAAGCAGTGCTCCATGCTAGAGACAATGTGATACCAGAATCAGCCAGGAAGAGATGTTTCCACTGTGAAACAGGACTCGCCAGCAGTTACATTATCACCCCCAGAACACAGGATGGCTGACACCAGCACATCCACACCCAGCCTTGCCCCTTTCAGTATTTTCCCTTAATTCCTCATGTCTTCTCTCTTGTCCTTGCTCAGCTCTTAAGAGCAGCCAACTCAAGTAAGATTTGCCTATCACTATGCATTTTGTAAGAAATACCAATTTCATTTAAAGGTGATTGATGCTTATGGGACATGGGTCCCACAAGTGCCACAGTCATGTCAGCCACAGAGGTGTGACAGCAGGAAAATTGTCCAAATAGACTACAGTATGATAACTCTCCATCCTTCAGAGCCTCAGACTCTGGATTCCCTAAAAAAATCCCCAAGTTCTGACTTTTGTATCTAATAAAGAAACAAGGAAAATAGTGGCAAAGCCTCTTTTCCTGCTGTCCCAGTTTCATGAAAGCCCTTGTCTATTTGCACTAGAGTAAAGGTGGGTTCTGATAAGTATTCAGGCACAGATATCTTACTACATGCAGGTAGTAAATTTGTAAATAAAATGTTTGAATTGTGCAGAGGGATGCCATAAAAGAGAATTTCAAGCTGGGCTAGAGGGTCCAAAACAAACTGTGGGTGCTCTCTGACAGGCTGTAAAGGCCAGGCTCAAATTTTGTCTCCAAAACAGATCTGTAAACAATTTTTAACCACAAAGTTTACACCATTATACACAGCAAGTCACCCTCCTTTATGTAATCCATAAGGAGTCTGGGAACACAGGGCCAGTCTCATGGCCTGGAGCAGCCACCACACTTCTCAGCTGGGTTTGGGGCTCGTGGGCAAGTGCATCCTGTCATTAATCCATTCTGCCTGATGTGAGAAATGGATTTTTAAAGGGTTCTCAACACCTGACTGAAAGTTCACACAGCCTTGTACATCTGTATGCAAACTCTGAGATAAGGTGTGCTGACTCAGGAAGGCCATGGAATCGAGATGACATGGTTGAGTGAGACTGAACTAGAAACAAGTCTCAAAAGATGGCCTTGCAAAAAGACCAGCTATTTTGGAGAACTAGAACTGTGAAAGATGCATTTTAACAAGACCACGTGGGGTAAAATAATAGGTGGTTGGTGTTAGAAGTACTGGCAGCATTGTGTGGCAAAAGCTAATAGGCTGAAAAACATTTATAAGGTATAAATGGAAAATAGGAGCCAGGAAATAGGTTGGGTTCTGATAGAATGGCCTTGAGTTTTACATCTCTTATGTCACCCTTCTACGAGATTGATAATGGACTAAAATCTTTTAAAACACCTCTCAGCTGCCCCATCTCTGTAGAGCTGGGATTTTCCAACACCTGTCTACTCTTACAAGAAATCCTACTTTATTTTCAGGGCTCTTTTTATATAGGATGCAGGCAGCAGAGCTGGAACAAAACAATGTGCCCATAAATACAGCTAAAGACACACATCTTCCTGTAACCACTTTATCACATTTTTTATTAATTACATTATTCTTTTACATCTAAAAAACACCGTGGACTGGCCTTGCCCACGTGCTGGGTACATGGGTGGCTGTTGGAATGGTCCCTTCACACCATGGACACCCTCTCAGCTCCAGCAGCAGCAGATTCCCAGGCTGACTCCACATCCCACACTGTGAGCCTTGCTGAAACATGAAGGATTTCAGCTGGGCTCAGGGGCCAGGCAAAGCAGTCATGTTGCTTTGAAATACAAGTTGGTGTTTCCTTACTGGACTGCACTAAACCAGGAAGGAATCCCTGGGTAGATCATCAATGCCCAGAGCTGGCAGAGATTGCCTTGCCAGGTCCTATAAAGTTTCTGAAATGTTTCATCAATCCAAGCTCAAGATATCTCAGTATTTCAGACTAGGCCAAATGAGATGTTTCAGCTAAGTTTTACTTGGTTTTTTCTTCGAGTTTTCCTTCAGAAATTTGAGCTATTTCAAATGGAATGAATTTTTTCTTCCATTTTCAAAATGTCTAAAAATAAAATCAGAAAAAGGGGAAGGAATTTTCAGGAACAGGAAGTTTTTGAAACTAATCCTTTCCCAAAAAAAAGTCTGCATTTTACACATAGGTGTTGGGGGTTTTTTTCTGTTAAAAGAACTGTCTGAGTAGATAGACTCCATTAAGCTCAACTTCCTACTTCAGGATCAACTCCACACCTGATTCTGGGAAACAAGGCCTTTCTTACTTTCTCCACAGACAAGACAGAATAAACTGACCAGCTTTCACCTGGAAGAAGAGTTTGCTATAAGGACTCTCCCCAGTAATGTATATGTTCAAAACACTGGCTTATTTGAAAATTATGTCGTTCCTGGGAACCAAATGTTCTAAATTTAATATCTTAAGCTATAACTCATAAAAGCCCAATGTAGCAGAATATATGTTACTAAGAAATAGGGCTAGCTGAGGTCAAGATGAGTGACCATGAACACACACTTCTGTGTCCTTATTGAAGTTTAGAGTTTTAGAAATATAGGAGTGTTTTTCTTCTAGAGCACTCATTTCAGACAGCTTTGTTTACTTTAGTAAAATACCCCACATCTTTCACAAACTTTAAAATTACTAGAAGCTGCCAGAAGCAGAAAACCCCTACATTGTGAGTTCAGGAGGAACTGTTGTGCTTTTTTTCCCCCCACATACTTAAAAAATAACACAAACTCATAACTTTTGTTATAAGCCAGAAGCTGTGTGGAGCTTCCTGCAGCAGCTCGAGGGCTCAAAATCAGACAAACCCACCAGGAACACTGATAGCCAACACTACAAGAGGTACAGATAATACTGCCAGCCAAAATGCTCACAAAATGCTCCTCCTCCTAATTTTCCATCAGCCCTTCTCTGATAATTCCCTTCATTTATTAGCAGTTCTCACGTGTGTTCCACTACTACACTTTAATTTGTTTTTGATTAAGCAAGCAGGCAATGCTAAGGAGATGACAAAACATGGGGTAACACAACAGAAAGCATTAAGATGCCTTATTTGCTCCCCAAAAAGAACTGTATGGTGCAACTGAAAACACCTGGCAAGTGGAAGCCAACAAGAAAAGCTGGACAAATACAGATTCCTAACTTTTTGAAATTAAATCCCCGTGAAGAAAATTACTATTCTCTCTCAGCACCACATGCTTCTGATTGCATCAAAATGCATTAAAATAACAATACTTTACCCTAAGTAGACCAATCTTGGGAAATTATTTGCATGGTGAAAAGCTGTACTTCACTTGCTGGAGATTACTAGCACCAGGCTGCACCAGTAACTCACAGTGCCATGCTTTCTCCAACAAAAGCCAACACTGATTGCAACACTTTTATGAAGACAGAACAAGCCAAAAATAGTGTTTTGACCTTAAGATTATGAACTTCATGCATTACAGTAAAGCCATTAACACATGTTGGAACAATTTTCAGAATAAGCACTCTATTCCCTAATTCACATAGCAAACTTGCCTCTTTTTTAAAGCCAGAATGTGAAACTTGTGGATCTTTGAAAGCAGAAGGCCATTACTCAAAAGCACATAAAAGCTTCCTTAAAACACTACGCTCTGTTAAGAAATACCTTAATAAAGATTAAGGAAAGTGCCTGAAATCAAAGATTACTGACCCATTTGAGCACAAGAGCTGCAACCTTCTGTAACAAAGAATTTGGGATACATTAGCACTATGATGAGTCACACATAGTGGGAAGACTTAAAGAAAACTCAGTTATACAGAGACCAGCAATTCTGCCCCCCTGGGAGATTTTTTTTTTTTTTAACATACCAAATCCACACTTTCAATTCACACATTTGAAAATGGTTTCCAAGATCTGGAGACAACATTACATTGCTGTTTAAAGTAAGAAGCTGTTTAAAAACATTTGTGAACAGCAATGAAAAACACAATAAGGAGAATCTAAATTTCTGCACTGATGCATTTGCTAACAAAATTCATGCTTTCTATTTTGAGGCTATTACAATTTATAATCCACCATATAGCTCAAAAATTATTTCCATAAATGTAAAGACATAATAGATCTTCCTAAAAAGAAGAGGATGATCACACTGCTTAACATGATGCCAGAAGTAAAGATTTTACTTTCAACTCCAGAACTGTCCTGCCCTTTGCACCATATGCAGGAGGATGTGACAACACTTGAAGTTCTCTGTCCAAAGTTCAGGGATTGATCCTGGGTGAGCACCTCTCAGGCAATGAGCTCTGCTGAGGGCAAACTTCTGTGCTAGAGAAACATAAGCAAGGTGTGTGACGCATCAAAACCTTCTCAGTCAAGAGGAACAGCAAACTTCCAGGGCTGCTGTGCAAAGGCAGAAATCTCCATATGCTCCCAGAGCTGAAGGGGGAAGCTTTTCCTCTACACATCAAAGGTACCACCAGATTCCAGCAACAAATTAGCCAGGCAGTGGCTGCCAGATACTACAGCCATGGACTTGGTTTGTTGAGAGCACAGAGACCTACAGTGCTGGAGAAACCCTGCTGGAGTCAGTTCATACAGCCCTATGCAGACTGAGCCCCATTTCACCCATGGGATCAGCCTTGTGGTGCACCTTATGGAACCAAACCAACCCACCTGTTTCTAGCTGTCTTTTTGTACCTCAGGACCAGCGACTGAGGCACCCCGACTCTGAGAAAATGGTTTTCCTTTCAACCACAGGGCCTCAAAGACTTCATTTTTCCAGCAGACTGCCTCTGAGTTCTGTATCTCACAGCTCTATCAGCTCCAAAGTGTTGGAGCAAGTCCAGAGGAAGGACACCAAGTTGATTAGAGGGCTGGAGCACCTCTCCTGCGAGGAAAGGCTGAAAGAATTGGGATTGTTCAGCCTTGAAAAGAGGAGGCGTTGGGATGATCTAATTGCAGTATACCTGATGGAAGCCAATAAGAAAGATTGTCTATAAGAGCATCGAGTGACAGAAAAGGGGGAATGGCTTCACACTAACAGAGAAGAGGTTTACTTTGTATATTAGGAAAAAATTCTTTATTGGGAGGGTGGTGAGGCACTGGAACAAGCTGTCCAAGGATGTTGTTGGTGGCCTGTCCCTGGAAGAGTTCAAAGCCAGGTTGGACAGGACTTGGAGCAACCTGGTCTAGCAGAAGATGTCCCTGCCCATGGCAGAGGGGGATGGAACTTCTCTTCTTCTCTTTAAGGTCCCTTCCAACCCAAATAGTTCTGTGATTCTATGGTTATAATCAGCAGAGCACCCCCCAACAGCATTGTAGGATCTGATTCTACTTATTTCTAGTTTATACCCAAATGCCAAGTACATCCTTAACACTATAGACAGTGGCACCCCTTAAAAGTAGGCAGTGTCCACACTGAGAAAAGGCATCAATCCTTGAACAGTTTGTATCCAAATATAGACAAACAGAAGAGGGAAAAGGAACTCACACTTCTTCCTATGTACCTGTATTTATGATGCAGAGTCTCTGTAACAATCAAACAACTTGTCCTTCAGCATCCGTGCAGAATATGTTCAGATGCAAGTTACACAACAGGAGAGTTATCGATGTTTGTTCTTCCATAACCTGATTCACATTCCCCAGCTGTTCCACTACTGCCTGCTCCCTGCCTCTGATTTTTGAGGATTTTGTGTGGAATAATTTTCAAAAATAGTTAAGAACTGTGTTGTATTGTGCTATTGTGCCCATTTTTTTTTTTTTAAGGTTATGAATTGAGGCTAAGTAAGATAAAATGCCTTGCCTGAAAATATACATAGGCTCTTTGGTACATCAGGAAAGCACATGCAAGATTTTTGGAGTTTCAATCCAAGCTCTAGTGACAGAATCATTGCTCCTGCTTAGCTAAGGGCTGCAGTCTTTACATGCAGTAAACAGATCATATGGGCCATAGGCTTGAAGTTTATCTTAAGCTCCTTTAAAAGCACGGCTCATTATTCAAAGGAAAACGTGTGACCTTTGTGACATCTCTCTGGAAGGAGCTTTCATGTCTGCTGCTCTGAGATGATTAGCAGACATGGTATTTTGCATGCAAACTAAGAAATCCCAGTGCTTTGCTGCTTCTTATTCTAAGGCATTAAGAAACAGATTTCTCTGGGTTTTGTAGGAATTGGGGAAATTGACAAAAACAGGAAATGAGCAATGGAATGGCAGGGAGCTTTGTCCACCTCCTCCTTCCACATCTCTTTTCAGATGCTGAAGGACACTCTTCATCTCTATATTAATCACAAAACATTGACTGGAGATTAAAGGAGGTAACAGCCAAACCAGAGGTGTGGAAGGAATGAAAACCTTGCTCAGTTACCTATTACAAATGTACAGCCACTCCTTATTCCACCTTTCCTTCTGGGCACACACTAGGGGATTTCACTGAACAGCACCTTCTCCACCAAAGAGAAAGCTACTGCCTCAAGGGACTGGCCATGGCAAGGTATGTGTTCTCTCTCCTGCTGGATGAGGAAAGGAGGGACAATGTCAGGTGACATACACCCTGGACACATACTCTCTCCTTCCTTTGGGAGATGGTCTCCTCAGCTCTAAGTGTGTTTTGGGGAAGATGCCCTAAGACTAGGGGAACAGGACTGGGTTTGAGCTTCCAAAGAAAGAGTGATTACCTATCCAGTCATGACATCACTGCATATAGAAGAATACAGCTGTATCCTATTAATACAACTACACCTATCACTTGCACATCTCTATGCTCACCTGGCCAGTGCTCTATCCTAAAGAGGTATACTGTCACCAGACCTGCCTAAGCTCAAAACAAGCACAGTGACCTAAACAGCACAACTCTAGACTCTATCAGTGGAGAGTGTGGCCTTAAACCATAAGCTAGTTTAGGAAGAACTCAAAATTTGATCATCAATACCATACTTGTTTAAGGCAACAGAACTGTCAGTACTCCTGGAAACTAAAAGGCCCCTGAACCTCCTTGAGGTAAATTAGACTGTACTGGCCCTTATTAAGGTTTCATTCCTTCAAGCCCCTTGCATCCACGTGTTTAGTGCCAATTTTCTTGCAGCCTCTTAATAGTGAGCTGGACTATTTCCCAGAAAACATGTGCTATGTGAAGTAGCTCACCCCTACAAACTAATTAAAACTGGTTTTGAAATTAATTGCCTCTTGGCTGAGCATATTTTTTTAAAGTTGTATTTTGTTCACCCTATTGACTGTCATGGTCTTTTATGCAAGACCCCAGTCATGGTGGTGTTAACCCAAAATTGCATGAGGGAACTACAGTCTTCTCTCTTTTGGCCAAAGAGCCCACAGGCATGTTCTCCAAGCTGTGCCACATCCCAATGTAATGATGGGGATATTGGGAGACAAGAATCGAGGCTGAGACAGAGAAGTTCAAAGGCCTCTTAGAAACTATCAAGTGTAGTCTAATTTACAATGGCAGAACTACAACACGGTGCTCTTCACTCAGGGAGAAAAAAATGGCACTTGATAGTAGAAGCTGCCCCCAGTACAACATTACCTAAAAGGTGCATCTGAATTCTGTGGAAACATAAGGTGTGCCAGCAACAGGCTCCACCAGAAGTAAATAGGGACACAACTCATGCTGAACACGTGTGACAGTGGGGCCATAAAGTCTGTGAAACCAAAGACAGAATTAATCCCCTGTAACCCAGTATATGTGCTCAATGTCACAAAATAAATAATCAATTTGTCTCAATTAGGCTACATCCTCCTGCTGTCACACAACCTCTACTTGGCAACTGTGCAGTATCAGTAACTAGTGGATACAATTTTGCCATATTCTAGTATCTCACTGGCTCGCTCTGTAAAGTTAGCCAGGGTATTTTCAATTCAGATGGATACACGAGATGGTATATTTTACTCATCACTTCACCAGTAACAGCTTGGAAAGATCAAGAGGATTTAACCAATTAGCCCAAACCTCAAAAAAAGTGAAACAAAGAAATGCCAAAATAAAGACCGAGCACATTCTTGGTATGAAGGTAACAGTTTAAAGCAAGAAAATAATACTACTAAACAATTTACTGTATTTTTATGTGCATTTTAATAAATTTGCTTCAGCTCCTTTCAGTTGTTAACAGCCTATGAAGAAGCAGTCTTGGTAACACTACTCCCCAAGTCTATTTAATGCTAAGAGACTAATGGGTGCTTAGATGCCTTGAGGGGTTGGAAGAGGGGACCCATTCTTTTGGATAAACTGCATGTTGTCAATTACTTGTTCCAATCTTGTTATTCCTAAGAAAAATAAGGTAACTAGTTAAAATAAACAAACAATCCACCCTAATCTTGCCAGTTACATTAAAAAAAAAGTAAGTTTGCAAAAGATATTTTATTACTGGAACTAAAAACTGAACTACACTACACAGGCAAAATCTTGCTTGGTGAGGACTAGTTTGTGTTTTGGCTTCCAGAAGTGATAAACTAAGAGTCACCAGGGCACAAAAAGCATGTTTCCTACTGCAGCACACGTGCACACAAACAGTAACTGCCCTTAAAGGCCAACTATGGCTTCACCTCTGAAAATGAGACGTGCATCCCTACTAGAAGTCTTTTCCATAACATTACTCTTTCTTATGGATCATTAAGAGTACCAACTCATGGAAAATCATCTCCAAAAGTGATACAGGCAATTTAACAGAAAACCATCCTCAAGTGGCAAAAGCTGAAGAAGCTCACAAGGAAGTGAGAGGGGAGATGTTCACTGTGGCCTGCCCTACAAATGCCATGAGCTCAAAACTTGTGCCCAATTTTCAGCCTTCCCCTGACAGCTAAAAAGGTGCCTAAATGGCAAATAATCATTTCTAACATGTTAGGAAATAGTGAAACACACATAAGCCAGCTAAAAGTCATCCCAAAAGTCTACACCGTTTTGACTGCATATGCTTTAAATGTACCATTTGCAACCAGTCAATAAAACCATACAAATTTGTTTGAACAGAAAATTGAAAGCATTTCAGTGTAAATTTAAGTTTTAAGTTGAGCCACACAGCCATGTGTTGCTATTAAAACACTTGTAAGTAACAATTTATTTTAAAGGCCTTTTTTGGTATTTTCCCCTACCATTCTTACCTTTAACATTCAGCCAGGTCCATCACAATTATTAAGTATTCGTTATAATAATGCAAATATGTTAATTAAAGCATCTTAATGTCTATACAGAGAGCACACACTCAAACACCTACATTCACACCCAACTGCACCTTAGCTATACTTCAGCTGATTAATAATGTGTGGATCATTATACTAATTTACTCCACTGAAGATGATCAACCAAGGAACAGACATCCCCAGCAAAATGCTGAGAGCTTTTCAGATGTAAGGGCTGTATTACAGTACTATCTGTGGCAGTCATGAGCACTTCAGAGAAAATGGTAGTTTGGAAACTAAAGCAAGCCAAAGCTCTCCCACCTCAATTTAAGTGAATAATTAGAAGGTGAATTTTATTCGTTAATATTAAACAATAAATTCTCCCATCCTGCCAACATTATTAATGTCACTTTTCAGCATAATGCCAGCCTCTGGCAAAGGACTCTGCAGTGACAATTTCAATTAACTTTCCTCATCTTTATCTCACCTGTCACCTGTTAAAAAAGGCATGTTTACTCCACCTTCTCCCTGAGAAGACTGACTGCAGCTGAGGTGAAGTGGTGTTCTAAGTCAAGCAGGTCATGCCATCTAAGCTCCACCTTGTACAAGTCACTCTGCAGGTTGTTTGAGCTGGCAGCTGACATGCCTTCCTGCCCAGCTGCCTTGTGCCCTGCAGACAGCCTGCCTCTCCTTCCCTCAGCAGGGGGAGGGACTCCTAAGGGCCATTGTCTTCACCTGCAAACCTCAGCAGAAAACACCCCCACAGCAGAGGCAGCTCTTCTCATGCCAGTACCTAAATTTGCCCCCTGCACTCTCTTTACTCTCAAAGCAGGTCCTTAGGGGACCAATCCAAAACTCATTAAAGCTGATGAAAGTTTTCACCTGAGTTTCAGCAGGCTTTGAACCATGTTCTCCTGGCAGCATCACACACTTCTCACAGGTAACAAGAGAGAAAAGGGGGAGAATCTGCTTCATACAATCCTGTGCTCCCCTGCCCTTAAGAAAAGCGTGGTCAGAAGGATCATTCTGTTACATCAGGAGTGTTTAGGACCCCAGAGGTGGTTTCAGAAGTCCCAAACTGGTTTACAGCTCTGCACAGTGCAATGACAGCTACCAGCTGAAGAGATGCAGTGGCAACATGGGATATGTCCTCACAGAAAGCATCTGCTTCCATCCTGGATACTCAGCTGTGGCTGAGTATTTGAACACCACCTCCAGTCCCGACCCCTTTGCAGGGAGTGAGCAGGAGTTCCCTTTTCTCTCCCAAAAGGGAACTCCTATGTCAAACCTGAAACCACATAAACCATCCTACCCAAGTGGTATGATACCACATAGGTGTCACATAACACCAAAAATCTCTACAGACCTAAGAGCCAGATTGACTGAGAAAGGATGTGGTCCCAGAGTGAAGAAAACTTCAGTCTTTCTTGGGCATACAACAAAGAAAGTGTACACTTGTTTAGTTATCTACAGCCCCTTAATACACCTATGGGTGAAATGGTACAGGTTTTGCATGCAGACAAGCCTTTAAGAGCTGACTGCACACAAACACACACAAGTTTATGGCAAAATTAGATTATTTGAGAAAGGGGAAAATGAAATTAATACATAAAAGTGCTAAGATCAGCTGTTAGATCTCAGCTTTCTGACAGTGTAGAGAAAAGTAATAGGAAGATCACTGCCCCGAGTCCAGGAGCATTTCTCTTTTTGTGGCCTTCAGGGTCAACAACTGGGTCTTTATTAGGCCAGGAAACAACTAAACCTAGGTCTTCTGATAACTCTGTCTTGGCATAATCAAACAGGATTCAGGCACTCACAGGAGCTTCATATAAGATATGCTGTACAGAGAACTTTAGGCCCTAACAGCAAGTTTTGCATATCATGACTTTTAAGCAGTAAAAATGTTAATTTCTGGTGGTTTAAATACCAAAATGAAAGCATTTGAGATTTCTGCTTATACAAGCAAATGCTAGGCTAGTGCTCTGCCATGCTACAGACCACAGGGTTTTGTTTGCTGCAAAAACCAAAGCACTGTCATTTAGCTCTTGGCACTCACTCCATCCACAGCACATTCTAACAGCAGTGCCTTCAGCATGTGAATCCTTTTGCATGATCTAGGTCCCCTCCTAAGTGAATAACCCAGTCACCCCAGTTTCAAGTGAATGTAAGATATATACAGGCTTTAGATAACGATACAAATTCCTATAGTTTAGGTATGTACCTCATGGCCTCCAGAAACATGTTTTCCACGTGTTTTCTAGGTAAGAAAAGGTAATGTAGTCTGGTGCGAGAGCAGGAATTTAATTACTCATCCCAAATTACAGAGAAATCAGTGGAAGAGCTAGCAGAAAACTGTCTTCAAGCAAGCAACTTTGTCTACCAGCTTCTAGAAAACCCAAGCACTGTAGGACTGCCCCATCACATAAAGTGCAATTGTGTTGTTTGTCAGTGTCCCCACACATTTCCCAACTCTCAAATTGTTTTATTCAGCGTGTCTAACCATCTACAGTTACTGACATTTTCTTTTACAATGGCCAAAACACCTTGTAGCTGCTCCTTAGTTTTGCTTAAGTGACAATGCAGAACCCCACAGTCCTTCCTCCTCCCATCCTAAATGCAAACAGTGCTCAGGGTGGTTAGGGCAGGAGGAATGGAGGCTCATTTTCTACAAATTGTTACTCACTGCAAAAGAAAAACACCAAAGCCACACAGGTGGCCAGTTCCAACAGGAATTCAAAACAGAATAGGATCTTTCTATTCCTCCTCTGCCATTTCTCTTTTTGTTTGATTAGGCTTTTTTTTCAAGATTTGGCTTCAGTTTTGCAGATAGATGCTTCCCCTTCAAGCAGCAAGGGACCCCTGACACAGAGTAGCTGTGACCCCAAGCACCCAAAAGGAAATATTCTCTTGGTCATTCCCTTGCTGATATTGTCAGGCACAGCACTCCATAACAATAACCCCTTTAGGATATATTAGGAATGGATTCATGCAGTGCTTACTAGGGCACTTCAAACTTTTTGTAGAAGCTCAACAGGTGTCAATGAGACAAAGACTAGACATGGGCAAAAAGAGACCAATACATTTCTGCAAAGACCTTAAAAATCACTTGTCTGTTAACTCACTCATGTACCAACCACCTACCAACTTCCACCTCTGGTGAAGGAAGCAAGGTCCTGAGAGTGTTGTCAGATTCCACATCCTGGAAGACTCACTCCTCCCTCTCATCCTGCCAGCACAGAAATCTGTGTAGGATTTTGCTACGGAAAGAGCTAAGACTCCATTCAATTCTTAGTTCACAGGTGTGCACTGGCAAGGGACAGTTTTAAGCACCCAAAGACAACTCAATAGTTTCTGCACAATCACAGGGCTCCCTGCAGCCCTCAGGAACACAACAGTAAGAGGACACCTCCAACAGGAACAGGGGAACCCTGAACTTGCCTGGGCTTAACCTCTGTCTGAGGACAACAAACACCTTCAGAAATCTTCCAGGAAATTCCTGCTTTCTTGCAAGGATTAAAACTCTAATGACAGGTTGCCAAAGGGAAGAATGTCACTTGGGCACTTCAATGCTTGCAGTCTTTTAAAAATTCTTCATTGCTGAGGTTGAGAACGCTTGGAAAGAGCAGATCAATAAAACATGGACTGTAGAGTGACTCCTATGCCCACTCACACGCAGTGCTGCATGTAACTGGGTCCAGAAGTAGTCCAGAGATTCCAAGACCTTCAGTCTGCTCCCTACTGCCATATGGACAGTAGAACCAACCATCAGCACATGAATCTTTACCATATCCTGACAGCAGGTAAGCAGACTGACTGGGATGTGAACTGGCACAACAAGCTATGTTTGCAGTGCATTACACATTTGCCATTACATTTTTATTGCTGTTAGCCCCACTTGAAAACTCCTTCAAACCTCTCAACTCCTGCTACCAAACTTTTTAGAGTTCCCCAAAGCATCCTCCACACCCAACACTCATTCTCCTTGAAATCCTGCTTTTTTTTTCCCCTCCTAATATTAAAAAAAATCATAACATGAATTTTGTCTTTCAATGCTTAATGTTCCAGCTATTGTTTAGATGGCCACTGTCTTCTGTTTAAAGCAAAGTACCCTATTAAAGTGCTGTGATTAATCAGGATGATAAATGCTGCAGAGAGATCCCTGCTATCAATCACATTTCTTGTGCAGAAAGGCACTCACACCAAAATGGGGGGAAGGGCTCATTTACCACTATTGTAGTAAGATTATTTTCTGTTTTAAAAACTGGCAGCCTCTTTATTCAATAATGAATGCAGACTGACCAGCAGTTTAGAGACCTAGTAAGACATGGTTACAGATTGTAATAAAGCAAAGTTACCGTGTGTGAAATAGGACAGATGGCAGCCACACAATAGCCATCAAGTCTATTTAAACAGATAAGTAGTTTTCTTATGCCCAGCCCAGCTCTAAACGTGCTGATTCAAAGGCTGGCTCTTGTCCCATGGAGGCCTCTAACCTAAAACAGGTGCAGAGGTCATGGGGTTTCCTTCCATGCTTTCATTCAGCAATTCAGCCATTCTCTCCATCAAGCACAACATGAGCAGAGCCTGGGACAGATGCTCCTGCCCAGCAGTGATAAGCTATGCCTCTGTGCCTTGCAAACACATGCTTCAGACCCAGGGACAAAACAGCCCAGCTCTAGAAAGGCAGGGGCACATTGTGTTGGAAATGTGGCAGGCAGCCTGGCAAGCCCAGCATTTCACTGGGGTTCTGAGACAAGCTGCCATGCACAGCAGAGCACCAAAAAAAATGCCCATTTCACTTCAGAGATACAAACTTTCTGCACATCCAGAATCAGTGACAGATGCAGGGCAAAAGGATCAGGAAACCAGTGTCAGCTGGGGTAGGCAGAGCCAGTGGGCTGCAGTGAATATTGAATGACATGGATCAGTGAAAGACTTAATTCTGCTAAGCAGCCAAGGGGCTCAAATCCAAAGCCAATTTCTGTTGTGGGGGAGCATTTACCAAAAGCAAATGCTGCTGATGAGCCTGACAAAACAACAGCCAGAGACAACCAAAAAACTGCAGGGGACACATTGGAGGGACTGGTGAGACACACTCAATCAGAGATATCTCAGCAAGTTTCTGTGCTGTTTGACAGGCCCTTCCCCTACAGACACTGTAAGACTGGGGCTTTTAATACTGTAAGGATTACTTCAATCCATAGGCTTAACCTTCCTACAGCAAACCTGCAGAGACAGTGCCACTGTCTTTGTGCTGGCAGGCAGCCCATCAGCCACAGCCCTTCCAGGCAGCATTTCAGACATGGCAAGCAGCTTCCTGCAGGAGCTGAGGGTCCCTGCTTCCCACCTCCCTGACACCTTGCACTGCTTCATCTTTATAGATACCCAACGATCTCTGCAAACAGGATTGCTGGGAAATGAAAATTAGTCCAGTTCTCAGAAATGCTCATGGCTGAAAATCCTCAAAACCCTTCTTAAGCTTTGTCATAATACACAACTTTCTCACAACATAGTTTATTATACAACTATTTCTTTCTCTTGATTTAAGTATAAAGGAGCAAAACTGCAAGAAAGCATATTAGCATCATGACATGAATCAAAAGGTGGTGTAAGGGCCTAATAATAAGATACAGGCTTCAAAAAGTGCTTTGTCATTATGACTGCTTGACACCTGAAAGGCTTCAAAAAGTGCTTTTTCATTATGTCTGCTTATCACAATCACTCTTTAACACCTGAAAATTACATGTGCTTATGGACTGTGAGTAGCCTGCCCTGAGGCCCATAAAAAGGAAGGCAAAACTGGTGCAAAGTACAGTGTGGTGATGATCTATCCAATGCTTTTTAAAGTAACCTTGGCTTTTTTCTAACTTTTCTCTACTTTTCTCTTTGCCTCTCTTACCATTAAATAAAAATATATGAATTTTTTGGCATCAACATTTAATCTTGTTTGGTTTTAATCTCGATTTTGGGAGTATTTTAAACCTTCAAAGTTCTTTCCATTTTTAAAACAGACACTTAGCTTTCTTTGCTCTTCTGTGTTTAAACCTGTTCACAACAGGTGGTAACATGTTTTTGACTGAATGCCTGAACAATTTGGGCCTTTCATGACATTCAGTAAACTATTCAAACAGAAATACATGCGGAAAGGAGATGCTCACATCTGGGATTATCCTTCACTGCAAGCTTTGTCTAAGGTTTTTCAAGTCAACAGTCAATTCCATAGTTGCTACTCTAGGCCCAATAAGAGTATTTTTTAAATTTAGCTCAGTAACAATATTTTTAGAACACCTAAATAACCTTTCTGCCTGATAAGATAGAAACAATCACCTCCCCTCTCACAGATGTCGAAAGTTTAAAAAAAAAACCCACCTTAAAACATCCCAAACACCGGGGTTTTATAAACGGAGTGAAATTCTGGGTGAGTGAAAGAAGATACACTATTTTCTTCCCCCTCCTCACACCATGGTTTTATATAAATTTCTACATTATATTTGATTATGCATATATATACACTCATATTTGGTTACAGGAAGAAGCTTATTTGTTCCAGGAATTAGTCTGTCCACAGAACTTTACTCCAAGAGATCTCATAAAAATATTTCTAACTCCAGCACTCCTTCATTGATATTAGATAGAAGAGTTTGCTTTGGTATTTCTCATGCCCATTTGGATACTGCAGGAAAGAATTTTGTAGGTCACAGCAGTGTTATTACAAGGGCTATCTGTAATAAAGAGAGCTCCAGAAAATGCAAACACAAACAAAATGCAGGTGAACATGTGGACACAGATGCAATGACTTGACCGTATCCCCTTTTGTACCTCTCACTAATTTTCTCCACTGTATTAACAGATTGGTTTTTAGGAGGGAAATCACAAATATTTTCCAAAGCCATTCCCCATGGCTGAATACTTACGTTTGGCCTGCTGGGCTCGGATTAACCTTTAACGTATGAAGAACAATATCAAAAAAGTTTTGGGTTGCACAGCCAAGAAGTATTTTGTAGCACAGCTGCAGTTGCACCAATCACAATCCAAAAGGTAACTGAGGTGGCTTTGGTGCTCAAGACATGTCTGGAAGCAGAACCACAGGTGGCTTTGGTGCTGGAGACATCTCTGCAGCAGAGCACAATCATCTGCCAAGGTGCCTATAGAGGATATCACAACAGCCCTAAGCTTCTGTATGTTTGAAAAGCGCCCCTTTTCAAACATACCAGCAGAAGTTAGAGGAATTTTTCCTGCGCAGATCTCTTTACAACTGAGAGAAGAAAAAACCAACATGACCTTCAGCAAAATGCACAGATGTGGCCTCCACACATGGTGGAGAACACCACCACCAGCACAGACAGAGCAGAATCAGGAGGCATTTCCTTGGTCATGTGGAGACACTCCTGCCTGAAGACATCCACATCCAACTTGTGCAGGCAAACCACAGCAATACAGCTGTGCAGAGCCTTCTGACCTGCACCTGGTCTGCCAAACACAAAATGCCCAGGAGTAGGAACTGTTAGAGTCAACACACCCTTCTGCTCTTGTTCCCTCCATTCAATATGCTAAGTAATATTAAACACGTTGCATTTCCTATGGACACACAAAATAAGAAATAACAGCATACAAGAAAAGGTAGGCTCTAGGCTTTGCTCGATCTGTAAATATCATTCTGAGGTAAAAGTTACAGGGACAACACTGAAAGTAAGAGGACTTCACCACAATAACAATATGCCCACTCAAACACTCCTAAGGATCCAGCCTAGCCAGTTCCATGTACTAAGGGCCATCCCACCACATTGAACTAACAGGTTTATGAAGATCAGAATCTCTGACTGCCCTGCTCTTACACCCACCCACTCCAAGAGCTGCAAAACACAACTCTTAGGGGACACAGGAGAATTAATGGGAACCAAGAGATGTGCACCAGTTCAGATGGTAGTGCCGGGCAACCACAGAGAACTCTGCTTTTGTTTATTTTCTTTTCTTATGATTTTATTTCTTCGGGGATTTTTACTCTTTAGAGAGTTCTTTCAGGGAGTTATTTATGGTTTGCAAACCATGAGCTGCATGGATGCCTTACTTGTGTCATGGAGCATGGTTTCCATCTCTTGTGTTCCCGAATTAATCACTAAAGTGCTCAAGTTTCCCCCTTGTTACACACACATTGGTATTTAAAGCTTTTACACACACTAGCTAGCATTCAATTTTAAAACTACTTTTAGCAGTTGTATACATTAGTCTTGAATTTACCTTTCCATAACGACTTCCACAAGGGTTTGCTGAAAGACATGTTTACTAATGGACACTAAACACCACGAACCTGAGAACGAGCTCTCATTCATTTAGACCCTCAAGGGCATTTCTTTCAGGGAAGGTTGTCGCAGTGAGTAGCTCTGCCCATGCCTCACTCTGACCTTACAAGTACTGCTGTTCTTATTATGTAACACCACCGCTACAGATAATGGCACCAACTCTTACTTTAGTGACTGTTAATGTGCTTAGCTGCACTGCAGCCATACTTCATGGCAACTTTACAAGAAGAGGACTCAGTTCTCCTAGGCACTGCACATCCACCCAAGAAGAAACCAAGCTTCTGCTCAGGGGGACATCAAGAGCAGCTCTGAGCCCACAGCAACAGGCGCTGAGCACAAATCTCCGTGGACCCCAGTGGGTTCTGGAAAGAGAGGACAACCTTTTTTGTAAATGCATAGGACTATGGGATCACAGAATTTTAAATCTTAGCTTTCTATCTTTTCTGAGGGCATTCAGCACATTACTGAGGTTCTCAATTTGTAGCTTTAATTTCTATTATGTGCATTTTAAAAAAAATCAGTATCGTCTTGACTCATTCTTTGGCTTCTAATGCTCCTTCAGTTTTATCATCATTTTGCTAAACCCAAGAAAAGATTACTCAAATGCTGTCTTGTTGTTTAGAGATTCAGAGATACATGAAGAGCTGCACACTGGCTCTAGCAGCGTATATACTATGAGTAAGGAGCTCACTGCACATTCAACTGCACCTTGATTCACTGAAAAGTCAAGTATGTGTGTTTCCAGTTTCCCATACATTTTAAAAAGATGGAGGATCAACAGTCAGACTGCACTGGACTGTGCCAGAAGCCACTGGAGCGGAATGTCATTGGGTCAGGGATCTGCCCTCACTGGATAGCTGACCATGAGAGGGGCTGAGCACTTCTGTGGGTGGCCAGGATTACACCTGGCTGCAGCTCCAGGACGAGGCCTGGCAACACAGACTCACTGGCATAGACTAGAAATGCAGCAACAACTAAGCTCAGATTTAATTTGCATTCATCAATACAGGTATCAGCCATCTTGATTCACCATAAACTTGGTTTGCCCCCCATTGCCAGCATGGAGGAGTCAATTCCTCCATTTCATCCAATTCATCCAATTCATCCAATTCATCCAATTCTTCCAATTCATCCACCAGGCCACCATAATTCAACTAAAAAGTGCTGAGAAGGGGTTTGGATCAATGCAAGTAAATCCACCCTTAAACAGATTTCAGTAAACTGTTGCAACTATGGAAATCCTAAAGCAAATAGTTCTGTCCTAAATTATGAAATGTTAGTGGATTTCTCTCTTCTCTAAGCCCTGCCAGAGACAACTTCAGGCAGATTATGACTGCAGTGCTGAATCCCAACAGGGCAGGCTGGTTTCCAGGGCTAGACTGCTCAAAGGCAGAGCCTGATTAATAACCTTGTCGTTATAGCCCTGTGTTGTCTACTTCTGCTGCCCTTTCTCCATGATATCTCAGCCTCAAGTATTTTAAAAAATAGGGGGGAGGGGGGTGTTGGTGTAGAAAGTCCGCCCTGGCAGGAGAGACTTCTAAGCCTGTGAAACTCCAACTCAACTCCACTGACATCTTACACTGCAGATTATCAACTCAGAAATGCCAATAAAGCCCTTCCTGATGCTCAGAGAAGATGTAGAACACAACTGCAAGAGAGCAGCAGTCCCTTGAGGCCTGGTGAAGGCTGACCTAGAACAGAGCCTAGACAGAGCTAAAGAATAAAGCAGGGATTTATTAAAAGGCCTCAACGGATCCACCTTGGGCAGCACCAGAGCCCAACCAGGGCTACACCCGAGATGAACCAAAATGGTCACAAAATGGATGAGGTCACGAGGTCTCTCACTTTTATAAGTTCTGGTCCATTTGCATATTGGAATTAATTGTCCAATTACAGCTTTAGCTTATGAAGTCACATCCTTCTTGTTTTTCTCTCTTCAGTTTCCCATTGTTTCTGCTCTTGGGCCTGAGACTTGTACCATTTGTCCTTGGTCCCAAGCTAGGAAAGGAATTGTTTTGTCTCCCTATTCTGTGCAGAGAGCTCAGCATCCCCTAATATGAAGCTCAGAACTACACATTAAAGCAGCACAGAATCTAAAAATATAAAAGCTAAAACCTGAGGCATCACCCTGGCCTGTGCAGAAGCTCACATGAGGCCTGAGAGCACCCTGACCAACACCACAGCCCAGCAGCATGGGGATGTACAGGCAGGTGAACACTGCTCCTGGCTCTACAGAGCAGGAAGAACTAGGGGCTTTCTCCAGAGTAAAAATGAGACACCAGTTCAGCAGAATCTCCTCTCTGCTGTACTGCCTATGCTTGGACTGTGCTGCCCTGTGCTTGCAGTTGGCAGTGATTTGTCAAGGAACTTTTCCACAGAGATGTGTTGTGACCTTGTTTCCACATCTGTACTCCAAACACCTGAAATAAATGTTTGAGGATGTGCAAGTCTTCAGAGCTGTCCCATGTATCATCCTCTCTCCAGAGAAATTCAGGGCTATGAATTCTACCTAGAATCTAGATCAAGCTTCTCCCTATCAAATGCCACCACGCTGAGGAGCAGCAGAGTGCTCAGGTCCCTCTGGGCATGTGGAAGGAAGCAACTTGGGAACCACAAAGACAGGCAACTGGGTGCTACAGGGGCTTTTATCCTGTCACTTAATACACACCTCTGATCTTTGCCCCATTGCTCTCTCTTCCTGTCCCCAGCAGTCATGAACCCCTTCCCCTTGACAATGAAAAGGCAAAGAGAGGCACCTCCTTACATGTGATTCATTTTCTTTTAGCCAATTAAGACATAGATTTGCATTTTTAAGTAAAATATACACACCAAATAAGAAAAAGTAGAGATAAATGCAATTTACTAACCACATACACTGAAAAAATCACCTTATCACAAGAACTAGGATGGCTCAGAAAATAAATGTAAATAGCTTCTGTGATTTAGCACCGACTGACACCCAAAGTATTAAAATAAATTGCCCGTGATTTCTCGCAAGCTCCGTGCTAATGCACCCCATAAAAGGTCAGTGATAACAGCAGCAGTGCATAACTATCTAGAGGCTTCACTTGGTGGCAAATAATGGAATTAATTGTCCCCTGACCAGGATGGGGAGAGAAAGTTAATGTGCATCTCCAGCCTTTCAGGGAATGTTCCAGGTAGTAAAGCATGAGTCAGCAGCATTGCTGCTATAGAGGTTTTTTTCTAGCATGCTGCTGGCAACACACACTCTGCCCTGCACAGCTTTGGTATGCCAGCTAAGTGTCCATCAGGAAACAGCCATTCTTTTGCATGAAATGGGACAGATTAATTGATTCCTATTTACTCATTAACATCTTAAATGTCATCACTGACCTCTATGATCACAATGTAATTCAATACAGCAACAAAGAAGAAAGAGCTAAGTTGATGGGTGAAGCTGGGAGAAATCAAGTCTTAGCAAATGTATTTTAACCTTTTTTTTGTTACTGTTACTGCAGTAATACCACAAACACCTTTGTTACTGCAGCCAAGACAAAACCCGCCACCCTAAATCCCATGATCAGATTTCACAGCTTCCTGTAACCAAAGATCTCAATCATTTTGCAAAGCTGAATACTCCTGAGAAATACATTGGCATTTCTGTCTGTTTTAGAGACAAAGAAAATAAGGAAGAGAAAGAGGACACAAACTTTCAGGAATTAACCTGACAGTTTACAGCCATTCACAGGAACCACAGGCCTGCACCTAATCAGGTGCACCTTCTTCCTCCAGCTGAGGCCATGTCTGCCCAGCTCCTGGTCCAGTTCATCCTCCATTGGATTCTTGTGCTTTAATGATTACTTTCTTGACAGGTTACACAAGGTCCTTTCTAACACTACTAAACCAAACTTCTGCTGTCTAACTATCCCTAGCTTTTACTATTTAAATATAGTTTGACAGAGAATTAAGGACAGAAACTTTTCTTCCTAGAAAAAATTTAATTGAATTCTTCCTTTACATGAAGAAAGCACTGCCATAACCTCACCACTCAGGGCCTCTGACCTTCCAGACAGGCAGCACGTGGACACAATGGCCAGAGCAGCTCTAGAGCACACCATGTCCTGCCCAGCTGGCAGCCCAAAGACACACAGAAACTGGAACAGTGGAAGCACTGGCATGGGAGGAGAGGACACAAGATGCAAATGCATATGAAAGAACTTTCATCAGGATGTATCAGCTCCAGTCTTAGCCACTGAAAGTTTTATGCAGATTATGTTCTCTGCAGCTAGTAACTTTTGAATCCCATGAGCAATTTCAGCCTGATTTGCTACAGAGGAAACTGCCTTCCTGCAAGTGCCATGAAAACCGGCATTCAAGTAGAAAAAGCAGATCCTGCAAGTGACCCTGCTCACACTGCAGCTGAAAGAAAAGCCATAATAGAGGACCCTTATTTGCCACCAAATGATTTGCCTAGGAGACAGTCTTTCTAATCAGCAAAACAGCAGGAAAATCATCACTGAGAATTGCTCACCTTCATCAAGCAGAAGATATAAATCAAAGTCAGCACCACTTGCTCCAATGCTCAAACCACTACTTGTTCCATGTAATCACAGGACAAGACAACATCAATCCTGGTGATCTAACCCTAGCAAACAAACCAAGGATGTTGAGACCCAGCCTAGAACAGCCATAAAGCAAACCTTACCTCCTCTGTGAGGGGCATTAGGAGCAGGGTTAAAACCAGATGACCATCTCAGGACAGGGACAGACACAGAAGCCCAAATTCACCCCTGGAGCTGCTCCCTGCAGGAGAGCCCTGGGGGTGAACTGACACCACGTCCTCCCTCTGGATGCCTTTGGCTCATTTGGTCACCCTGTCATATGTTTAATGGAAGGTGAGTGCCAAAAACCACGTCATCCTGGGTGAATGCCTTGGAGCCCACAAACTCTAATCCAGCACACCTCACTGCTGCAGCACACTCTGGCTTCTGTTGCCTTTTGTATCAGATAACAAAATATTTTTCTTTTGATATTCTTTTCCTTTTGATTTTCTTTTGATATTCCAAGCCACCCCTGTGGCCACAGGATTTTTAAGTCCTGTCAATCTAGAATTAATTATCGTCTTACAGCCTAAGTGCCCCTTACCTCTTCGTCAAAAAAAATGTATTTTCTGAAATAATTTCCATTTTTGCCAGTATAACATTTCATTTTCTTCTTTTAGCCCAAAGGAATGATTTGTAACATTAATCTTAAAAACCCAGATAAAAGGAGGAGGCCAAAGTGACTGCTAAATCAGAAGTGCAAGAAATGTATACATATTTTTATATGTAGTAAAAAAAATCCAGTCTCCACCAACTCTGACTTAATAACAAACAGCTGATGCCCTTTCTTTATTTTTAGGATGCCACAGAGGACTGATAAGATGCTGTGCACAGGAGATAAGAGACATTTCCATAGCAGATGAAAACCTGCTGGGATCTGAACAGATTACATTGTCAAAAAATTGGACTCTTTATCTACCAATCCTACAAAAACTAGGCAGTTCTACTTGTCTGCTAACAATGCCATCATTTCTATTTGTGAGAGATTCCTTTCCCCTTCTCCAATGCTGCAGCAAAACCTTGGATTCTGACACCAAGCCCAGCAAGCAATATTAGTCCTTGAGATGGAGTTTGCAAAACATTAATGAAATCAGAATGAGACTGCAGCTTGGCTTCTTGCCTTGGACAATGGAAGTGAAATTAAAAGTAGAGGGAAGAGAAAGGACTTGCTCTTAGCTAAAATCAAACTGTTGAATACATTTTTCACAAATTAAAGCATTTTAAACACTAATCTCCACAGGCTTTTCTATTTCAATGAGTCTAGGGATAACTTATACCAGGAGGAAACAGTATTTAAAACAGCTAAGATAAACTAGCAAATAAAGAACTCCTTTCAAGAATTTTATTCAGACAGGAAAATCTATTAGGTAAAAAGCCTTTTGCCAAAGACAGAAAAACTACAAGCGCCAACAGAATGGAAAGACGTGTAGAAGAGGAAAACAAAGAAGAGAATTGTATGTAAGAAAACAGGAGAGAGAATATCTGGAAAAATTCACAGTGCTTTCCCTCAGGAAACAGCATCTATCAGCCAATCCTAGAAAAATAATTTCAATTATATTGATTATTCATTACCTTTCTGAGGCAGGCTTTGTTGTTAGCATGGCCCCCTTTGCCAGTGCCCAGGTTCTGGCTTGGGATTCCTCCCTGTCTGGGGAGCCACAATGGCCATTTCAGGAGCCCAGACTTTCTCAAAGATTGAAACACAACTACCTTTCCAGAAAAAAATCCTGTGGGTTTTTTTCAGGTTTTTAAAAGGCCCCCTAAAACTTCAGACTAAAGACACATGCATATTCTGATTGCACACATTCCCTCCAGGTCTAAATGCAGACCCAATAAGTATGATCACCTGTAGGGCACCATAACAGAGAAGAACATCATAAAGTCTGCTTTGGTAGGTGTTGGGTGAGAACTGGTACCTGAGAAGTTAATTCAAGATGGATATACCTTTTTCTCTCTGAATCAAGGTGAAGGGAGCAGACTTTCAATCCTGCCTGGATTTTTTTTTTTTTTAGCACAGTCCTACTGCAAATCAATGAAATCTGTATTCCTTGGCTACCTGACACACCTGGAAGTGCAATACAAAGTAACTTAAAGATTTTATTCTGTAACATTTCACCTCCCTCTTTCCTTTACAGGGGCAAAGGCTTAAAGTAACCACAGCCAAAAGGTGTTAGGGGAAGAGGACAATAAACTGCTACTCCTGGGAATTAGCAATGACATTGCCAAAGAAACCCAGCTTGTTTTCCTCCTTTTGATATGCAGACATAATTTCTGAAGTGCCAGTGGCATGTGAAAAAGCCATCAGACAGATGCTCACCCAGCACTGACAGGCTGCTGGAACCATGAGCTGCTTTCCTGGGAGAGATTGGACCTGCTTGGAACAAGCCTGCCAGTTTAACCTTGTCCTTGCTGATGCTAAAATCAGTATTAGGATGACCCGAAATGAGGTATGACAGGAGGCAGCTTGCACCCCTTCTGTACTAACACAAGACAATAGACAAACATTCGGGTTTGTATCTCACCCTTTGGTAGCTGCAGCCAAAAGGACTAATTAGTTACCTACAGCATATATTTACATATCAAAAATAACTTTACAGTGCCTGGCACAACAATTCGAAAATCTCTGCAAAGCTGACAAAAACAAAAAACAAACAAAAAACCACCAACTGTTGTTTAAATCAAAAAGGAAAAACAAAATAACAAAGAGCAGCCCACACCCTGTACCACATTTATTCCCACATTCAAAGAGAGGCGTCCTACCTTTTCGATCTTTGAACAAGAAGATTCCAATCAGCACGCTGCGTCCAAGACTATACACTGAAGAATCTGCTAATACAAAACAAAGGGAGGGGCAAAAAAACCCTGAAAACACCTGATTTTTGCTGAAAAACAGTTTTTAGCTATGAGAAAAGTTTTTCTTCTATCCTACAAAGACAAAAAATGAATAAATATATCCATAGAGTCATCTGTGTCTGAAGGTGTGTCTGCATATAATACACACTATGCATACATCAATGCATAAACAAATCCACAGAAGTTTATTACCTATTCATTTCAATTCATCCAGCGTGCACTGCTACAGATTTTAATCTACAGCAGACAAAATCCTAAAAGCTTCAGCATAAAGGCACAACTCTCTCAAATTCTCAACAAGCAAACAAAGCTGACATTTTTGAAATAAAATCATTACCAGCTCATATGCTGCCATACCACAAAAGCCTATCCTTAAATAACTGCTGCACAATCATTCTCCTGGAGTGTTGTTATCCATCGGCTCGCTGCCTATCTCCAGCCAGACGCAGTCTGCAAGCCACCAGCTTGTATCTACCATGTGCACGCCACAAAAAGGAAAACTGCAAATTAGGAGAAGTTCCCGCAGTGGTGAAAAGGAAAAGAGGGTGAGTGGGAGAGGAAGAGGGAGTTCACTGGCCACAGAAATTTCGAGAACGACGCCGAGGCAGCCAGCTCCGCCATCATCCACTTACAATAGGATGCTGCACCTCGCAGCTGCTGAAGCGCTTTGTCAAGGGGCTGCTGGTATCAAATGTCTGACAGGCATTTTAATTGCATCCAACCAAGTGTGTCCCCAGGAATCGGGCCTTTAATCCTGTGAATATCATCAGCTGGTTTCTTTTGTGCTGCTGCCAGACACACACAAGGCTGCACTGCACACAGGCAGCAGCGCAGCCGGGTTCTGCCGTGATGCTGATCCAAACCCCAAACAGGGTTTATGGATGGTACATGATAAAAAGGAGGTCTGGAAGGATTTACTATTTTCTGCTGTACAGATCAAGAAGGCAATTGGCTCTCCCCCTTCTATTTTTCTATCCATGACTATGCTATTTGTGCCTTGCATTTGCTTATTCACACCGAGGGGAAATAAAACCAGGGCAAATGCAGAAGTGCTGCAGGACTGTAGGGGCAAGCGAGGACCCTTCAGGACAAGAGTATAACAGAGCTCACTGCATAGTTCAGCTCAGAAACAAGTTCTTTGTGAAGTGAGGACTTCAGTTTTACTGCCACTACTCATCTGTTGTGTCTGCTTTGATCTGATCTCCTTATTCCAAGGCTTTCTTCAGGACAATATTAATCTCAGTGGGAAAAGGAACCTGAGAATTCAGAAATCACCCTGTGTTCTGTGAGGAGCTGGGGTGCTGAACAGCTCAGGTGGAGAGGGATAGTAAAGAAGGGGTAGTGAAACATAAATGAATTTTTTTAAAAATACAAGAATAATTAAAAGATGAACTGATTTGTTTTCAAGCATCTTAAGTTTGTAATAAAGCTGCATATACTGCAAAGGAGCAGTCAGTCAGGGGTAACCAATGAGCCCAGCACTCTCTTAAGGACTGAAGACAAGATTAAATTTCCCTGCACTCAGGACACACAAGTCAACTAGGTTCACTCCCCAGCAGTAACGTGGTGCTTTTCAGTCCCTGTGGCAGCAGAGCAATTGACAGGGAAGGCTATCAACAGGAAAATGAAACATCTCTCCACTACAAAATTTGGGAGAGGTCCCATTTACCTTTAAGTGGACCAAGGGGCTTACAGGCAGGAGTAACAAATTTCCCATTGATTTCCAGGGGTTGCCTCACACAATTTTGGCTGCAAAGGGAATCAATTCCCTTCTGCCTTCCCCCACAACCACAGGATGACTTCACACATCCATCAACCGTTGCATCAAACAGAAATTCCACCCTCACTGCTATAAACAGATCTTAGTAACTTAAGAGCATCTTTCCTGAGCCGACAGTTTTTCCCCGCTCTCTCAACCACCACAGCATTGAGGAGGATGAGGAAATGGAGGAAGGCAGGCTGTATGGGACAAGCATGACAGTGGAGCAAGTAACACATGGAGGCTAAAAGACCTTTTGAAAGGAACAGAAAAAAACAAGCCAGAGCGGCACTAGCGCAATTCTTAGACCTTTCCTCTGAAAAAGCTTCCTGTGACTCATGGGAAGGGGTGCCTGCTGCCACTGCAAAGATCATCCTCTGCAGAAGCCAAGGAAACCCTAATCCTGCCTCGTCTTGCTCAGCTCCACCATCTACCAATTGGTGCTTGTTCACAGCATTGTTACAATCTCTCCCTCACCTCTCCAGCTCCCCTTTACTAGCCAAAGCAACCAGGAGCTCTAGGAGCAAAAACATCGTGGAGCTGGGATGGTAGAAGCATAAGACATCCTGAAAATGCCCTGTAATTTGTCTCAGAGGTTCCTAACAGAACTCCCTTGGCTCACAAGGGATGGATCCACATTGCCAGCCTGTGTCCTACACCCTGGAGCCTAGAGATGCTCCAAACTACCCAAACCACCTTCAGGCTGCCCCTTCCAGTGTGGGAAACCAGGAAATCCCTCTTGCTGCCTTGGATGGGCTGAGACCCTGGCAGGGGGCTCAGAGAGCTTGGAATGGAGCCAAAGACCCCTCTGCCCTCGATCTGGAGCCATGAAAACAGTTACCAACTTTATATGAGAAATTACAAACCAGGGAAAGTAGAATAAAGTAAGTAGCTTATTTTTAAGTAGAAAAATAGAATGTTAGGATTCATATGAGAGGGGGTCAAGAAGTGTACAGAGGGGTCAAGATGGAGGAATCTGGGTGTGTACTGCCCTCCTTCCTTCTTCTTCACCGCCTCCATTTTCTTGGTGATGTTGGCACTTGGGGATTGGTTTAAGGTAGAATTTCACTGTCTAACATAGGTGACAGGTATTGGAAATTAAATAAAGTCTACGTAGTTTATAGTATAAAAAGACAGCACAGCCTCAGGGGTGGGCAGTGTGCCTTGGACTGACCTGCTGAACGTATCGCGGCTGGTCAGGGAGAACATGTTATAGATAAGAGATCATAAACAACTCTGAGAACGAAGGCCAAGCAACTCTGACTTTTTCTTCGACCATCTGGCTGTGAAAAGGACTCTCAGGGAATTCCCAGGCAGGGGAAACCTGAATTCCCAGGCAGGGAAATCCGAGATTCCAGCATTTCCAGAGACATAATGGCTGCTGAAATAACCCATGGCAAACGGTTTCATCTTAAAATACTGCAAATAAAAACCATCTTAATCATCAAGGTTCTTCTGGCTGCCCTGAGATACATGTTTTAATAACTGTAAAAATACTTCTGACAAGACAAAAGGCATAGGAGGAGACAGGGATGAGGAGTCTAATCCAGACAGATGCTGGAACACAGAGAAGACTCAGCCCTGCCTGAGATTTAACCTCATATTTACCTGGCTTACTCACAGAAGCAGGAAACTCATCACATAAAATCAATGCATCCCAACACCGTGAAAATACAAATGTAAGGAAGTTGACAAGTCAAAATCCTGGAAATTATTAAATTACATTTTCAGCACTGTACTTCTCAAAGAGGAGTAAAGACATTTACAAACTCAGTACAGGAGGTGGTGAGACTGTGACTGAGGCCTGATCTAAACTCTAAAAGATTTTGCTAGTTCAGGTGGGTTTTATTTCATTATCACATTCACACAAGATAATGAACTGAATTTCATTACTGTCCAGCTGCAAACTGGGTCCCTCTGTGCAAGATGCTGGGCAAAACAGAAGACAGCTGCCATTACAAATTAGAAGAGCCAAAACCCTAAATAGATAATGGTAGTGTTCTCCTCATTTTCAGGATAATGAGGGGGTGGTGGGAGGAAAGAACAATCATCAACATCATTGAGCTTTCCCAAGGTCACACACAACCTCTGCTCCCAAACGAAGCAAGATGCTTCCACAACCTCAGCCTAAGATCTTTCTACCCAAATCACTGCTGAAGCCTTGCAACCAGTGTTTAACAAAGGACTTGTGGGTTGGTTGCTTCTTTTTTAGCAAAGACTGGATGAACATTTTATGCAATGCCTAAAATAGCTTCCAATATCATCAGTGATGTAGATTAAGAGGTATAGGTCTACTGAACAGGAACTGCACCACTCTAGTAAAAATAGCCCTGGAACAGGGAATTTTCTTTTTATTCGCTATTGTCTTAGCACTTGAAACAGGGATGACTGCCTTCTGGAGAGCTTGAGAGGAGACAAATGCTTCACCAGACTCTCTAAATATTGTCTGATCTTCTGCAGTAGTAACACACATCAGACTATCTATTTTACCTTCCATTTGAGGGAAAAAACTTTTTTTTTTCTGTTCTCAAGGCAGGAGAAAAACAAAATAGGGGAGCATCAATTAATTCAAGAAAAGCAGATGCAGTTTAGCACACTAGCTCTTTCACCAGGGCTGTGTAGTGAGGAAGGCTGTATGTGGGAGGATGGAGTATAAGAGACTAGAGGTAGTGCTGAAGGCAATCTCCCCCCCAAGGAGTTGCAGCTGTACCAATTCCCAAGCTAGGCCCCAGCTGTGTCCAATGAAGGTCTGCCCTTACTCGGTCACAGCTATGGCCAGTAAGGACGGCTGCTATAAGGGTGGGGTGGCCCCTGGAGAAGGGCTTGGAGTGGACTGGCTGTGCTGGGAGGAGGCAGGGCCAGGTGGCTGTGAGAGGAGCAGTTAGGGACAGGCAGCTGTGCCAGGGACAGGAAGGAGTCAGCTGGCCATGAAGAAAGAGAGAAGGAGTCAGCATGGTGAGGAGCTGCCCATGAGAGATCATCAACAAGGTGTGAAAGCTTTACAAGATGATAATGGCAGCTGTAAGGGTAGAGTCACTGTCTTCCTCTCTGTGGTTACTGACAAAACAGAGGATGGATGTGGAGCAGTTGTGAAAAGCCACAGGCTGAGTTAGCAGCCTCTGTGGGTAACAAGGATTTCAAGGCAGGTTGGAAAGTTTCAGGATGCAGAGGGACCCTAGTTTTGTTCTTGGTCTTCTCCTCAAAGTACAAGCAGAGCTGACTTGCCCACCTCATGCAGCCATCCCAGGGCCCTTTCAATCATACAATTGCCTTTACACCAGTGGTGCCACCAGCTTTGTATCCAGATCCCAACATCTTTACAGGACTCATCTGTCCTTCCTCCCAGGCTACCAGTACAACAGGCCTGTACTGGTGACACTGCCTTTTCCCAGCATTTATCCAAAATCATCCCCTCACGCTGACTATCGTGGCCAGCTCTCTTGCACCCACTGACACACCAGCTGATACAACATGGGGTTCTGTGCAGTATGATTCTATAAAGAGTCTTCAAATCCCAGACATATTATGGCCTCTCTTTCCCCTTCTTTAGCTTATTTGTTTTAAACGTGTCAGACAGATACTTTCAGGCACAATCTCTCTTTTGTGAATACTAGCTGACTCTCCTCAACTAAATAATTGATATGTGGAATATCTAGAAAAGGATTTTTTATTTCTCTCTGTGCCAGCATGTCACTAAAATCAAGCTGGAAGAGGTAGGCTATTCAAATACTCCCAGGTCTGTTTTTCAGAATATCCAATACTGCACTTAACCCTTTGAAGTTACCAAATTCTTTGGCCTTCTGAGGAAATCCTTCATTTCTAGCTTAGAGACCAGCGAGAACAGAAGAATAACAAAGCAAAAATCATGAAATGTGGCTGTTAGTCCCTAAACCTTCTATGTATATGTGGCAGAGATACTAGTGACAGCTGCAACATGAGCTTTTGCATAGTTACCCCACAATAAACCATCGCCTCTGTCCTGGGTACTGCATGGGATGGGGAACAGCTTCATCTTGCTGCTTGTTCAGCCTGCTGTTTCTGGGGTGCTAGTGTCACTGACAGCTGGGCAAAAACAAACACCCCAACCTCAAAATCCATCCACAAAGGAAAAGCAGAGATGAGTGAGCAATCACACCCCAAATTTTGACACAGCAGAAGCAAACCTCCAGCTCAGAGAAATCACTGAAACATTGTAAAGACATCTGATGTGTCCCAACTGGTACAGCCCAAAGAAAGGCCAGCCAAATTTTCAGCTGATTCCCTGTTTCCCCAATATCAGTAGCAGCTGATGGTACTGACCCTCCTGCAGAAACCAAAGCCACCTCAGAGTGACTCCCCACAAAACCAGATGACTGCACTGCCACATCCAGGAATGGCTTTGGAGGCTGCAAGACAAGACTGTGCAGGCAGCACTGCACTAGTGGGAGGCTCAAAGATTATACACACAGCCCTTGTCCTGATGGGTGTCCACGTGACAAGCTGTGCATCAAAGAGAAACACCAACTGTTTCTCCATCCTATCACATGGTTTATGACTAAGAAAGTACTGCAGATAGAATCTGTACCGCTTGTTCTCACCTTTTCTCTCTCCTGGCCTACCAGTGGGGTGATGAGTCAAGACAGAAAGTTGCTTACTGTAAAATATCACAGCTACTGTAATAGAATTTTTTAATATATCAGTTTGTACTTCATTTAATCAGGTAACCTAACACTTTTAAATCAAATGTCATGTCATAACTTTTAACAGAAGCCTTAGCTATTATTCTATATTACATTTATAAATAAAATATTCTAAACTAATGAATCATTTATTGAAGCAGATTTTGCAAAACATGCAGTTAAAATATAAACAAAGCTGGCACGGTCTTAAAGACATATAAAGCAGTAACTGCAAATTCCCTGACACAGAGTTAGCTGTTTGTCTAATCATAGGGTTCAGATAGTATTTCAATTCAAATACCATTTATATTTAGGAAAACATGTTTTTTTCAGTCAATAGGACATTGGTATATAGTTAATGCAGTACTGAAAATAGAGGTTTGCCTGAAACAGGTTGGTATCTGTTACCCCTTCCAGTGAAAAGGTATCTGGTCCTTAACTTAAAGATCAATCTTTTCTCAGAAATATGTTCTCTAGCAGCTAAGTACTACCTTCCTAAAAGCTGCCAGATGATTATTTTCTCCTATGTCCATTACTTTCCTTCAAGAAATATTTTTTCAATTTGGTTAGCTCAGCTGCTGTTCCTCGACAGCAAAACCGACCAGACAGGCAATGGAAATTGCAGAAACATGTAGTAACATGTAGCACAATTGGTTTCAACAGCTTCTCACTTAGCAACACTTTATGTAAGGAAGGCAGTCAGGCAGAAACCCATGGAAGAGTTCCCGGCAGCTGAGCCGTGCGGAGGGGAAGCAGCTCTCTGCACACCTCAGAGGACAGACAACAGAAGCACTGTTATGAGCACACTGCTGGCTGTCAGCCTGACCCACATGGGCTCAGACATGGCACTGCCAGAATGATGTAACAGCTTATCCCCTCCTGACATGGGCAGCCAGGCTGAGCCTGTCCAATACCTGCCCTGCACACACTGCAGATTTCCAGTAAAACCAACCACAGTCACCCCGACCTCCAAGACAAAGCCCTGCTAAAAACACCAGAAGCCCTTCCTTGACTCTAGAATCTTAACTCAGATCCTCCTTGGATCAGAATTTGTATTTATGCACGCTCTTGTAGCATTTCAGATAGAGGCAAGGAGGGCTGGCAGTGTGCACTGCATGTTACACATACTGTCTTTGCAGAGGACCCCCTTGCAAGGGTTTCTTGATGGATTCTATAACATTTACTGTGAAATGAACACAGCAGATACTATGGGCTAATTCATTAGCTACTTATGAGTGATTCTTGTTTTCATCATCATTAAAGCAGATTTCCTGTGGTTAACACAATGACTCCAATTCCCACTCTTTGCTTACACACATTTAAGCCAGCCACTGCTCCACTGAACCCACAGCACTTACCACATCAAGACTAAAATGGGTTTAATGACTGGAGACTTGGATTAGATAACTTAAACACATTCAACTTCATTCACCCTGGTCTAACAGTACTGTCCATAATTATTTTTAAGCTGTTTGTACATGTAAATTACTTCTCTCATCTGGACCAGGTAGTTGCCCAAGGGTGAAAGACAGTAGCTATTTCACAGCACTCACTGTCCATGAGCTCAGGGTACAAAGTGAAGGGTGCCACATCCAATCACCATCACCAGGGAGACTTTTGGGAAGTGTAATGTGATTATAGTCAAATCCAGTTTATCAGAACGGGGTGGAAAACATGAAAGTCATTAGACAAAAGGGATTTTTGGATAAATGAAGGATCTTGGAACTTATCTCGTATACCTCAAGGGACGTGACCTTCTTTTAGACTAAGTAGTACTTTGATCCATGGCATTTTAGACTACAGGCCCAAATAGCAGTGTGGCCTGTAAGTCAGGAAAATTCTGTTGTATCAGTGACTGGCACAGGACTTCTTGCTACCATAAGCCATTCAGACACTGATTGACACTGGTTTCAAAGGACGGGCTGTTTAGCAGAGGAGTGATCCCAAAGCAATTCTAGGGAACCAAGGAGAATCTGATCTGGATTTAAAAGGGGGAAAGGCAGAGGGGAGGATGGAGAGAGTTGCCAGTCTTGACTCCTCTACCCTCCTACCTGAGTTTCTTTGGAAAACTTCCATTCAGTTTGGCAGGGAACAGAAGAATGGACAGATCAAAATATAAGGGTTTATGCTCTGTGCAAGGCTCTAGAGAGACACATAACTAGAAAGGAAAGGCAGAATTAAGAGAGTTTAGCAGCTTTAACAACAAACTCTACAAGTACATAGGAAGAATATGCTAAGCTTTTTAAGAGCCTGAATATTCAAATAAAAATCATGCAGAAAACAGAGACAAATCCCTTATAAATGAGGGAAAGCAAAACTATAGGAATATAATCAGAAAAGCTAGGGAACAAACTGAATTATTATTAGCCAAGAATATAAAAGGCAACAAAAGAAGAATCTGTATGACCTGAAATGCAGACAGGACAAGTCATGGTTCAGCAGACAGGCAAAACAAAGATGATGCACAGAAGGCTACACCTCAACATTGCTCAACTTTCATAAGACCAACAGTGAGCAATTACTGCATATGATTGTTTTGGAAAGAAGCAGAACTTCAGTTTAGAATAGGAAAGAGCAACTTAAGAAACACTCAGAACAAGGCAGATGCATCTTAGAAAGTTGTGTGGATCCTCCCTGACTCTAGAAGAGTATTTCAGACTTCAGAACAAACCAGACAAAAGTCTGCTTTATCTTCACAAATGTCTTCCCAAAGACCACACTCTCTCTTGAAAGGTCTCTTGAAGCTGTGGAAAATTACAAACCAATCAGTTAAGTGTCATCTTCGCAAAGATTTTGGAAAAAACAAACCAAACAGTTTACAAGGACCTAAACACCTACAGGGCAAGAGCACAACTTAAAAAATACTTCTGGCAATATCAGTTTGTCAGTAACAAATGCCAACAAACTCATCTCACCACTCCTGATTTTGCTTTTATAAAATTTGGGTTTCACCCTAAGTTAAGATGAGTTTGTCACAGGAAAGCATCTTCCAAAACCAAGATCATTCATTGCAGCTTACTGCACACCAGCTCCCAGATCTAAAAGCAGGAAATCAAGAAAAAAAGGACTGAACAGTATACTGAGAGACAAGGCCTCAAATACATAACCAGACAAATCAGGAGTTATTAGCTCAGCACTGTTTGACAGAAAAAGGCTTACTATGGGCAAAAAAAGAAAAACCACAGTTTTATTTATCCTAATGGGGATGCTATCCCTAAAACACTGGGATAATTACTCCATTTTCTTTGGTGGTGGTGGTGTCTCAGCTGGAGAAATGCCAAATTGTGGGGTTTGCACAGTAAGATAGATACTGGCAAACTGGGAAGAGTCCAGATAAGCAAAAGGGAGAGTTTGGGAAAACACTGTCCTAATCTTTTCTTGTAAAGCACATGTTTTCAGATAGGTTTCTCTAAAGTACAGAAAAACCAAGCAGTAACAAAAATCTTTCAGATAATACAATTTTTGATGATAAAGGAAGAAAACAATTACACTCTAAATCAGTGGGGGGATGAGTAAGGGGGATCAAGGAGGGGGAAATAAGAGTAATTCACTGGGCTAATTAAAAGCAAATCTGTGTGTGTGGTAACTAGAACCCCTACTACTGAGGAAGGTTGAACTATTTATTTTTATACAAAGAGCACCAAGAGCAGTGCCTAGACAGGCTGGCATCCTCCTCGAAGATAATAAGGATCCTGTTGTCCTGCAGACATCTAGTTTCTCTAACTGGGCAACTGGCACAGCCTCCAGCAAAACTCAGCTGGCCACAGGACTAACTTACATTGCCTTCTCTCCATCCTTCCCAAGCCTGATGAGAATTGCTGGTGCAGAGTAAAGATCCCTCCACACCTTTCTAATTCCTAGCTGGAGTGCTGGCAATCTCAGCCCCAATCTGCCATTAAGGTCCAGAGAGCTGCAAAGCCTACAGCTTCAGGGACACTGGGGCTGGAAAAGGAATGCCAAGGGGAGCTCCTATAGGGTTCCCACTACATCAGCTCAGTCTCTCAGAGGCTGTGGCTCTTCCACATGAACCCCACCTACTCCTTCCCTCTTTGCTGCTGGAGGACCTCAGTGGGGTGGAGAGGGCACCAATGCTGGCCCCTGCCTCTTCACAACGCTACTCAGATTGTACTTTAGGATCTGGAGCCAACAATTTTACTGGGTCTGTGACCTGCCATCCCCCAGACTTCCACCTGGTCCATAGCGTGCAATTGGTTCAGATAAAGGTGTCTGACCACTTATTAACACCACCGTAAAGACTGAAAAATAAAGATGTTCCCAGCATTTGCAAGAAGGCTCCCTGCCTCTTTTCAGAAGGTTTCAAAAATAAATTAGTCTATGGGGCAAAATGGCTCCTATATTTGAGAAAAAAATCCCCATGCAATGATGCAGACCCTGTGAGTGAGAAACCAGGAAAACAGCACTATTAAGAAAGACCACAGAAGGAATGAAGAGGAGAGAATAAATGGAATAACTAATACACATTTGCTCCAAGGTTCTCTCTGCACCAATTGGCAAAAAGAATACAACTGAATCATTAATAATTGAAGGAACTTCAAGACAAAGAGATTTTCATCCAATGTTAAAGGGATGAAAGACTGCTGTAATGAGAATTCTGATGATGAAATCATTTGCAGACGGACTGGGAAGGAGGAACCATTTAAAGAAATGGTTCCTTTGTAAGACAAGAGCAAGCATTCTCATTACTAATGCAGACAGACACATCTGAAAGACCTTATTCAGCTGATGGTGTCACCAAACACCCTTCTGGACAAAAGCTCTCCACTAACAATACTAAACAAGGATATGAGACTGCTGTAACAAAATATAAAGTGTCACTTGTTTATTCTTTTTAGCCTCATAAATCATTTAAGGATGAATATTAACAAGCATCCAGTTTTCTGTGTCTTTCTTAACTGATGATTCTCTGCACATAGTTGATGGGAGCGTGAGCTTTCACTGCTTTCGGAAGTTGACCCTGCAGACCAAGTCAGGACCAACATCAATAGCAAAACACAGGGAGTATCCCTTCTTAGGAACTGAATCTCGTACAGAGGAACTTCCCTTGACACCTTTTAAAGGCCCATCAGCACTGGAGACAGGCACACTCATGTCAGCCTCCAGCTCAAGGCCTGGAGTTTTGCACCAGACAGTTTCTGAGCAAACAAACTGTGCTAAGAGACAAACAAGCAGCATATTACTGGCTTGCTGCCATATTCGAGGGGAAGGATGTTAATGAAACTCAGTGAGACTGAAATGCATTGTTTTCCTCGTAAAGAATAAAAAGCTACAATTTCAAAAAAAGATCAGACTAGATAAATTCCTTAAGAGGAGGAAAAACAAAGAAAGAAAAAGGAAAAAAATCAAAACCAAACATGCCATAAAATTCAATGAGAAGCAGCTAGCAAGAAGGTATGACAGAAAATGCAACAGAGCATAGCTCAACCTGTCTGCAGCCCCACCTGAAGAGAAGCCATGAACAGGAGGATGTCCTCCTGCAACCTTTCACACGTTGGTGGGACTTCTGCCCAGCTCCACACAAAGATTGTATTTTCTGGTCTGCTGGCTTTGCTCGAGTCATCTTCTGCCATGCCCTGAATATCCCCACTGCCATTAGCAGGGTGGCTGGAGCTGTAACAGCCACTCACCCAGGTGAGTGAGGCAGAATGGACCCCACAGATCCCATTCTTGGCTGTCGTCTGGCTGCACGGAACCACAAAAGCCAAATAAACAAAATCTAGCTTATGAGGAAACTGGGCTTATTTTTGCATTATTTTTTACCTGCTGAGGATCTTGTTAGAGATGTTTTCCTCATAAGGTGTTAATCTCATCTTTGTAAGCCCTGGATTTTGGGCACTATGCTATTTTTTTGAGTCTCCCTGGGATTCTCCCTTGGCAGAACTCACACTTTGCCTGTGGCTCAGCAGCATTCCAGTGAGCACAAAGAAAGTTCCAAGGGCCATTTCCCCCAGCAACCTCAGTACAGCAAGCCTCACCCAAAGACATACACTTATCTCCTACAAACTGACTTCAGATTATAAAGCAAACCCCAAATCAAATACAACAAATTTGGGATGCAACTCTCTCAACAGCAGAAGTCACAATTTCCTAATATTTTGTACTACCTTAATGAATCATTTTTGCTTTCTGGTCAACACAAACCACAAGCCCCAGAACCTGCAAAATCATCTCTCAACATTTCATTGCTTACACTCAGATATGAATCTTCTGCCTGACAGAGCTTTCATAGGACAAGAGATCAGTGAAAAAGGAATGGGTTTTCATTATAGAACTTATACTCTAATCATTGCATATGTGAAGTTTTTAAGAGACTGTGTGTTGATTTTGAAATTGCCAGTCCTCTCTTTGACTTAATCTCTTATTCTTTCATATTCAGAGACAAAATTTTGGAGAGCAGAGAAAGAAATATTTATTGCACTTCTTAATAAAAGGAACCATTAAAAGTCATTAATAACTCAACAGCTTTATTAATAAAAATACACAGGGTCAAGCCAAAATAACCAGCCTTCACCAGCTGGTGACAAAACCTGTACCTGCTGCAGAGAGCTGCACGTCAAGAGCCAGAAAATTCACATCTGGTAAAGCTGCCAGATTCTTTATTACCTTGTTATATTACTCCAGGATATTTCAATTCTTTGCTACAAGATGTCATCTGTTAAGCTATAAGACCTCTACTAAAAGTCATGCTAAGCATTTCTCAAAGACCATCCACTGATTACATCTGAGTGCTGAGCTCTAGCCACTGCAGCGCGGGGCAACACACTTTTCTTCCAGCTCTTTTTATTCCCCCAATAGATTATATTTGGTGATCCTTCCAGCTGCTGCCCCTGCTTAGTCCAGCAGGAGGGAGCCTTGATGAAACCAAGTTTCTCAAATTTTCTTCTGCCACTGTTCCCCACTCTTACAAGCATAGATCTCTACTCTGATCTCTTCTTCAGCCTCATCTGAGGGCAGGAACATTAAAGTCACTCAAAGAGCACATGCCAGGGTTCAGTGAAAGATGCTGGCTGAACCAAAGGGCTTTTCTTTTCCTTACATCTTTGGAGAGCCTTAAGAGCATCTTACCAGCAAAAAGACATCTCTGCACATACCCTATATACTGACTGTCAAACAGACCAGCTGTTTCTCTCTGTGTTGGTTTTGCACAGCCTGGGTTTTGGTTGTGCGGGGGCACAGAGGTGGTTTCTGTGAGAAGCTGCTGGAAGCTTTCACCATGTCCAGCAGAGCCAATCCCTGATGGCTCTGAAGATGGACCTGCTGCTGGCCAAGGCTGGGCCAATTAGAGAGATGGTAAAGCCTCTGTGATAACATATTTAAAAGAAAATCAAAACACAGTGGGGCACAGTTTTTCTTCTAGCCAGAGAAGAGGAGGAGGTGAGAACATGTGAGGGAAACAACCTGGAGACACCAAGGGCAGTGCAGAAGGAGGGGCAGGAGGTGCTCCAGGGGCCAGGGCTGAGATTGCTCTGCAGCTGTGGTGAGACCATGGTGAAGCAGCTGAGGCCCTGCAGCCCCTGAGGATCCACAGGGATGCAGAGATCCATGCACAGCCCCTGGGGATCCACAGGGGATGCAGAGATCCACCCCCAGCCCCTGGGGATCCACGGGGGATGCAGAGATCCAACCCCAGCCCCTGGGGCAGGTGCCCATGCCAGAGCTGGTGGATCCCTGGAGGAGGCTGTGCTCCAGTGAGAGATCCAGTGGAGAGAGGGGCCCTGCTCCCAGGCTGGAGCAGCCTGTCCTTGGAGGGCTGCAGCCCCTGGCAGAGTGACCCACGCCACAGCAGTTTGGGGAGGAGTGTCTGCCCGTGGGAGGGACTCTCACTGCAGAGTTTTGGCAGGACTGCTGCTCATGAGAGTGGATCCAGGCTGGAGAAGTTCTCAGAGAACTGTCTCCCATGGGAGGGATCCCAGGTCTCACAGGGGAAGGACTCCTCTCCCAGAGCAGCAGAAGAAAACCTCAGGTGACAAACTGACCAAACTTCCCCATCCTCTGTCTCCCTGCACTGTCGGTGGAAAGGATGGAGGGGTTGAGGGGAAAAAAGGTGTTTAAAAAGGCTTATTTTACTTCTCATTATGCTCCTCTGACTCTTTTAGTAATAAATTCACTTTGCACCTTTAAATTGAGCCTGTTTTGCCCTTGAAGTGTTATCTCCCAATCCTTATCTCAACTCATGAATCCTTCATTAATTTTTTCCTCTCCTCTGCCTTGCAGTGGCAGGGAGGGCAAGTGAGCGACTTCCTTGGGTGCCTGGCATTTGGCCAGTGTCAAACCACAACACTAACCTTTCCCAAAATCCAAAATACCTTGTTACTCTAAGAGTTTAACAGGATCTATCAAGCATTAAACACTGTGAATATTTAGAAGCATTAAAACCTTTTGGGGAAGAAAAAAGAAAAAGGTGTGAGCTTAGCTTATCCTCTGATGTCTGCTTCTAGAGGCCCTTCCTTACCTGATGCTTTCAGATAAGAAAACATTGTCTTCTCCTCAGAGATTTAGTATAATTCTGAAATGTTTCTGTGCTATAAATATAGAAGCAAATGTAAGTAAATTTAAAATTAGGCAAATGTGTAATACACATTCACATTGGTAACACTCCATTTTCCCGTTACTTTTCCCTTGTTCTTCAACCTGTTTGCTGAAATTTATAAAATTCTCTGACTTTGGCTTTCATCCATCTCTTAGTGTACCTTAAAGCCTTTTCCTTGTCTCTTTTCATTCCCTTGAACAAGGGAGAAGTGTGGTAACGCTCTCTATATAAAGCTATATTTTATTAATAAGTATAAACACATGCATCGGTTTAGATTGACTCCAACATGCAGCCAAGACAGAAATAACTGGAAACTATTTTATTTTGTAATGCCTTGGTAGAAATGATTTTACACCTCAGCAACTTGAAAAACAAGCCACTGTGACCAAAGAGGGCTTTCTACCCTGCAACATGTGATCAGCAGATGAATGGAAGGCAGAGTGTAAAGGCAGGTATCAGTTGAAGATAAAAAGTCTCCTGACTGCATGCCCCTAATATCCAGGTGCTTGCCATCTGACAGAGAATTAGAGAGTAAGATAAACTAAAGAGCTTAAGGCTCTTTTTTTTTTTTTTGTGCATTCATTTTATTTTTATTCAACTACCACTCTACATGTTGCTATTTAATTTCTGTGGCTCAAGGTTTTGCCCCTTTAAAAGACCAAAAGATTCTCTCATCCTAAACTGATCTTTCATTCTTGAAATGCACCGGACTGAACCTCCTTATTTCCCCTGGGTATGCCAAGGGTAGTGACAGCTGATCCTCGCCTATATTGCCCAGTCAATTATTCTTATTTTCCTTCTGAAGCCCACAAAGACTCTTCAGTACTGAAAGCTCTCCCAGTGTGAGGGCACCTGCTAAGAAATTAATGCATGAGACAAAATAATGGGTGGGAGGAGGAAAGGGGCTGTAAGGCACCAAGTAGCTCACTGGAACCAGAGACAAGAGCTCAGCCCAGCTCCTGCATCTCTGCAGGAGCAGAGTTCCTGACTTCCAGAAAGTGAGTGAGGAAGTATTTCTCCAACCCAGCTTCACTAAACATTTGGCCCTTCTTACCCAATAGCAGGGCAAAAGTTTATTGTATTGTTTCCATTTTGTCTACACAGCAGCAGCTTGAGACCTCAGCTCCAGACCAAACTCAGAGGATGAGGTCCTGCATTCACCTGTACCAACTTACTGTCACATGTGTAAATACACATGGACAACGCCTGCCAGCTGCAGGTGATATCTGAGGAGGACCTGCTGAGGCAATTTCAGCTGGTACTGCATGACACAGGAATCCTCCAAAAACAGCACAGTGGTTTGGCTGCCACAGGATCCTTTCTCACACCTCCCAATCCATGCGGAGAGGGAGCAGGAAAGACTGCAAAGAGGATGCAGCTTGAAAATTGAGAGCAAGTGTCATATGGACTGGTCCTAGAATACACACAGAATGATAATACACTCAAAAAACCGCAATGAAACAAAATCCCTACAAGCAAAGAGCAGTTGGGTCCAAATCACTTACAGCTCATGCTGAAATCAACCAAGCATGTCTCTGCCAGTCTCTCTAAGATAAAGAAAGCAAAACCCCTGGGTTCAGCCACATGTCATCAAGCTCTTAAAAGCTAAAGACTACCCCAAAGTATCCATTAAGAAAAATAGAAAAGAAAAATGGATTTTAAATAGAAGATTTGTCTTACCTGAGGATTCAGAGAAATTACATCATGCAAAGAGAAGCCCAGCCATACACACAGGTCCTGGCTGCTCTCAGGGAAGAGCTGATCTGAGCAAAGGCTGACCTCAGGGACCAGAGTTTGGGGAAAGAGGAGAGGGGCCCCTCATCTTCCCAAGAAGATCCCAGCAAGAGCAGAGGCTCCAATGAAAAGCTCAGCTTTGGCAAACATGGGATACACAGGCAGAGCAAAGCCCAAGCTGACAAACAGGCTCACTCAATTGCTGTTCATTCATGCTGGTGCCATCTGCTTTACTCTACCCTTTGAGGGCTGTAGCAGCAAGGAGGAAAACAGCCTGTTTGCCACCCTCCTGCTGAGGAGCACAGGAAAGGCAGGCTGCTCTGATGGGAGAGGAGGCTGCCCCTTCTCCAATAGCACCTGTGTGGAAGGGGCCAGGCTGCAGCGCAGGCAGGAGGGACAGAAGTGAGGGAACGAGACCAGAAAAGAGCTGAGGAAAGCAGCCAGGTGACTTAGTGACCCATCACAGGCTCAGCACTGATGCTGCCAGCAGAAGGGAGCAATGGGGCTGCAGAGTCAGGGCTGAAGTGGGATTTCAGCATGAGCAGAAGAGCACCCATTATCCCAGCTGAAACCAGAGTGCTGCCCAAGCTGGATGGTGCTGACCGGCATGCAGCCCTCGGGCTGCTCCAGCAATCTTAGCAAGAGGAGGGACCCCACATTCCTGCACTTCTGCAGGATACGCAACCACTGCTTCCAGGGACAACGCTCCTTCTTCCAGAAGCTACTCCCTGACTGAAACCACCCTGATATTAAAGTGCTAAGTACATATGAGGCCCAGCTTCCTGAAAAAATGTGTTTACTGATTTCAGAGCTGTGTGGCGTTAAACAAGAAGACACAACAACCTTTGAGATTGTCACCAAGTGCAACACAGCCACAAGCTCTGGGACCGCTCACTGAACACGTGCACAACTCACGTGGTTTTGGGGATACCAACACTGGATCACTCATCCCATCCCACCACTGATGCCATTCTCTCACCCATTGGTGTTGGTAAAGCCTCAGCACAGCTCTGTGGAATCAAGTGCTAGAGAACTTCATATATAAGTGTGTGTGTATATATATCCAGACACAGAGCACATAACTGTGAAACACCCCATCTGCTCACGTTACAACATTTTAAACACATGCAATTAACTGAACTGAAATGGCATAAGGATCACTCAGTGTCTTTTTCCCCAACTCCCACTATTTCCACCTTCCTCTCACCCTAACATATGGGAATGCCATATGAATTACTGAATGGATCATGCTAAAACTGGAGCCTGCAAAATCTATTTTTAATACAGATTATGGGGGGATATTGTCAGTCCATGGTGCAGCATTGTTTGCCTTACAAGTTTGGTCTGTTACTACTTCTGGCAAGCCCCACTTCCAGCACTGGCATCTTCAGACTCTTCCATATTTTTCCTTGGTGTTCTGAAATAAAACTCAGGTTCCATAGAGTTCTTTGATGGGAACTTTGCAGGAATAACAGGTCAGGAGAGAGTTAGCACACTGCAGTTTTACCAGCCTGCTGATGCCCTTCTTTAGTAGCCATGAGATGCCCAGTTTTCCCTGTCAAAGCTACCAAGGTATTTAATAATCAATCATGTAGGGCTGTTGCCCTGAGCGTTCACAAAATGTCATGGAGAGACACAAATCATGTGCTGCCCCAGCAAATGGACAGAGAAGGGTCTATATGGGGTTTTTATGTCCTCTGGTACAAACTGGGAAGGTAGACAGCTTTTTCATCCACTCTTGAAAGCCCCTCCATACTAAGGAGCTGAAAAAACAAGGTCAAAGTCTTAGCAGGAGAAATAACTGGAGCAAACTGATTTGTTTGTATGTTGATTATTAATCCTGATGCAAAGCTATGGAGATGTATGCTAGAGATCCATAAGCAGACGGACACAAAAATGAAGAATCTATTTACAAGGCCACAGCAAGTTTTACCAGGCACTTTAAAGCTGAGGTCAGGTCAGCCAGTTATTATTGCTCTGATCAGCCCACACATCAGTGTCAGCGTACATTACCTGAAATTGCAACGGTTATCAAGAACACCATTTTCTCCTACCCTTGAAAATCAATTAAACCTCATCTTTACAGCCAAATGCACCATCAGCAATGCAGACTCAATCCAAAACCAGTATCCGATCAAAACCTTCAGGTGAGATCACAAAGGACTAGAGGGAACACATGACAAAAGAAAGTTATTTCTGGACAGTAACTACTTCTTTCCTTTTAACCCGTACAGGCCCATCAGAATTGGGATCCACTGGAAACCTTTTCTTCTGCAATGAATTTAACAAGAAAAAAAAAATCACACATACACAGAGGATCATGTGGACGTACAGTTTCTAACTGATTCCAGAAATTATGTTCATATTTGTATATTAGATTTTATTTCAGAAAACACAGGTGCTGCCTAGGCAAATTGGGACGCTGGGACCTATCCAGCATTTCCAGTTGTGGCTGGAGACAAACAAGCCAGGGATTCACAGAGTTTCCAGTAGTTAAGGAAGGGAAGCTGGGTGCACTGAAGCAGCTTTTAAAATGTTTAACAAAGCAGAAACTGGAACTGATGTGTCAAAAACTACTATCAACTACCATGAAACTGTTACTTCATTTTAATGTGCCACAAATCTAAGCCAGCCTCTTCAGGGTACCACCACTTCACACGCAGAGGCAGCTCAGAGTCTCACACTTAAAATACTTTCACATATTTCTTTTGCCCTCAATGAAAAAGAAATTCCCACTCATTTCTTCCTGGCTACTCTCTGCAGGACTGAAACTTCAGAAATGTTCCCATGGTTTTCCCTGTGACAGTGCAATTTGTTGGCATGGCTGTGCTTTCTTGCATACCAGGTTTTTACTTTTTACAAGCAAACTCCCTTTTCTTTTCACCATCAGTACCAGAGATTTTATTTCATTTTTCCTGATTTAACCATAGATCAAGGGATTGGAAACATTTTAGAGCATGACTAGAACCTGTCATGGATTAGGCACCCATGTAAAGGAATAGAGACCCTGTGCTCCACAAAAAAACAGGTTTCCACTCTTCCTTCTTCAGAGGAGGTCGGGAAGAAGAAGTGGGCACCTATTTCTTATGGTCAATGTGGCCAAACTCAATTGGGAAGGAAGCCCAAGTTGAGACACAACCACCAGAAAAAGCCAGTAAGAAATGAAACCTTCAAGAAGCAGTAGTGCTGGGGAGAGGCAGCGTGCCTGAGAGGGAACTCAGCGGGAGACAGCTCAGCTTCAGTGACCAAGGCACTGCCCTCACATGACAGCAGAGCCCTTGAACTGGTCAGGTGGAGCAGCCCCATCCCATATGTTCCTCTGGCTCAGAGTCTGATCCACTATGCCTTTCCTTCAGCAGGGGGACGACAGGGAGTGGGAAGGGGGCAAATTAATTCAGCAGCTCTTGGCAGGCATATAAGTAAAAAAATAAAGACAGAAGTTATGTAGAGCAAGCCCTGTGCTGCCAAATGAAGTCACGTGGCACAGTTCTGATTTGAGTATATCTTTTTAAATCTTTATTGTTGTTATTATTATTATTATTAGCATTTGGCAAAAGGAGACAGGAAATACCTTGCTGGTGATGTCTGCTCCCAGCACAAGTCAGTTTAGAATGCTGACTAGCTTACCCTGAAAAAAAGGGAGAACCAACTATTTTCAGTCCCAACTTAGACTGTTATTTACATAAGCAGCATTGCAACAATTTTATTTTTGTTTCTATTTTATAAGAGGCTATTATATGATGAGAATAAACCTTCCCAAGAATGTTCACTTTTCTCCTCCTCTTAACTGTGCATGGTCTCAGGGGGAGGGGGAAATTTGCACACATATGCACTTGTGGAAGTTGAGTTCAATTTAACAGGAAAGAGCCTCTGTTTAGTTGAAAGCCTTCTAAAGAAATGAACCCTGAAATAATCCTGCCTTTCTGATATGTAAACACAAAACTAGAACACACTGGCTCATCTGTAAAGTGAAATATATGGTTCCACTGGAGGATATAAGTAATTCCCAGACAAGCCAAGGGTTGACTGAGTGACATGAAAGACTTGCTCCCTGTAGCAGCAGAACGTATGGTCTAACAGGGAATCAAATTTGGAAAGAACCTGTTTTTAACTCCTGGGCAAATAAGTAGTTTAAGCATAAGGAGGTTGTAAAATTATGTTGCTTACAAAAGATAGGCTCAGTTTAGAAATATATAGAGCATCAAAGTCATAGAATACTAAGCAAGCCACCTACAAATCTCTTGCTTGAAATGAAAGCCAAAAATATAGCTCTCTTCTCTGACAGAATACATCCCTCCATCTGTTTGCTGCTTCAGGTCAGATTAAATACTGCAGCTTCCTAGAAAGCTAAATAAACTTTACCTAAAGGGACCCTCAGAACACTGACATGTGACTCTGGCTGGCTTTATTCCTTCTCTCCAGAGTTTGTAGCCACAGAGAGTCCTGTGCCACTGCTGAGAGACTTACCACACTTCCCAAGGCAGCGCCTCCTCACACCAGGCTGTCATGCTAAATACTCTATCTCCATCATGTTACTGAAAAGCAGTCGGATGCTTCTCATGGGTGGACCCCAGGACCAGATTCTTTCATTTCTACAGGTTATTTTTTTTTCAGAAGCTTGACTGCTGGTAGAAGTAAGCTCTACACTTACGTCTCACCCAGACACATCAGGGTGCACAATCATACGCACAATCACACACAAAGCAGCACCTCTGTACTCTTGGGAGTACAAAGTGTGTCTACAGTCAAGCAACTTTTAATCCAACAGCCTGATGCCACGTTGTGAATCAACATAACAAATAGTCAGATAAATAAAATTACTGTGGATGTTTCATTCTCATGCTGGTGGAAAATCAGGATTCCAAGTCCTTGGCTTCAAAGCACAGGACTTCTGTCATCTCAAATGATGGAGAGTCCCTACAGCTGCTTGTACTGGTGTGCCTTTGACCCAGTCTGCATGGGACACCAGCACTCTCCACTCATCATTTCATATAAGCCAACATTCAATTTAACTCACTCATCTGTGCCTGCCTTCATTTGCAAAGACGTGTGTTACCTCTCTTTCTAACTACTACTGAAAGCTAATGGCTGTTTACATCACTGCCTAAAAGAGTATTTCATAACACATTGGATTATTAAAAAAACAACCTCCTTCTTCAAGAAGAGCATCAACATACCCATAACTTGGAATACAAAACTAATCTTACTGAAAATTTCCCTTACTTAACTAAGACTTCAGCAGATGAGAGCACTATAGCTCAGGGTAAGGAACATGAACTAAACTTGTTGAGGAAGATACCTGAAACAGTTTCTAAAACACCCTGTACAAACAGCTGCTTCAGAAGCCTCTGTTATGCACATGTGTTTAAGAAACCAGCGTTACTTCAGAGATGGCATTATGTGCTTTACAAGGCTACGTGTTCAAGGCTGGCTGTATTCTAATGTTTTACGGACCAAACAAAATTTTTCATTCACTCTTACACCACCATAAATTCCTGACAGACACACAGCTCTGATAACCAGCCTTTATAAATTGCTCTTTCATATCCTGGCCTCACCTACCTGTTTTCTTGTAGCCATGGATGACAGAAAATACAGGTGTATGTGCTGTGTGGAAGCAGGAACTGTTAGATTTATAGCCCTTATTAAACCAAATGAGAAGCCAGTGAAGGGACCAAGGGAATCTGACGTGTCATAATATCAACCACATCGCATTTATCTCCTGTGGTTAGGATAAAGATAAAACTTAAAATTACTACAGCTACACAATTCCTCAAGAAGAAATAGGGCAAGAGAAGCCACAACAGAGGAGCAGCCAAGCACAAACTGATTGATGATACCAGTAACACTTCAACATGTATTGTCACGATCTGGTGCCAGCCCACCAAATTACTCCGGAGCGCTTGATAAATAAATGTGAATCACCTTGTTGCAGCAGCCTTTTTCACTTTACACTCAGGTGTGACAACTGTTCAGCTGCACCAGCATGCAGCAGCCCCCACAGCTTGCTCACCCAGGATACAGGTGCTTCCTTGCACTTACAGAAGATAAAGTTTGCTCTCAAAGCCCAGACTGTCACATGCGCCAGCAGCCTTCAACCCATAAAAGTCACCACCATAAGAAGTGTAGTGAGGTGGCCCTGTGATTCCCTCTGCTGTCTCCCCAGAGCCCTGCACAGGACCATGAGAATTCTGTGTGAAGTTCACATACAAAAAGTAAATGACTGCAGAGTGCAAACTAGCTTGTTTGCTTGAGTAGTTGCTATGTTGTCACACAGCCTACCTCCTGTAAAATCTCTATCCTGTACCTCCCTAGCAGAGTGAGGTATGTCTATATTAAAAAACCCATAAATATCAAAAGGATTGCAGCCTGGTGCAAAACTCCTACTGTCCAAGTCCAGGCTGGTTTGCTATATTGCAGAAGGGCTGTACTCAGAAAAAGACAAGCCTCTCAATGGTGAACAAGTACTCGTCCACTTCCATGCCCACCAAAGCCTGCAGGACAAGCAGCAGGATCCTCACCGCTCACAGAACTCTGGGATGGTGCAAAGTACCACATTTCTTCCTGAACTGAATGCAGTACTTCCCTTTTTCAACTCTTCCACCTCTCACTGTCTCTCTAAGCTGAAAAATAAAAACTTCACTTTGACAGAACCACAGGGAAATACAAGGACACAAATATGTTATTCACAATCCAGAAAATCCGTTTTCTGAATTAGAAGCACCCGAAGGCTGAACTCTGCAAGGCAACTTGCTCAGAGTACTTGATGTGGCCAAGAATAAAGCTGACAGGGCAGAAAAACCCCTTGGGTTTAAGCAATCAACTGCTGAGCCACTGAACTGAGCACAACTGAGGATGGGACTTCAGAACATTACTAGACACATCTTGATTTCATTTGCACTTCAGCAGCATCCCCCCCAACCCGTGTCTCACAGATGCAGCTCTGCTCAGCACAGCTATCAAGGCCAGTGCAGCCCTTCCATGACCACCACAGACCAAGAGCCATTTCTCTGGGAGGATTATCTAGAGTTCATTCCCTTTGGCTATCCAGTTTGCTACAACAATAAAAATAACTCTGCTTCAATAAAGCAAGACCTATGCAGAAAGACTAAATTAACATAAGTTCAGATAACAGCAGAGATTAAAGTATCATATTAAAATATTCACAAGATTACTGTGCACAATGGAACACATGCAGTGGGGACATGAAAAACATGTCATTAAAGCATTAAAAATCTAAGCAGTATTGGAGGAACTTTCTATCAGTAAGGAAATTAATCAAAAGTTAAGCAGCAGTAGCACCACTCTATGCACTGCATCTCTGAACTACTGCAAAGGGACCGGGGAACAAGCTCTAACTTCTGGCTAACCAACTTCCTTAACCCAGCCAAGTAATTTTATTTGCAGTTTTGGCAGCTCCCAACACAGCTGCTTCTCCCCTCCATTGCTGTGATTTTCAATTTAATACACCATCATTTTGTCCTACTACACTCCCTCCAAGCTAATATCCTGCTTCCAGGAGCAGCACAGAGCGTGTCTGCTGGATGGTAACCTTCCACTTGGCAAGGTGTGCACCACTTTATGCACACTGCAGGAAGTTTTAATTCAGAAACAATCCCATTAACATCTTCTAGGCACTAAGTGGTTTGTTTGGTGAGAAAAAGCAGCTAGAAGAACATCAGAAAAACTCTATATATGCCATTTCTTCAAGAAGCGGGATGCTATTAGGTAAAGTCTTGTCTCCCTTGCACGGCCTGTCTGTAGTAAAAGGGCTGCAGGCAGCTCTGTGCCAAGGTTACCCCAGCAGGCAGCAGAAAGGCCACACCAACACGTAGTTCCAAACTGGGAGAGCACAGATGCACTTTGGATGGTGGGGAAGAAGCAGCACTTTGTTTCCCCTGGGCCACCAGAGTCGCTGCACAATGTCCATGAGGGATCCCAGCGAGGGTCACGTTCCAAGGTGCCGTCTGTCCCCGTGTGATAGCTTCTTACATAAGGCACTTCCCAAGCCAGACAGAGGAGCCCTTTAACACACTGGCATCCTATCCAACCCTTTTTCCACTAAAGAGTTTAATGAGGGCTGTTTTCCAGTAAGGTTAGGAGGAAAACAATTACCTTTTTTATTTGTATGAACACAAAAAAATAATTGAGCAGAGTACAGAGGGGCAGGCAGGAGGGAAAGAAAATGCATGGCCTTTTTCTTCCACTTGCATATAACTTTGAGCCTCAGAAATACTGGAGTGAATACTTGAGCTCAAGGGATACACAGTATCTGAATGAAAAAAACATGAAAAGAAAGCGCAAGAATAAAAACATCCACAAACCATCAGCTCTTTTTCTTCTCTGTTTAGGGGATTTTGTTTGGGTTTTACCACTCCTGCCCCCCCAAATCAAAAAGAAACTGCAATGAAGCTGAAACATTTTGTTCATTCACAAAATTTTTCCTTCCTGAAATGTCTCACATTGAACCAGTCAGACAAATGAGAAAAACATTCCTGTAGGGAGTGTGGAGTTATGATTTGTTCAATGAGGAATGACTGGATTTGCCTTCTACGCATCAAGGCTTGGCACAGCTTACATGTCTCACCAGCAGTACTAAAAACCCAGCTATACAACCACAAACAAACTCAGCTGGTGCTCAGTTGCTCTGCAGAAGTGATTGCATCTTAGAATTTTATGTTCTTTATAATCCTTGTACAATTACAGCTTCTCCTGTTCCTGCCAGGACCAGGCTTCTCCCCAACACCGCTTTGTGAAAGGTTACACCTATTAAAAAACCTCAAACAAACCTTACTACTGCTTATTTTGATCACAACACTGTTTAGCAAACAGCTGAATGGGTCTGCCTTGTACCAGGTACTATACAAACACACAGAAAGAATGTTTATGTAGATACATAGGTGTTATACAGGATTGATGTTTTTGTGGAAAATGAGCGGTAAAAGCACATCATAAACAGATTTTCTAGCAACTCCAGGACTCTTTTGTAGTGGGGTAAAAACGCTGCTTTGCCTGAAGCTATACGCACTTATTTTCATTTGGTGGAAACTTGTGTAACAACCTGGGTTAGAGAGCAAAACTCTAGATGTGGTGTACAGTCAACATTTTATACCAGGAATGTTTTGTTTGTTGTAAAGTATCTCTCACATTTCAAACAAAAGTAAAACAAAGTGCACAATTCCATGAACATTTTTAAGTGATGTTAAAAGTACCCCAGTGTGTTTAACATCAGTTTGAAAATTGTTGTAAAGGATGGATCACAGACACGATTTTGAATGAAAATACTTTCTTCCTATTTGAACATTTTTTATAAAACCCTATGTAAATGAAAAGGGCCTCCAAAGGATGGACTGTCTGTGGAATTCTGTTCCATTTCCCACCTATACTGGTTTTATAATTAATAAGTTTTAATGCTAATTAAATTATCCAAATACTTACCATATTATATACCCCCATTCAGCCATGCACCACCCTCAGCCCCCCAAAAAACCCCAAAACTAAAACCAAACCCAGAAGTAATTTTGGTGATTATTTTTTCCATGGTAAAGCATGCAAAGACATAGTAGCAATACCATGCTTGGCTTTTTTTCTTTCACACAATTCTTATAGCTGCTGGCACTGCATGAGGACTCCTTCATCCTCACTTACTTCAGTGGAAGTTTCTACAGCATCCTTTGGGATAAAGCCCTTAAACACTGAGTTTACAAAGCATTTAAGCATCTGTATAACTTTAAGCACTTGGGCTATCCATCCTCAGAGCACTTAAGCACTTAGACCAAATCATGCGCTTGGTGGAATCGCTGACTCCAGGCTTTACTGGTATGTCTTTACAGGCCTATTCAGCTTCCAAAGTGCAACTGAAATACAGAACCAGCAGTTCCAGAAGTTCCAGACCAAAATTTGTTTTGCTTTTACAGTATGGTTACCAGATGCAGCATGTATATCCTATTTGTGCAGTACGTAAAAAACCCTGATTGGGATCAGCTGTTGGCAAGGGTCAACAACTTGCTGTTAAATGAAACAAATGTATGTGTTTCAAGTGACAGGGAGCCTTTGAAAACCAGTAAGTAAACTCTAAGTACCCCAGAATGAGGGCAGGACTGAGCAAAACAAATGTAGCATTAGGTTCACCATTATGCACCTGAATCTCAGCAAACAGCAATGCCACTTTGCCTCTCCTATACTTCTCAACCATAGATTACTCCTGGGTTTGCTCTAGTTTACGGGCTCATGTCACCATGGCAACACATCTAAAGTCATAAGATACTTACCCCTCTCCCTTACATTCCCTTCAGCCAACTTGACATTTGGCATTTATTTAGAAGCCTCCCCCACACATATACCTCCCTATGCTGAGCTACTACAGGTGCTCCAACCAGCAAGGCTCTGTATTTTGCCCTCTACAGCTCCCAAGGTTAACAGACTATATGATTTACTTTGTCATTGAGCACTGCACGCAATCTGAGCTGTGTGTCAACTATTTGACAGTTTTCTCAACAAACCCACCAGACACTGGCAGGTTTACTGGCTAATTTAGTTACTTCTGGCCCCACACATCTAATCATTAAACAAAATACTCCTTAATTAAAAGGAAAAAAAGAAAAAAAAAAAAGGCTCTGAATTCCCAGGCAGAAACCTTTGGTAAATTGACCTTTAATTGCCTAAGTCTGGAAGTTTAATTACAGCCCTAAACAATAACTTACTTCACCAGTTTTAATGCAACTTCTTCCCCTAGATGAGCAATAGCAACATCTCTGTTTATTAACTTAGAAATGCTGTACACAGGAGAGCAAGATGTTTCTCTTTCATACCCACACGGATTTTGTGTACACAGAAGAAAAAGCTAACTAGGACACAACAGAGCTGAAGACAAAACTGAGCCAGAAAGACACAGAGGCAGGACCAAGCTGTCTTCAGACTGTTCCAGAGAGAAGACGACACTGAGCACACAGCTATACCATCATTTAAGAGCCTGCTGTCAAGACTGGATTTACCCATCATCCATACTGTAAGTCCCTGACTGAAGATGAGAGGATGCTTCAGCCCAAGCTTTCTGAACAAAAGGATTAGTAATGTTCAGCATCTTAGCCATAGGCCCAGGCTATTAATGGGATCCAGACAGCTTTGACATGGGAAAGGTAAAGCAAGCTACTGACAACCCACCAGAAGACTGGAGAAGATGGCTCCACCTAAGCAGACTTCAGATGCTTTGATCCAGGTATAAAGCCAAGCTGTGGTGTGCCACAGTGAGGCCTTATGTGCTAGACCCATTGCAAAATCAATCAGAACTAAGACGGGTGCAAGAACTACCATAAAAAGGCAACCGTTTCCTAGACCATACTGATGAAACATCAACATCTGAGATCAGGGCCCAGCAGAGGGAAGGAGAAGGCAAGGAGGAATTTGAGATGAGGTAACTTCACAGACTGGACACATGTCCCAAATGAAACACACAGTCAGAAAGCTAAGGAGAGCAAAAAGCAAGCTACTCCAATAAAAGCATAAGTCCTTGTGCATTCCCAGAACAGAACCACCAACTAGTTGAAGTTGGCAGGGACCTCTGGAGATTTCCCTTGCTCAACCACTGTGGACAACCACATGCACAGGGTTGCATGTGTCCATAGCAGCAACTCTTTGTCCAGAAGATAGCTAAAACAACCCTTTGGTTCAGTTTAATTAGAAATGCAATTAAAAAACCCACAGTCCTGCATGTTAATTGGTCAGGTCAGTGAATGGTCAGTCCTTTCCCAAATGAAAACACCCAATTTTCACCTTCATTACAAATCATATGATAATCCCCGGCTTTGCACAGCCCTCAGCTAAACTCACACCTCATCTCAAACTTGGCTCTACTTGGACACATTCCTCAGGGGTACCCTAAAAACATTTTCTGCTACGAAGAAGACAATGAGCAGATGAGTCAACACACAACTGGGTGTGAACTTGTGCTGCTCTCGACTGCCTATTCATTTCTCCAAGTGTAAATCAGGAACAACCCCACTGCTGTCAACTGAATCACATCAAAGGAAGAAAGTGCACACAGCCTTCAAAACGAAAGAGGCAGTATCAAGTTTCAGAGCTTGTATAAAACACTGCATGTCATTAAAGGCTGAGCAAAACATGGGTGTTTCATGTCCTATTTATTAAACCGTACTTGCTGTCCTACTACAAGAACGCCCTAAAAAAGGGATATAAGTCTCCCACAGAATTGCAAACCTACCTGTTTTCTGAAATACTGCTAAAACTTACACTAATACACATACCCCTTCCATCAAAGGGATCAGGAGAAAAAGAAACTGAAAGAAAATAGGAAAAATTGGAAAAGGATACAAGACAAATAGCCAATAATGAGATAAAAAGGACACAGGATTGTGATTTTTTTAGAAATCCAGAGTTAAGCTCTCAATAGAGCACCTGCTTTAGCAGAAAAGTCTTCAGCAAATAAATGGCCAGCAAAGCCACCCCTTTGCCAAGTGCCCCACACACACTGGGAAAGCAGGGACGTGACTCACATTGCTGCTGACAAACTCAGCTCCTCTCACAGGTCTCATCACTGCGTTCCTTGCTCTGAGACTGAGCACCAGCTGTAGTGGTCCCCTTGCTGCTGAAACTTTCCCTGCTCTCCTGTCTGCAAAGTGTCTCGAATCCTTTCTTGCTTTGCATGAGAAGAGGACAAGAGAGATACCTTGGTGACTTGAAGGGTAGAAACAAAAGGTATGACTCAGTATTATTAAACTGGAAGGGCAGCTGCCTAAAGGCCAGAAACTGCGTAGATAAAACCACCCATTTGGGTGAGCCTTTGTGGCATCACTTCCATTATGGTTTTCTGCTTTTGAAAGGAGCTTTGGAGAATGCAATTACTCAAGGCCTTTGATGTCTCCTCATGAGTTAAACCACCACTAGGACAGCCTTGGAAGTACTGGCACAAATTTGTTTTCACTTATAGAAGCACAAAACCTCTTTAATTCCTCTGCTAATTCTCAAGTTTCTAAAGAATCTGCTTTTACTGCCTGGTCCACACCTGCATCCATAGACATCTCCTGGACTGATCCTGTATACCTTACGTAGAGCACTCATTCTCTGCCTCATCAAGAACATTAAAAATCAGAGTGGGGAGCAGGGCAGACTTCTACAGCTAAATCCTTCTGAAGTCAAACCAGGAATCAGTATATTTCCAAAGATGGGGATAATAGTGTGCAGTTCCATTTTGCAAGGGAAAACAAAGTTGCACAGATGAAAGTGCGCGCACCCTAAGCTTCAAGTGTTTCAGCTGCAACTGGAAAGGAACTGTCTCTGTTACATGACATGTTGCTAAACAGCTGTAAACTCTCTTTCCTTGTGGTATAAACATACTTTTTCTCTAAAGGTTTGCAATCTGGGTTACACAGAGAGATGTCTTTCTAAAATGACCATACTTCCTTATGCTTTCAATGCACCATGTGGATGATATTTGGGATGTACCATGTTGGAATGACCAGTGGTTCCTCCAATCTTGTACCCCATCCTCAGATATAGTGGATTCCAGACAATCTAACAGATTATCTTAATTTTAAATATTTTTGCACATTTTGTTCCATTCACTCAGCAGTTTCACTGATCATAAGGCTTATCTTCTTAGGACAGGAGCTGAGGTCACTAACATCTGTTCTGCTCAACCAGGAGCCAGGAGAAGAAGGATGTTTAAGCAGACAGAAAATCAGCAACTTTCATATCTCAGGCTTCAGGCCACAGTCTAGGAAAAAGCTGTTACATGAGAGAATAGCTTCAATCATACATATAGTCCTCAAGAATCTATACTTGAAAATTAAAACTGCATTTCATTCTTTTTCTGGAGGGAAGAAGGCTATCATTTCCTAAAGTGATGGGAAATAGAAGCATTCCAAGACAACTGTATCAACGTTATCGCTTTATGTCCATGTTCCTCAGTTTGGCACTTCAAAACCACCGTTCAACAGTCTACCTGCAGGACTTCCAATACCACTGATTCAAGGTCTTCCAGTCATCCATGATTATTTAAATGTGGAATAAAACCAGAATATTTGTCAAGAATAAGAACACAACAAAAGCAAACACCTTTGGATTGCAAAATTAACAAAGAGCCCCTCCTGTTATTAAAGGTATTTTCCAATCACACCAACATATTTGTTTCTAGAAGAGAATGAGGCCCTTCAGCCCAGTGGTAATTTGCAAAATAGATCATGAAAGATAATAAAGCTAAAAAGGCATAGTGATTCAGAAGAGAAATGTCACCTTGCTAATAACTATTGTTTGTCCATCAAACAGGTTCATTAGTGAGGATGATTCACAGCAAACATCACTGCCAGTTTACCCAACAGTATTTAGTTGAAGTAATGCTGCAACTGTCAGGAATAACATGTAAAAACCAGATGATTTCTTGCAAAAAAATGTCAGTCCAATGCTATCGCCATAAAGGTTGAAGCCCTGTCCAGTGAAGACCAGAAACACTCCTCCCACTCCCCAGCAATGTTTCAAAGCAATAGTGGTACCTTGTCAAGAGGGCAGAAGTCACACCTCCTCTGGAATCTGCCAATGATGATTTGTTGTCATTGTAGCACAGAAAATTTGCCAACATCTTATTTTACAAAAAGGCCATTTCAGCTCATGCTTTTCTGAATATAATCTATTTCTTAAAGATACATGAAAGCATTTGTCCACTGAAAACTAACAAGTGTCACAGTGGCTTTAAGGATCAGTATCCAGAAATCACAGGAAAAACCTAAAGGCAATATTTCAAATACTTCCCATTTCCAAGATCAGAGCACCAGATGTGCTCATCCTAGAGTAGCCAGGTTAACATTTAAAGCACAATCAACAACCAACACACAAATGTAATGGGAGGAAAATCCAGCTATTGCTAGATCTGACTTGTACAAACTGTGTGTCAGATTCCAAATGACTCCAACTGAGGCTAAGTTCTCCATGTCTTTTGTCAACTGTTACTACCTATGGGAAAGCAGGTGTACTAATCTTCCTAATTAAATATCTAATCACCTTTACTGCAGGTGCTAACCAGGGGATCTATTTGCAAACACCAACACACACATTCACAGTTCCTTTTTTAGGAAACCCATCCTTTGCCCCGTGCATACATTGCACATTTCTGACTTTTTGCTTGCAGAATGTGCAGCTTTCTTGATCCAGTCCAGAAATGAGATTTACAAAGTTGAGGGGAAAAAGCACTCCAAAGCTGACACTATCATCTGTGAAGCACTAACTGTCACAGCATTGACCTGCCTTTCTCCTTTGGCACTCCAAAGAACCTGGCTATCAGAATGCCTTCCAAGCCCAATTTCTATCATCACAGACTCACATCTCACTCTCCTGCTTGACGTTAACTGTTTTTTGAAAGATTCACAGATTCTTAAGCCTTGGGAAAAAAGTTCAAACAGACTGAGATTGGTTTTAAATACACGCATGACTTGCAGCACAACATTTCTACAGCTGCAGCCAGGATTTCCATTTATATTAGTAGTAAATGACTGTTCTAAATGACTCCCCTCTCACATCTCTACCCTCCAAGCTTTTATTTGGATCCCATTTAATTTGCTCACTCTCTCCATACATTCAGACCTCCTTCACTAACATCAGGCTGGACAGTGCTGGACTCCTCTTGCACTCTCAGTGTAAGTCTCCTCAGCTTTATTTACTAGTCAGGTGAATTATCAGGCAACTACTTCTGTGCTCCTAGATCCTTATGTGACATCAGCCTAAGTGACGCTCCTCACTGTCAGGAGCAAAATAGTTTTGGCTGCAGTAATACCAAATTACTTGGACCTGGCTTTAGCTCAACAATGATAACCAGCACAGGCAAATGTTCACTCTCTTGTGCTCTCATGCACTGATGCTGACTTTATGATGCGGCTCAAAAGCTTTAATTCAAGGTGATCAGAAGACACAGTTACCTTCAGGGCTTTGTGGGTGTCTTTTGGAACTGCAGCCTGTCTGCATGTAAGAATCATGATAGCAACACCACCAAACAGACACTTTTTTCTTCTTAAGAAAAAATAAATTTGTAGGGAGGAAAAAAAAATAAAAAGGAAGTAAAAATAGATCTGGCTGGAGACCAGAGACCACAAGAACTGGCTTGCAGGAAATTGTCCTCATCAGTTACTAGACAGAAATTTTTTTCCCACGTATTACATGCATCATGCAGGGACAGGATGGCTTTACACTCACTCCAAAAGACACATTATCACAGGACAACCTAACTTGCAATCTTATATGGTTGGGAAGAAAGGGAACAGAGAGGCTGTCTCTTTCCAGTTCATGCCAGCAAAGCATCAAGGACTCCAGAAGACGCTTTGTCCACTTTTTTCATTTGCATTATCAAGTTTCAGTTATTGAGTTTTAAAATAAAAACATTAAAACGTTTCAGTCACCATAAGGCATCAAAACAAAGTCAACAAAACAGCAACAGAAACACCATGAAACAGAGGTGCAGAGCCCCTGACTTCAGTGGCTCTACTCATATAAGGGGGCATTATTCATTACACCTCATTCATTCAGGTCTTTACATGCTCTTTCCTTGCAGAAGAATTACATCTATTTTTACTGTAGCACTCTAATTGAGCTTAATAGCATATTACTTAACCAGGTCCACAGCTACAGGCAAAGCCTTTTAATACAAAAATTTCTTAACTTGACAATATGAGTGCTTTCATCACAGAATGATGAAATTTTTGCACAAATGTGGCTGCTATTGTAGGGTGTTGTTGTTCTAAGCCATGAATGAAAACAGCTAAATCTCATCCCAAACAGCTTTTCTGATGTGCAATGATAGTGACAATTTGGCTGTATCATCTGGCTAGGACTTCCAGCAGCTTTTACTACTTACTCCTCAGTGCTTTGCAGGCAGCAAACCGTAGGCTTCTCCCAAATTATGCCAACTCTTCTCTGAAAGCTTTTGTTTATGAAACCAGTTTTCCCAACAGCAGCACTACTAATGCACATCTAAGGAAAGCAGACTTGCTGCATGGTTCTGCAGCATGCTAAATGTATTGTTACATTGCTTGAGGTCACCCAGGAAATCAATAGCAAAACTGGGCTTGGAGCATAGCCTGCCTGAAACCCACTCACCCTTTCTGCTGGCCACGGGACCAAGATTCACAGAGATATTACACTGTGCTCTGCATCACAGTGTTCAAAGCCAGTCATGGTCACAGACACACATATACGTGTACAGCAAACTTAGAATCAAACCCGATACCACACTAACAAAGAACAAGAAAACCGAGGACTTTTTTTTCTACCATTTGCTGAGCTTCCCTGACCTCACTGAGCCAATTTTTCAGGCTGGTTCTACTGTTTCCATTACATGATTCTAAACCAGCATTCCTAGAAAAGCCATTCACCAGCTTTTCTAGGAACTCAGTAACACCCCCATCCCCAGCACCTTCTTTTCTGTACTTAAGGACCATATTCTGCTCCCCACACACACACTAAACTAGCACCTTCTTCCCCTAACACTCCCACTGCTGTCCTGCAAAGCCCATGCTGCAGCAGAGTTCGGCTCTCGTGCAGCCAGCACAACAGTGAGGGACCTGCAGCAGTTTGCTGGGCTGTAGACATGGGCATGAAGGCCAAAATCTAGACCATAAGCAAGGACTGGAATGGGGAAGAAATTATATGAAACTGCAGATTTAAACATGTAACACATAAAACATCTGGTCTAAGAAGTGTAGGTGAGTTGGTCAGACTCCATATCTGAAAGGAACTCAATGTGGAGATGTTGTGGAGATGTTGTCACCTCCTGGTGCTCTCTCTCAGAATTATCTAATAGTCAAAAATTACACTAATTCAGAAGTTAGGCTTTAAGGTAATTTTTATGCCTAGTTTAGACCTTTCATGATACAATCATGCAACAACTGCTCCATTCTAACAAGTATCTTGTATCTTGTTCCACTTGTTATTTTAAAAGAAAAACATTTCAAAGAAGCATCCCGTAACATGTAGAACTGTTTATTTCCCAAGTACTTATCATGAAATTGATATTGAAACCTCAGGAAAAATACTAAGGCCATACTCATGTTTGATAACAGAAATCCATCTTCCAACAGCTGCAAACAGAAAAGGGGATCTGGAAGTTATGCTTATTAGAACACAAAATAAAGTTCAATATGTTTAAGACACTGTCTCTCCCTTTATTCACCTGTAGCATTTAATACCTGAAACCAACACTACCATGTTTACTCTACATGAAGATATGCTCTTACAAAATGTGGGGCTGAACCGAGTGTCTCTCTCCACTGAAGAGTCTTCAAAACAATTTTACACCCTGCTCATCAAAGAGGCTGGTCAGGGGCTCCTCCAGACCCCCACAAGGCTCATGTCTGCTAGACCACCCCTCACCTGGGGAGGCAAATTTCTCCTGTATCATACACAGCTACAGAGTAATGCAAAGTATGAAAACTGTAACAAAAGATTGTCATGACAGAACCCTGAGGCTTTTCACCAACTCTTCATGATACCTTAAGTTTTAGCTTTCATATTTTCCAGATTTGGTACTGCATTAGTATATAACTCTGAACTTCATACAAAGTGTTAGCAAGTTCTCCTCACAGTTTAGCCAGACAAAACAGTCCCTTTGCAGCCTGAGAATCAAGGACACCGTTGCAGCTTCAGGCCCAAGAACTATCAACAACAACAAATTGAGGAGAGCAAACTGCGGGGATGGGACTTCATAACCTGAAGCTGTAATTAGACAAGTAACCCCAACATGTAAATGGACCAAAACTTATAAAAGTGCAAAAACATGTGACCCATCACCCATCTCGGGAGGTGCTTCAGCCAGGCTCTTGTACTGCCCAAGGTGCATCCTTTGAAGGCCTTTTAATAAATCCCTACTTTATTCCTTTAACACTGTCTAGCCTCTGTTCTAGGCAGCCTCTCAAGGCATCATTTCTGTGCAGACCATAGTGTATGAAGTTCATCGCACCCAGTTCCTATGAATTCAAACTAGCGCACAAGGCACAGCCAGTCACTGTCAGCCCTGTTCTCCTTGTCAAGGACACCACCAGAAAACGTCACCTCTAGAGTCACATCTTCAGGCAGCTCTGGCACTGCCCCTGCCCTGTCCTATGGCATGGCTCATTTACCTGGCTCTGAGCACTGACCTTTTAGTCGTTTTTATTTCCTAGCTGCTGCCTTCCCTGCAGCTCACACCATCCCGATCTAACCTCATCATGGTAAATAGTCACAGCCTGTTCTCTGAGCTCAGGCAACATTTTCATCTGCACCGCTTCATTTGCCTAACTTTCCTAGATTTTATTAGTCCTGCCTGAATAAGCTATTTCTACATCTCTACATGGCTTTTCCTTCCAAGCTCTTATACCTATGAAATGTCTTTTCCACTCCATCTCCTTCAGCACCTAGGAAGCATACAAAGACCTCGGCAGCCAACCTGCTATAGATCAAAACATCCCTGCTATTTACCAATTTGTTTCAAAGCAGAACACTACAAGGATCTCTGCTTTGCCCTGAGGAGCAGAAGAAAGGTCATATCTTCCACTGTTTTCCTGCTGATAATCCAAGCAGTCTTTCCTTCGCAATTCGCAATCAGCACTCAAATTCTGTGGTTTAAAAGCATGACCTAGCACAACCACATTACACAAGACCAAGAGGAGACACACAATCAGAGGGGCTCTGTGGAGAATCACAATGCCCCATAAAATACACAGGCTGTGTCTCTCTGAAACACAAGATGTGTATGGAGGCAAAAGCAGTGCCCATTTCCCAATAACTCACCAATACATCCCGGTCCACTGCTCACAGGTGGAGAAAAGGGGCTGCAGCAATACTTGTTAATCAAGGGGAAATCAGAAAACATCTCCAGAGGAGGGCAGGATTTGAAGAGGAGAATTAAAAACAGCCTTAAGTCAAAGTGATGAGTGGGACAGCCCCCACGCAAAGAGTCTACTGGCATATGTATTGAGATACACCAAATTCACATAAACCTCCAAAACTTAGCATACTTGCAAGAGGAAATCAACCAGAGCTGAAGAAAACAGCCTTTCTAGAAATGCAAGCACTGACATTTTACAGGCTGTTTCCTACTATTTCACAGCTAAAATATTTTGTTCAATCTGTCTGGAAAATAGACCCAGAGCAATGCAACCAGACCGGGTCCAAAACTCCTTCATCAATACAGCATCATTTTTGCTTATCCCCTGCTCCAGCGAGTCTATTTTCAGACTCACAGGGTAGATAACAACCTTTTGAGATCTGCTGCCCTTGTGAAAGTTGGTATGAAAAACACTCTGTGGGCTTAAATCTCCCTTCATCACGTCTGCAAATGCAAAACTCAGACTCTCACCCCATTTTTCTATGTCTTTCTGATTCCACATGTGCCATGACTGAACTTATACCTAAATTCCAACTTCCAACTGCTGTATATAGCTAATTAGGGAGCAAATACTGCTTCCTGATAGAGGGAGGGCAGTGTCCACTCTGCACTGACTGAGAAGCACACACTGACCATCCTCCCCTTAGCCTCACAGCAAGGGTTCAGCCTACACTGACCTGGCTGCAGGGCTGGGTCATGCTGCCCACTGATAGAAGGTTTTGCAAAATGCCACCCCCTGCTATGGCTACAAAGGGTTCTGTGCAAGAGGAAGACCACAGGATTTGGGGACACGCCAGCAATATTTCCAGGCTGTAAAGTTAATCTTAGGCTTTCCTGCTCAAAGACTCTAAACTGACATTTAATATAGAAAAATACCCCACTGCTTTTTTTAAAACTTCTGGTCCAAGTCTCAGTCATTCCACTTAATCTAAATGCTCTTCTCTTTTTTTTTTCTCCCCTTGCAAGAGCAAGTTTTATCCAAAAAGAGTCACACACTTTAAAAATGCCCTGAAACCACAAATCACAGTTGCTGTGCCCAGACACATTATTCATAACCACAATAAACTTGTTTCAGGCATGCCTACTCTCTTCCGCATTGACACTAATTCTGAAGATGAGGTGCAGATTGCTTCTCCTGCAAATATACTCTGTAACCTTGAGGAGACCTGGGTAACATTCAGCCTCAGCTTCATTCCTTAGGTGCCTAAAGAGATTACAGTTTAAAAAAGACTGCATCAACTACATCAGTGGCCAGCAACCATGATCCATCCCTATGAGTACTGCTCCCAAAGAGGAGTGTTTGCATCTTCCAAGCTCATCTTCTCAATGAGAAATACAGGAAATGGTTCCACACACAAGAGCAGCCCCCTTGTGCCAGTCAGGTCTTTCCACAGACATGAGGACTCACAGAGGAAGGGTGGGTGAAGTCAGCATAAAGGAAACCAACATTCTCCTCCTGACTTCCAGCAAAAAAATATCAGACTTTGACCCTACTTCTAAAGAAATTACCAACCACACTGCTTGTCCAGGTAACCTGCAGGGTCTAAATGGTACATTCTCCACGAAGCCCACAGGTCTCCTCCAACTCAGAATCCTCTCCACATATGGCTCAGCAGAACATGAACCTTCTTGCCTCAGAAAACAGGCTGCAAGGACCACCCATCTTTACACCTGCTGCCTTCATTGCAACCACAATACAGAACACTGACTCTGGGGGGTCCTGGAGTGGTGTCTGGGCATCTCCTGTTTCTCTTTTGACTGCTCTCTGACCTTTCCAGCCAGGGGTAACCCAAGCACGCGGGCAGTTTGAGTTCATCAATCAGGTCCTAGCACACAACTGGATAGGATGACTGGCAAGCTGCTTCTGTTTGCACATTTGGTTTTATCATCTTCCTGAATAGAGGGTTTTGTAATGTACATCAGTGGAGGAGCCAAGAAAACAATAAGCTGCTTCAGCTGACATGCAGCAAAACACACTTTCCTAAACTCTTTTCCTTCAAATGATTGCCGTTGCCCCAAAGAACACAGTGAAAGCAATATTTTCCCACAGGCATGAATAGATTAGAGCATTTCTCTGAACTGCAAATTATTCTATTCTTAGTTAACAATTAGCACTGCTGTAGGAACAGACCAAACACTTCAAACTCAGCTCTAGATTTTGTTCTGAAAAACCCTTTACACGTAAGGTGCTCTCCCTGGTACTGCACTTAGGAAAACAGAATCACTTTTGTCTATTCACTGAGACACCAGAAAACTATTTTAAACAAAGGGGGGGGGGGGGGGGGGGGGGGGGGGGATTACCCACGATGAGCAGAAACAAATAAGCCAAGTTCTTGCACTACAGTACTTTTGTGAGATTTGCTTCTTCCATCTCACATGGTAACAGATGAACACTGAAAGTAATTTCCCATCTTCTTTTGTCAGTACATGGACACCTAATAAATCCCAAGATGCAGAAGACACACAGAAGGCTTTTTTTCTACTTCTTTTGGTTGTATAACTACAGGACATAGTTATGACACTCATGCTATTTCCCACTCTGCCTCTGAAGAAATTAAAGGCAAATACACACTTGCTACATTTTTGTAAATATCGGACATCTTTCAGGTGTCTGGCTGGCTGGTACAGAATCTGGTGATATTCTTTCCAGAATGGCTTAAGTAATTCATTTTCTTAAATGGTTTATTTGCATAAGACTCTGAGACACCTGACAGCAGGCAAAAAGCAGGTGCTGCATCAGCAGGTGCTGCACTGATCTCAGGTCTCAATGCTGATTATCAGGAGCAGAGATGCTGGTCCCAAGGAATACTTAATTGCCTGCTCACCCCCAACGGCCCCAGTTCCAGCACCTCCTTCTCTGCTGTGCACAAAAGGCACCTTTTTTCATTCCCAGAAAGGGCCTGCCATGGGATGGCAGCCTGGGCCTTCTGCTGCCCATACGGCACGCAACAGCGCTGCCCGGGAGGAAATGTGCCAAACCCTGTTGGCATAGGTTCTAATGGAATCAGCAAGGCCAAACTTGACACAGGGGATAGGTTAATGCCATGGAAAGCAAGCAGAAATGATGGAGTCATGCTGGTGTGTGATGTCTTCCCAAACCCTAGCACTGAACCAAAGATGAGGTTCCTCAAAGCTGAGTCCTTGCACCAGATCTGGCTGTTTTAAATGTAGGCAGCATCACACTCCAAAAAAATTTGACCAGCCTGACCAGAAAGAAAGCAAACCCTCTACCATATGCTCACTATTACTGCCAGGGTCCAAGACCATGTGAAAATGAGAAAGGCATAAAGGCTTTCCTGTTGCTATGCTACAGATGTTGTTCAGTATCTTCATGGTGTATTTCTGAGACTCAGAAGCCTGGTTTTGCTGGCTGTAACTGCATGTGGATGCAAGTCTACTGAAATCAATGGACCTAAGTAATTTCAGAGATAAAGCATCTGGCCCTGTTGCTTCAAGGCTTCTAGCACAAATACAACATGCACAATTGCATTCTGACACGAAGAGCTTGAGTACAGAAATCCTTAGCTTCAGCTCTTGCTTATTATGAAAATGCATAATTGTCAATACAAAACACTGGCAGAATCAGTCAGAATTGTATTTAAAAGTCCAAGCTTTCTAGACCAGCTCCTTTGGCCCACATACAAAACTTGCCTTTGAATTTGCCTGAAAAAAGCATCAGCTTTTCATCCAAAGCAATAGTTCCCTACTTGATGGGTTAGAGTCCACATGTTCTCCTTCTGAGCACACTCTAAAGTGTCTCAGAGGCACACACCCCTGCTCTAATTAGAAACAAAATACAATTTTATACACATATCTTTAATACACATACTGTTATTGTTTGCACTGTGAAGCTATTTCTCAGTTCTTAGACCAGGATAAGCTGCTAATTAAGATGTACAACAGAAAAAGCCACTTTGGTGGAAGAAACAAAAAAGCGCTGCATGAGGCTCAGGAGCTTAGAATCTGATCCCAGCTGGGTCATAGCCTTGCCTACTTATTGCCAGCATTAATTAATAACATTAATATCCTAATGTTCCTCATTTCCTCAGATGCAAACTGGAAACACTAACGGAGTCTCCTAATGGAGACACTTTGTACTTCAGGACTGGATTTCCAAGAATGTTCCTTCTTCACTGCCCCAACTATGAAACAAAATACCTGCACTAAAGAGCAGCATGGCATTTTTCTGGCTTCAAAACTTGGCCTCCTCATGATGAGGCTAGCAAAGACACAGAGCTGTACACTTTACACTGCTGGAGAACAGGGGCTTCCCTCTACCCACTGTCTTGGATGAGTTCAAACTTATTTCTGACTCCTGCACCTTTACCTCCCATCCCACCTCCACAGCAAGAATTTTTGTCCAGGCACTATTTCCTGACTGATGTTTTTCCAAACCAGGTCCAAAAGCCTTTCTCAGATGTAAACATTCAACCACACAGAGCCTCACCACCCACCTGGCTCCTAACCCTGTTACACATATTTCCATCATCTTTTCTATAGAAAGATCATTATTTAGTTCAGCAGGTAACTCAAGGAAAAAAATAATTAACAGAAGCTTATAAAGCTCTGGATTTCAAATGCAGCATCATTGTGATGCATTGAATTTCCCCTATCTCTGAGATTCTCATTGAAATATTTAGAAAGAGCAGCCTGACTGAGACAGCTCTGTCAAAAGCACATGAATCATTTGAATTCTTGCCTACAGTTCCATATCACAACTAAATCTCTCCTAGGAATGCACTTGAAAACTAAGGATTGAGGTTTTCACCTTTTCAGCCACACCATTCCTATTGACTCGTATTCAGATGACAGGTTTTGGAAATTCAGCTCAAAGCAACCACAACAATAAAGTGTGAGAAAAGTGCATTTATATCAGTGTCTGGCAATGTAAACCACCATGTTTTACAGCACTTGGATTACAAACCTAGGTGATGGAGAAACACAGCAAAGCACAAGCAGCCCCATGTGCCAGCAGTGGGTAAATAGGGACAACAGAGACATGGACGTCTAAAGAAGTATTTTTCTCTTTTTTGAACAGAATCAAAACATTATCCAGGTCCCTAGAAGTGTAGAGTTGACTCAATTCTATCAGGATTTGAGACACTAGCCTTAACAGCCTAGGAATTATAAACTTGATAAAGTTATTTCAGCTATACAAAAATATCCAGAGATGTAACAGAGGATGTATGATTTGTGTATTCTTATAAGTGTTACATGTTTCATTCACAGAACAAAACAACTGGATATTATATATTATATTATTTATATATATTTTTACATATATATACACACACTGTATTATAATAGTAAAAAGGAAAATCAGTTCCAAGCAAAACCAGCTGGGTTTCACATCAAAGTTTTAAAGTCAGTAACTCCTACACTGATACATTGCTCAGACAAATGAAGTGAATTCTACAGTCCACCTTTCAAAGTCTGAAAATCTCACATTTGGTGAATGGCTTCCCATTAATACCATATGCTTCCAAGGTGAGAAGCAACAGAAAAGGAAAAACTGCATTACCTTTAGATGATGAGGCATGGTTATGCCTGCAGCATTTAAGAACTGGAAGAAAAATACCTGATTCCTCCTATGACTGTAATCTCTTTTTCCTCAGGATGTCAACCCTTTTATCTTACAGACCTGGCCACACCAGAAAATCTGACATTGCCTTTAGGCAGAGCTCCAGTGAGACATTTTGTACAGCCCTATCAGATTGAATAGCTTTAACCCTGGTTTTACTATTACTGGTACCAGTAGGAAAAAAAAATTTAAAAAAAGAGTGACTTTTTTGGAAGAAAGACTTTTGACGTATCAATTGTTAAGTGGTAATGTGTCCAGAAACCTGGAAGACGTAAGAAATGGAGATAAAAATCTAAAAACAGGATATGAGTTGGGGCTCTAAGCAACAGAAGAGTCTCTCTCTGAGTGCTACACACACTGAAATGCTCTCTCCCCACCAATAATATAAGACACTGAAGATTTAAAGGCATTACAGCCACTATTTTCAAAGGTTGTAAGTGAAGTAAATCTTGTAGATAAAGATAGTATCTCCTACACCTGGGGGGCAGGGAGAAAAAACACACCCCAAAAAACCTTTCAGGAGTAGAAACTTTTATCCAGGTCTTCACTATTCACCTGCAAACTTACCTATTTTTCCTGTTGCATCAAATAATCTCATAGAAGATATTTTCTATCCCCAAAGAGACTTTTCTTACTTAATTTAAACCTTTCAGGTTAGAATTATAGGGCATAACATTTCTTCAAGACTGTTTCAGAAGATATTTTTGCTGCACCTCACAGAAAAGGTCTGGCTCCTACTCCCACTGAAGTCAAAAGTAAAATTCCTACTTTCTGCTCTGGCAAGGATCTAATCAAAACTGTTTATCCTGTTGCCTTCCAGCCTCCTGGTATGATATGCAGTATCATAAGGAGTAAGGAATGTGGTTTTGCCCCACTGAATAAAATAAGGTTAAAAAGAACTGTAAGGGCCTACTAGCTGGTATAGCAATTTATTCTATATAAATTTATTCCACATAAATGAATGACATCTCAGAGTGACTGAAGACTAAGCATTAAACAGAAGCAGATGCTTGCAGTTCTACAATATGCTGTTTCCTTGTAAAAGAGAAGCTGTGCGCCACCTGTTCCTTCCAATTTTCTTTTTTTTTTTTTCTGAAGACACTGCTGGCAATGGAAAATCCCCATTAAATAACAACCCACAAACATTAACTTGGTTAACTAACTAGCACTCAGGAGCTGCTGGCATCAATAAGAACAGCTTCCTCAGATACTCCCTCAATAAATAGTTTGCTAGCCTCTGGGTTTCACATCTGGTGTTTGGCAGAATGGTAACCCAGGCATTTGTTGTTACTCAGAAAACTGCATCTTTATACATCATACGTAATCTCAGGGAATGAAAAGTAAAGTGGCCCTTAAAAGAACACCTATTTCTGTACATTCGAAATCTCAGGCTTTGGATTATTTCAGCAAGTGAACATTGGACATGTAACTCAAATGCACCTGAAAGAGAACTAAACCAACAACCCAGTTCTGCTGCTGTGCAGTAACAACATACTTGTGATGACTTCAGTAGAGCCATGCCAGTGATAAATCTGGTCTGTCAGACTTCATACCACAAGCACACCTGGTTCAGAGTCCATATTGGTGGACCATATTGGTGCCAACAGGTTTGTCTGCACCAATTCTACGGCCACCACCTTCATTCAGCACCTCCCACTTTTCTTCCTCCCCTGGTCCCCATCCTACCCACAAGCTTCTGGGGAAGAAGACATCACACCAACATCTTTCCTGCTTTTCTACCTATGAACACAGAGAGCATCACACAGTTCTGCAAGGCCACAAGCCAGGCCTGGTTGATGTCACAGTTTGATGGCCTCCATACTGAACTGCAGCCCAGGTCATGTGTTTCTCTAACTCAGCAGCAATGTTGGCTGGACCACAGCCCTCCCACTGCCCAGGGCTAACAGGACCACCCACAGCGTGCTGCACATCCCAGCAAAGCGCTGGTGAGGGAAAACACCACAGGAGAACTCCAGATGGAGAAACTCTCTCCCTCTGCCCCACACCCCACTGCAGGGCTCCTTCTTACAAGAGGAGAACTTGGAACAACAAGACAAGGAGCACTTCCAACAAACTGGAATGCTGGCAGGTATTTCTGGGGCAACCTCAAGTTGCTTACGACTTCAATGTAAATAGTGAAGGCTGACTCTAAATAGCTTCTGCCTCACATGATTCTCTCTCAAAGAGAGTCTCTCCAAAGGATGTTGGATGTAATGTCAATGATGTCAATGCCTTTAACAGGTAGGTATAGCTTTCTCTTTTCTTTTTTTTTGTAATTTTAGTACAAGGAGAATATCATACAGAAAACCTGTCACAGAGAAAGAAGTAGGGCCCAAGGATGACATCTTGCTGTTTGACCATGTGGACTGTTCTCACTTCTCTGTGAGAACAGAATCTCACTCCACATGTGACATTGCTTTCTCTCAGGAACCTTTGAGTTCCTGAGAGTTTCTGTGGGAGCAATTTGAACTGCTGATTACCTTTACACTTTCTGTTCCTAGCAGGAGAGAATGGTAATGGTGTGTACAGATGAGCAGCTCTGTAAAACAACTTGACGTGCATAATCTTACACTGGGGACCAGAGAACCAGTATACCCTGGTAGAATGAAATTTAGATTTCTCCAAGAGATCAGGTGCCTTATTACAATTTTTTATTTGCTGGGCTACAGCAGATCACTTGTACAAGAGAAACAGCCCATAACAGCAGCAATTTAAAGACAGAAGTACAAAAGACTCCACAGTGTAAGTGGTGATGCCAGTTCTTGTATATTTTAAAAACAACATAAAGGCAAATGTTCAGCTAGCTCTGTCTGTTGATAGAGCTTCTAAGAAGACCAGCTCACTCATTTCTTTCATTCTACATATCCTCTATTCTTCTAGATTCAATGGAAAGAGAGAGGTTCTTCAGAAACTGGCTCAATCCCGCATGACCTACCCAGCTTCCTGAGATGCCCGTCTACAGTCTCTGCTCTCTGCAGGAGGTGAGCATGGTAAGCACACTGCTTGCAAGCAGTAAGACATACAAAGGCCCAGTGTTAGGCTAGGCAATGCAGGTCTTCAGGCTTCTGATAAAATTATCTTCTGCTTTTTTTTGTTCATACCCCAGAGAAATTCACCATAAATAACTATAGGCTTTAGTACCAATACATACACTTAGGTTGTTCCTTTGAAATATTCTGATAAGAAATAAAACCATCTTTTTGTTGCCTTTTTTCCCCCAGGTTCTCAGTAAAACACAACATTTCTGTTTACAGTTAGTATTTTATTTTGAGGATTGGGGTTTTATTGCCCTTCAAGCCTGAAAAACTAGGTAATATTTATGTTCAACACATGCCAGATCTTGCAGAGACAAGCCTGAGACAAACAGTCTTGTTTTCACTCCTTTGTGCAAGATGCACTGCTGTCTGATGAGCAAAAGAGGTGCTTTGGGACAGGTCAGAAAGTGATGCAACAGACTGAGACCAATAAAAAAGTGAAGAGCTTCTCTGTGCCATTATATGGGTTGTGTGCACGCCTAAGAGAGGGTTATAAGCAACACGAAAAAAGAGAACTGAGCATGATCTGCACGTGCCCTAGATTCACATGAGAAGACAGAGAAGAACAAAACCTAATAAAATTGAAGAAGTTTGATGTGTTTAAACAGCCTTGGTGCAGGACTGCTACTCTAGTCTGTACTGTGTGTTCAGCTTAATAAAATGAGATTTAGACAACTGATTATTTAATTACAAAAAGGTATTTTGTTCTCCATTTATGCAAGAACACAGCTTCTATTGATAAACTGTGAGCAGCTCAAATGCAGCTGAAAGTACCAATATTCTAGGCACTGGAAGAATTGGATTACTGCTCAATTCTATGAGCAGACAGGAGTTTACCCACTCCTTTCAGCTGAAGTTCACCAGCCTGCTCTGACTTTCCTGGTTACCCCCATCAACTGTGATAAATCTTTGGTAAGAACAGACAGCACATTCAAACCCTATCACAAAGACTATAAAGCACAGAAAGAGGAGAATGAATGAATTCTCTTCAACTTCTCTGTTGCTCTTTGCAAAGAGCACTCACCAAACTGAGCAGTCTACACTTCTAGCTCAGATGCTCGATCGCTCCTTCCTAATAAAGGTTTTGGATTTGGCCTTGTTACAGCTTTGAAAGACCTCTCTCTTCCTGACCATTGAACTTTTTGCCTAAAAGTTCAATGACATGCAGAGGCTGACAAGGAGCAGATAAAAGAAACCTCATGTACTCACTGAAACAAGAGCTAGACCTCTTCTCACTGGATAAGGATTAATACCATGAGCAGGGGGCCTAGCACTTTCCACTCAAGAACAATGACAACAGGAGCATTGTTGATAAATTCTCACATCTCCCCTGTTTCTCCAACTGCAAGAGAGGAGGCTTACATGACTCCAACAATTTCTTAAAACATCTTGAGAAGTACAAATGGTACATCTGCACTGCAGCCCACTCCAGCTATAATGAAGTATTTCAGAGCTGGTGACAAGAAACACACTCTGAAATATCCAGCAGAGAGATTGCTGCTTCTCTTTTCTATACCACCACTCGGTGGTATTTCAGTCTTCAGAAAGACTCACACCTTCACACAAAGGAAAAAACTATGACCTCCAAGAGAGAAATGTGAGGCTGCAGCAAGAGCAGCAATATTGTTACCAGAAACCACACCTAGCACACAGATACAGGCAACACATGTCCCAGTTTTTACTCCATTCTCCACCCTATAAGGAAGACAGAAAACAAACAACTAGAGAAAAGGTAAAAACCAAACCCAAGAACAAAATCCAACTTCATCATGACTGTGCAGTGTCACCAGATAAACCTGGTGCTTGAAAACTTAACTTTTATTGGAAGAAGAATGACCAAGAAATTAATCTTCCAATAACCAATGGATAAAGTGAAAATGGTATTTACCAGCTTTCTTTGTGCTGTTTTTCACTTGAGTCATTCGAATAACTAAAAGCTGTCTGCACCCATTACACAAACTCCCCTCTGAACAGATAATACCAGGGGTGCAAGTGGGAAATCCTGGGATCAGCATCTCTTTGCATTTGGGCTGTGTTGCAAATTTGCATATCCTATAAACAACCTCAATAAAACATTTCAACAAAACAGAGCAACAAATCCTCAGACTAGGTGAGCATGTGGTGATTAACACACAAGTGATCAGCACATGTTGCAGGCAATTTTTTTTGCTAACTGTGAACTCTAAATTTGAAGTGTGAAAAGAGAAAAATGCCACGTCACAGATTCAACTTGCACTGCTTGTGCTCAGCAGCAGCTTTTGGATAGGTCAACTCACAATGACAAGAGGCTATTTCCTACAGAAAAGATGCCTACACAAAAAAGTTGGCAAAAACCTCAATGTGGTTTTATTTTCACTTGTTTCCACCTCCGTGCCATAAACACCTTCACCATGCAGCACAGAAAACACATATATTCTCTTTGTTTAAAACACCATTACAATACATAACTCATGTACATGCAGGCATAGGAGGAGTCCTGTCAATCTATTTGGGTTTGTTTGAACAAGCCCCAGAGATTCATTAGGCAATCAATCCCAGTAAAGTCAAGATGCAGCATTTTCAAAGCCCTGGAATGACTGATATGAGACCAACAAAAAGAGAACACCCACCTTGCAGTGTTGTTGTCACCTTGTCAGTCACAGGATATTTTATTTCAGGTTTCCACAATCTAAAACAAAACAGAAGCTCTCAGTTAGTGGCAGCTGTTAAAGGGAAAAGCCTTAATTTTATTATAGGAATTAAAGACTCATGAATTGCAACATGTTAATAAGACAATGCCTTCCTTCTCTGCTTTTAGTAACATGCACAAAGTTACACCAAATGCTCATTTCCAGTGACTAGAACCTCTCTTTCTGTTATAGTTTACATCCCTTGATTTGCATCAGACCATGTCTTACCAAAGAGCCCAGGCCTTCAGAATGCCTGGTTTTGTATAAAGTGAACATCCATAGAAAAGCTGATTCCTCTGAAGCACAGGCTAAGCTATGGTGTCTGTTAGGATCAGAATTTCACAGAAACAATTAAATCCCTTCCTTCTTTACAGAAAGAATATGATCTGAAGACAGAAGACCTTTCATGTATCTACATTCACTGGGGATGATTTGCCAAAAATTAGAAAAGATGCTAACAGCAACAGCCCTAAGTACAAGGAGTCAGCAAACAAACAACGTAGATAATACAACCTAATTTGCCAAAAGCTTCCTTGTTGACGGGAATCCCTGTTACACTGCACAGTAACAAATCATGTGCTTACAAGCTGCAGACCAGACTGATGGGACCTATTAATTCAGTATCAGGTAACGTGGTATCATGTACTACAGAAAATCTGCAACAGGGAAGTGTTGTTGAGCAGTCACAGAGGATTCTCTGGTGCTACAGCTGTTTTACTGCAGGACCCCGGGCATCTCCTTAACTTCCTTGTGCCTGAGTTACTAAACACCTTACAATGGGTATAATACCATCACAATAGCATAAACAAGGACTAATTACTGCTTTGCAAATCCTGGGAATGGCTGTGCAAGGGAAAAGCACCTATAAACTGCAAACTGTTGGCAGTTACAAATTGCCCAAGAAGGAAGAAGTACAGACTTCCTTACCCTGCTTCAAGTCCACAATCAACAAATGGACCATTTTCCAGCCTATCATCTTCAATCAGCATGAACCCCACCTGCAGAACTAGCTTCTGCCAAAATGTGGGTAACAAAACTCACAGCTGGACAAAGCTTTTTAAGGTACTCCTTGCTTCACAGGGGACAGATAGGGAGAAGATAAAACTCAGTAGGAATAAAAGCACCTTGTACTTTTAGTGAACTTTAGCTATGTCTCCCTGTACCCATAAGCACGGGGGTTGTCACTTAAAGTAGTGGGAGTGTCACCTCTGACTTTACCCAAGCTAGAGAAGAAAAATATGTACTTTCACAGAAAGGCAGAGAAGGACAGATTCAATGTCTTGCCAAAGTTAACAGGAAGCAGCAGCTGAATCATAAGCAGAAAGCAAGGACCCCATCCCTCCTTCCTTCTTTTAAGCATGGGGCAACTTCCCGAAATCAGAAAAAGGCTTAAGTCTCTACAGCACACTGCTGTCATAACTGAGGATGAGGATGGAGGTGTAACCAGGAGAACAGAAGAAGGGAAGTCAGGCTCAAGTATTTCTTATTTCCTCTCAACACCAGCAAATGAAAAGTCAGTTCTTAAATATACTGGCCAGGCATAGATCTTATTATCTTTGGTTAATTCTGTATGTCTGAGAAGAAAATCAGCTGTAAGCTGGTTAGACTCACTAAATGACATTTGTCTAAGGTAACACCTCCAGGTGCAGGGCCGTGCACCATTCTTTAGGAAGATGCTACTTTTCCAGACACTGTTAGTAATGGTCAGCAAAACATAACCATGTAACAACTCATACATAATATTCCCCTCTTGAGCAAAACCCCATTCAGTACCCTCCAATCTCTGTGGAGCTCCCAGTTCACATCCAAACCAAGAGATAAGAAGGAAATGGTACCAGCAGCATCCCTTTTCTCAAGCTTCTGATGAGCAAATGATGGACAAGCACACAATTCTGATACCTCCAGCAAGCAGAATTTCCAGTATTTTTACAGCTTGGTCCACAACTATTTACTCCTTAGAGATTCCAGACTCATCCTACTATCTGTGGTCATAATAAAAGGGAAACAGACTTGTTACTAAAATGGCCATGAAATACCAATCAGACACCTATTTATGCTCCTGCTACGGTTACACTCAGTTAACTCCGCTTTAAAAACATTAAGATTTTCCAAATCCCAGCCCTGACTCATGCAGCCTGTGGTGAACAGGGGACATATTCTGGAAAAGACTACTAATAAAATACCATGCCAACTGCTTGAGAAACTCAGAGAAAACAAGATTAGCACTGCGACATGTTGGCATTTTGACTTCTTAATACTTGCTGGATGATCAAATAAGGAGCTATCTTTAAAGTCTACACTGAACAAAACTATCTCCCCCTCTCCTGTAACTACAGTGGCATTTGCTAGTGCTGTCAGCTTTTATGTGAAGTTAGCGTTCCTGCAAGGAGTCACATGGACAGCTCCGGTTACCAAAGCCTTTCACTAACTGCTTTCCAGTAACATCCCATAGGAAATTAAAGTTGTCCAGGGTTTTCCATCTTTCAGTATACACCGGCCCCAAGACATGGGCACATACTATAATGATTGCTGAGTTTATCCAAAAAATTCATTGTCATAAGTGGATACATCTTCCAACACCCTAGGACAGTTCACATCAGAAGATGGAGCTGGTTTGGCTAAAAGGGAGAAACTGTTTGGAAATCTGAAAGTGGAAGATGGATTGGGTAATGGTAATGACGAAATGATAACATCAACTATTCGAACATAAGGAAGGAACAAGTAGAGCAGATTAAGGGCAGTGAATCTCAAAGAAAAAAACACATTTTAAGCAACTCCACACAGGTCAGTAAGGCTTCACAGGAGGCCAAAAAAGTCCAGAAAAGTGCTAGAGGTGGAATAAAAATACAGAGAAATTATTTTATGGTAAAACAAAAGTGGGACATCAACTGACTACAGTGCTGACCAGAGAAATATGTTTAAAGAAGGGATTAATGTAGGAAAGTCAATCTAAGCAGATGAATCTTACTGAAAATTTTTTTATTGTTAAGAAAAGACCCAACCAACAGACTGAAACCAACCACACACTAATAGATGAAACCACTGACACTGTGAATGCACAGGAAATGAGGGAAGACCTAAAGCACTGTCTAAAAGCAAGCACAGAACCACCAACCAACATAAAAAGGAAAGAGGATGACAACCACACAGGGAATTGGAGACCTATCAGCCTAAATCAGACTCTCAAAACAAACTGTGAATTAGTTATAAATATCTGAAAGACAGGTGGCCCACATCAGCAAATCTACTTCTGTAAAGAACCAACCAAAACAAACTGGTCTGACCTAGCTTTCTGTTACAATATAGCATATTTACTGGAAAAGGGCAGCACATATATCCTATATTCTTTGGGGGGGCAGGTGGGTGAATGTGTGCTCAGGGGGTTAGGGTTAGTGAGCCTGAGGCTCATTTCCTCACAATTCTTTGTGTGAGCAGCCAGAAAAAAAACACTGAGCAGAGAGAGTTTCTGAGTATTTCATCACATTCAAAGTCAATGCCGCAGAGCTCACTGATCCAAAGTGCTGCAGCAGCACCGCTGCAGAGGCAGCAAAAAGGAAATGTTTCCACATAGAGCTTCATCCACCAACATCTAATTTGAGACCCAACAGGCTGAGCCCAGGTACACAGCACTCCTCAGCCAGTACAAGCCCACATTCCTCTCTGCTGTGCTGGCTCTTAGGTGGAGGCAAGTCACACCCCACAGTAATAGCAAAGTGAACAACTGAATATTCAGCTTCCACTGAAGAGGTGGTTCCTAATAGGTTCTCCAGAGCTCTTCTGTCAGAGCCATCAACCTCATACTGTTAAGTGTAGTCTGACACACAGACATGCCTTAGCACAGGAGATAATCCTACAAAGTATAAAGCCAGCAGTTGTTCAACATGTCTGAAAGACTTGCAAAGGTGATTTAGGCTAATCCAACTAAATTTGGAATCCTCTGAAGCTGTCAGTTGCCTTCACTGGACAGACAAAAAGATCTAGGTAAACAGGATGGAGATATCCCAGGGTTGTGGTTGCTGCCACAACCAAGACCACTGTGTCTCTTACAGTTTCTTCCAGCCTTGTGCATTTACTGTTCTTTGATCTGCTCACTGAGGATAATGGACAGTCCAAGATTTTGGTTGTTCACCTGCCTGCAGGCAATGAAGCTGAGCTGCAGGAGCTGTCTGTGGCTGCACTCTGAAGGCCTTGGCCCTGAAGGTACACTCAGCTAAATGACATTTTGGACTGGGGTTCACATTTGAAGCCTACTGGTTCAGCAGCCTACTCACTGCAGTCTGTGTGATGAACAGAATAATCTTCCATTTCTTTAAAAATACAGAAATTTCAATGCTCACTTTAACTGACCTAAGACGGCTATAGTACTTTTTGATAGCCTCTCTTACCACTTCTAGTGACATGGAAAGTTTAATGAGTTCTAAAACCCCCAGAATACCCGAGATTGTTTATACATGAGAAATGATCTGTGGTTCAGAACTGAAGCAGCAGTAACATAACAGATCTGTAGGGCACCTTCCCTGCTGTGCAAAAAAGGAGTAGATACACACTGGCCACTTTTAATGGAAGCCAAGAGCCTAGTTTTCTGTGAGCACATACCCTTTCAACTTTAATCTACCAGTTTCAGGGACAGGAATTCACACAAAGTGCACCGAGCGCTGTCAGTATTTCTAATGTGAAAGAGCCCCAGAGCTTCTGTTTGGTTTTCTAGATGATCCTGTTATCCATTTTTTTAATGTTTGAATACATTTTCAAGGGTGCAACCCAAAAGACTCCAATGGTATCAACAGTGCAAGAAAACATGTAGTGAACAACAAACCCTGACTTTGAAGAGAGATCAGTCTTGTTACCATTCCTCCTATTCAAATAATTCCTTTATCCTCATGACAAGGTACTTCTGTTACTCTGAACCTGCAAATTTTTAATGTTCCCCCATTCCCATTCACAGGCAATGCCTTCCTCATAGCAGCTCTGATTTCCAGGAGTTTATTCAGTTTATCCAGCTTCAAGTAAGATTAAACCATATTCCTTTATTATCTGATCTTAATATTTTTCAACTTATTGGCATCAACACTGTAAGAGTTAACGTGGTTAGAAGCATTCTGTGAGGAAAAGAATTGCCTGAAACTTTTTTCTTCTTCCACTGGATTTCATACTCTGTAAGGGCCTGACCCCTAGCTAGGACAGATCAGCACAGCTCTATCTATTTCAGGAAATGCCACCAGTTCACAGGAGTTAAGGATCCAGCTTGGACACTTGTGTCAGGAAGCCACAAAGCGAGTTATTCTTTTCTCCATAGTGATGAAAATGTGCTTGAGAAGTATCTTTGTTTTCTTTTACTGAGAATCTACATGTTCCTAAAAAAATCCTCAAGCATTTCTTCTGTTACTCTCACATGTGGTCCTGAGCCCACAAAGTCAATTGGAGCTTCACCACTGACCACCACTTTCCAACCACATCACCACACTCAGCTCTGCCAATCACAACTTTTCAAGAGGAAGTACTAAATTAACAGTCTCCCTTCTCCTTTACAGGCTCCTACTATTTTAATATCCAAACACTTCCTAGCCTATAATCTTCACCTTCCCAATTCTAGTACCATACAGCAAAGAATTAGTTAACCCAGTACAGAAGGGTTACTGAGGCACAGAGAAATGAAGTTATTTATTGCGCGTTCCCTATAAAATCTTTGGAAGCATTTACAGACTTCAAGTCAGATGACCTCCATCACAGTCTTAGCTGATGCTAAGAGTTCTCATCAAACAGGCTCGTGGCAGCTACACAACTTCGAAAAATTTAGGAGCAGCACTAGTTAAGGTTTAATAGTTAAAAAAAAAAACCTCTTTCAATACCACCATAGGCAGCTTCCTTTCAACAAACAGGAAATCAAAGAATAAAATGTAAAGCTTCAATAACACAAAGAGTGACATTCACTTCCAAAAATCAAGTTCAATTTAAGGCCTTCATATTAGAAACCAATGAAGTTCTGGAGTTTCTATATGTCATACACAGTCACATGAAGGACAACTTTGGGCAATCTTATTTTAATTAGATAATGTATCAATTCAATTTGTGGTAATCTAAGCTTTTAATACTCAAATAAGGTAATATATGAATCTTGAATAAAGTAAAAAGACTCTGCCATCCCAGAAAAGAAGAAGTTAAAGAATTAACTCTCCTGAGCAGCTTAAATTTCAGTTTCCTGATGCACAGTTTAGGCAACTGTTTCATTCCCAGCCTCTAGCCAGATTCTGGTAACCAACTCCCTTCTCCATGCCCAAATGACTCACACAGAGCCGAGCAGAGCGCTGACAACTCCACAGTGACCCCCAAGCAGCTTCCACTGGTTACCAGCAGCTTCCACTGGTTACCTGCATGTAAAGTTACTCAGACTTCAAATGATTTTTTCCACCTCTACAGTGAAAGTGCCCACCCATTCACCAGGGCTCAGAAATATGAATTCCTAAACACAAGATAATATAAGAATGACTGATGCAGAAAAATCAGTATTTTCAGGGCAGTCTTACACAGTTTGCAGAAAACTGTAAGAATTAAGACGTGTTCTGAAAATACAGGAGAAAAGCAAAAGCACTGAGTGGCTGTTCCCAAATGGAGGAACGTGCACTTAATAAGGAAGGAGTGCTGCAGAAACAAGTAATAATGTGATCCCATAATTAAAGACTGCTTTGGAATACGTATGCAGAAGGCTGCCCCAAAGACTGCACAAACACCCTTTTTTCCAGTGTTTCCTGAAATGAGCCATTTGACTCAGCAATGTTAAAATGTTCCTTTAACAGCCTTTTTTGGTCTGTCATACATCATCTGATGTGACTGAGGTCGAGTGCATTAAGAATCTGTGTAACATTTTGTGCTGCAGCATGACAAAAGAGGCACTGTCTGAGCTGCAAGGGCTGACCAGCACTCAATCTATTCTACAACCGTACTAGAAACACATGTGGAAGTGTACAGAGTTTAGAATTCATTTTAAAACTTTTTAAGTAAATAGGGTGTTTAAATTCTGAATAAAATATATAAATACAAAGTCCTTGTTGGCTTCCTAGACCATATATGAAAGAGAGTGGCATCACAGAAACATCACATTAATGACGCTACGCACTCAAAAGGTTAATCGGGGAAGGCAAGGACACGTCGTAGGGCTTTCTGTGTGCCTTACCAGAGAGACCTCCATTACAAGTAACAATGGCAAACTCATTCAAATCCGGCTTAGAAACCCCATTTTTTACAAAGTTATTAACTTTTAATTAGTAGGCACTAGCATCACTCTAGTTCTAAATAATCCTTTCTTCGGAAGTGACATTGTCTCTATTGTATTTGTATTTCGGTGAAGGAAGAATACACTTTTTCTTTTATTAAAAGGGCTGACACTCAGAAACACAATGAGTAGCTTTCAATGTTATCTTCTTTTGAAACCCTCTATTCAGGATTGGAATACTGTAATTATAGGTGCTGAGCAAAGAGCTTGTCTAGGTATATTTTAAAATGCAACATATATAATTCATCTTAAGCTTTTTTTCAAAATAGAGATTTTCAAACATTCAAGGAGCTTTCAAAATGGGGAGTTTGATTTAATAGGGACTGGTCATTCAAAGCAGATACTCAGAAAACTGCTCCAATAGCTCTAAGAAGGCCACTGTAGCAACTATTCTATGAGGGGAAAAAAAGGAAACTGGGCTCTGGCATAGCAAGCTGGGATTCTTGAAAGTAGTCCCTCAACCACTTAAAACAGCCCTGCTAACCTCAGTGGGTCTTATCACATAACTACACATAAAATCAAGATATACCAAGCACAGGGCTGAAGGGATCCATGCAACATTTCCACCAACACTTTTTGGTTCTGGAATAATCTCTGTGACAGCCTATTTTTTTTTCAAAATATACAAGGAAAACACTTGTGAGCAGGCAAGCACCGCTGCAGCATTAAATAAATTAGAATATACTTACCAAAATTCTAGACAACGTGTTGGTTTAAGATGGGGAAGGTGCAATGTTAACCTAATTACACAGACAATGACCACTTGAAGTCATCATATTCAGGATCCACATGAAGGAGAGCAGACTGTTTATAAGCTGCACAAGTTCTGGTCCTCAGTATTTGGGTAGTCATGCCTAATTGGATGTGTTTGCATGTATGTGTCTATATATATATATATACACACACACACACACACATATATACACACACACACACATCGAGTAACTACGTAAACTAATTTTTTTTTAAGAAGACAAGAATGGAAAGCGGGTGGAAGAGGAAAGTTAACTAGGACACAAACATCTAAAGAGTAAATATTTTAAAAATTAAACATCCTATTCAATTATAGTAGGTTCTAAAATTATTTTCTGAACACTTGACTTCTACAAGCACAAGATGCCATTGAATAAGAATTACCCTTTCCACTCTGAGATGAAACAAAGAGCACCACTGATTTGAGCCTTCTGCTGTGTCAATTGGTGCAGGAAAGGCAGGGAGACATGGATTTCTTTTTTTTTTAATCCTGTAGCATAGTAACTCTGACATCAAGTCCCTCTGCAGTGGCTGAAGTGCACACAATCTCAGGAAAAAGCCTTGTGCTGGCTGCCAACGACTAAATCAGGCTAATCGGCAATGTGCCGATGCATGCTGATGTTGACACTTGAAGGATCACAAAATATTCAGTTCTACTCATTAATTCTTTAATGCTGGTTCCCATCAATCAAAGAGCCCACTCTAATTACAGGTTTCAAAAAGCACCAGTGAGATCATTTACAGAGCAATGCAGAGGACAGCACAACAAGAAAAGGACTTCGGATGCCAAATCCTTTCTATGCAAAGTCTAGTGTCTGCAAGTTCCTCAGAAGCATCAATGTCAAACCACAGGCAGAATTACCTGCATGTGCTTCACAGAGATGGGGTAAGCCAACAAGCTTCAAGAGCACACTGCAAGCATAAATCACTTCCTAGGTGCTACACCAGTCCCTAAATTACATAAACCTCACACTACAAGGGCTGAAAACCTCTCCTGCTGACTATCTGGACACTGGACATTTGCACCAGGGGCACAGTTCTGCTGCTCAGTCTGTCTCCAGCAGCTCACTCTGCTGAATAGAGCCCAGAAATCATGGGAGCTGCAGAAAACATGACTTAATGACTCCGCAGTCTCACTGCCCCCTTCTACAACTGAAGCTATTTTTTCTCTGCTATATAAAGTGAGCTTGCAGTTCTTCTGCAGAAAATTCTGCAGAAAAGAATTCACTCTTCTTACTGCTGAGTCACATCATCCAATTTTCAGTTTCTATCTGAAAGCACTGTACTGGCTTTATGTTTTACACTCTCCCTCCCTTTCACCATTCCCAATTTACTGTGCAGCCTTTTGCAGTCTCTCTGCAGACAAATCAATTCCTACTATCATCCTTTCACCAGTCTTCTTGAGTAACATACAGTGGCTTTGGGGAGCTGGACATTTTTGGTAAAGACTAACTGAGGCAGACACTCTCTAGGACAAGCAGTCAAGAACCTTCAGGGTGACAAACTGTTTGAAAACTAAACAGAGCAAATAAATATAGGCTCTTCTGTCCTACAAGTGTTAGGATTTTTCCCACTTCCTCCCTTCATGTGTTAAGCGTGAGATCTTACCCAGATACACAGACCCCAGGAATACTGTAGAATTAATGACCCCTGCATAAAAACATGGAACACATCAGGAAGCACATGTGCTGTCAAGGTAACTTTGATATGAGTGTTTACTCCACTTTATGTCAGTGCATAAAATCAGCTGTCTTTAGCTAGGATAGTCAGTGCTCAAGTACCTGCCATCACCTACCTGGACAAACTACACTATTCCAAGACTTCTCCCTCAGCATTCCCTTCTCCGCAGGTTGCTCTGTACATTTTCCTCTGATTTCCCACTATCTTCTTGCAGTCCTCAAGCACCTTTCCTCTACACCACTTAAATATTAGCAGTGTGCTGGTACAAGGCCAGCAACTTTTGTCCTTGTCAGCACTTTTTTCCTAGTGCTTCCAGAAGTCCTGAGGAAGATGTGAGCCAAGTGCTGTAATAGCCAAGGGGAAATATCACCATCCAAAAGATAAGGCACAAGAACTCTGTGATTTCTCTTCTCTGTCCCAACATCTCAACTTTCCACCCTACAAAATTCAAGGTATAAGCACTCATAGCTCAATACAAAAATTGCTTTCCCCATCAGCTGACTGCCACAAAGCCCTGCCATCCATGGTCCTCAGGCAGACGTGGGATGTGCACACCAGAGCGGCAAAATGTCTGTGCTAAAGCCCTACATGGCTAAAAATACTTCAGAGAGGACTCTTCTGTACTTGGCCACAGAAGAAAGAACATTCAGCAGAGCAAATGACCATGCAGCAATTGGCAAAAATCACTTAAGTCAAATACAGTCAGAGTTACAAACAAGGGTGCATTGAGTTGATGATGCCTTTAGGGCTAGGGCCTACTTTGCACTGCCCCTAGCTCAAAGGCAAATATGCCGGCAGTAATGGTAACTGAACCAAAGAACTGGAGAATTCTGCCCTAAGGAGAGAACATCTGGTAAAGGCTGAAGCAAAAGCCAGAATATCCCCAGTAAGAAAAAGCTTCAGCACCCACTCTTGCCTGTAGGTCTCTTGAGCACTGAGGATAGACCTTGGTAAGCACAAGTGAGTTACTTTGCCATGGCACAGAAGAGATGCCACCACAATAGCAAGCCAAGTCTAACATGCTGCAGCAGAACAGAGTGAGGCTGCAGGCAAGCACAACAATCAGTGAGATGTTCAGCACACCTGAGCTGGTTGTGTGGCCACAGCCTGTGTGCTTTCTGTCACTCTCATTTGGTCAGAAAGTACTTGCCTTAAGGCAAGGCACAGAACCAAAGCACAACTTCCCACCTGAGACCATAAATAAAATATCAACCAAGGTAATTGAGACAAGCAAAGAGAACACACCTTGTCATCCCCACCAGGGAAGGTTTTCACTCGTCCTTTTCCTGAAGAATAAGAGATGGGTGAATAAAAAACCCCAATGGTTGCTCAGGGTTTTATTCATTTCCCTGTGTTACCTTTACAAGGAAACCATTCACATCAACAGTGTTAACTCTAATGATATGAACTGCCAGCTTTGCTTTCACCATTCACACCTGTCCAGGACACCAGTTCTAGTTACTAACCATCACTTGGAATACTCACATACATATTCTATCCCTATCCCTGAAATCATGTGAATTATTCAGTAAGCTGCTACAACAAGGATTTCTTTAGAGAAGACCTGCTTAACATGGCATATAGAGAATACATTAAAGGATTTGTTTTCCTGTCAGATTAGAAAATAAATTGATAAAGTAACATTTGCTTTCCAAGATAATGGCTCATGTTACACCAATTCTTTAGACTTCTTAGCTTTAGGGGAGGAATTTCTGAAAACATGTAGAGACCACAGAATACAAATTCCTAATCACCTCCCAAAAAAAAAAGTACACCTTCTAATATTCTGTGCCTTTTGAAGAGGGTAACAGGACTAGATACACATAAAATATGACCCAGAACTGGGTCTCGTAAACCATATTCTTTCATCAAGCAAAATATATGCAATTTCTGCAACCAAAAACGAAAAAAGCTAAAATGTGCTGCTAAATTGTATGAAGAATCTTTACCTTGCATGTACCCAGTTTGGATGAGCCACTGAGGAGGCAGCACACACACAGAGATATATATAGATATAGATACACAGACATACCTTAAAATACATTACTGGCTGCTTCTCTGAAGAACCACAAGCTAGATATGCTTTCTGCTCCTCCCTTCCCAGATGCCTGGAAAATACTTGTGGATTTTACAAGAGCAGAGACCACAGCTGTCCAGCTAAACACATAGCAGCAACTTTTATCTGCACAAAGCACCCAGAAAGGCAGATCTCTCTTGGAGCAATAGCCTCTGAAGGAAAATCATAGTGAAAAAGTGTTTGTGGCCTGGCTAATCCTGTAACCAAATAAACTTTAAACAGCTCTCTGGTGGTATGTAATGATGGTATGAATCATGCAGCTTTTGTGAACAATTGTAAGTTAAATCTGCTCTTCTTCTGCCATTTTGGGGATAATTCTATTATTTTCTCCACCTTGCAATAAAATTACTTCCGTTCTTCTTTATAATACTTCCAAATTTTAAAGCAGCAATCTTCCAATTTAAAAAATGTTGTACTGGTGATATTTATCTTATTAAGGAGTTTAACACAACAAAAAATGTCATTGGATTTCATTCTCTCATTGCAAATACCTCACCGTGAGCCTTGCCCTTCCACTAAAGCAGAAGTTCCATACCAAGGAACCAGACTTTCAAATTACCTAATTTTGCCTGAAAGCATACACACATGAATTATGCTTTACAATGGGAGGAAGAGGAGCCTATAAATATGCAATTTCCAAAAGACAAATTATATTCAGCATTAAACATTTAGACAACAGCTAAAGAAAAATAATCAGAATAACTAAAGTTGATCACTCAAACTGCATGTTACAAGGGAAAATAAAGAATTTTCATATTACGTTCTATTTGACAATAACATAACCTTCAATGTTGTTTTCCAGCAAAAAAGGCATAATTCTGTTTATTATTATTTTAAAAACAGCATCTTGCTTTTAAGTATCCTTGTGACAAAGTGCACAATATACTCCTTTTGCAGGTGCCATGGGAAATAGAAAATCAAATACCTCGGTATTTTCCAGCTGTAATGGAGAAGGCTAATTAATAGAGCTGCCTTGGTAGCTGTCATAAAAATATTACCTCTTCTGTGTTCTTCAGAATAGGCTCACTGCCCATTTACATACTTAAAACTTTTAAACAAATACAAGAGGATGAATTTTTTGATAAATCTAATTTTATTATGATTAATGAAACAACCATGGGAACACACTCTTTTTCAATTATCTCTTGCCCACAGATTAAAACAGGTAAAGTCTTGGATAAATGCATTCGATAAAAACAGCAAAAAGGTCTCCATTTTGAGTCGAGTCTCCTTTATCCTTCAGGGTTGCTTGATATCCTTTTCCCAGACTCTGAAACATTTGGAATTTCAAACTGTTTGCAAACAGTGTGCAAGTAGTTCAGGAGACACAAAGGAAAAAAAATTTTTTTTTTTAATGTCCTCTAAATTCCAGTAGTGAAAGCTTCCCATCCTTTTTAATGTTTGCTTGTATTATTTAAGCCATCCTCATTATGGTACATAAAATTAAAATTAATTTCTGCAACAATGCTATATGGTAACATTTAATGAAGATATTCTCTAGTACCTGCTGCTGCAGTAAGAATAATTTATATTACTAGATAAATAATAAAATATTATTTCTGAAACTTGTCCATTAGACACAAACATTTCAGATTATTTTCTAAATTATCACCTGTAATAACATGACAAACTCTGAAAACATTCCCAACCATTTCAGTTTTGTGCAGGTCAGATCTAGATCTCTGTTTTCTAGTTTATATTCCATTCTGGCAATTATTCCGTAGATCTCAAGTTTCCCTAATGGAAATCCCTCCCTTTCTTTTCTTAAACATATCACAGTATTAAAAGGAGATTAATATCACCATGTTCAATACACTACAAGAGTTTCCTTTGCAAATAGTAGCCTTCTGGGGAAAGGCATTTTATTCACTCCTTCTGTTCTTCTCACTTTGTTTTGAGGCCACTGAATTCACCATAAAGAGATGTTTGACAACTGCCATGCCCTCTATCCCAAAGGAATTTTTTGAAACTATAAAAGATGTCAGTACTTCGGTTGGGATTTTTTTTCCGATGAGAATTTTCAGTACATTATACAGTAGCATAATATAAAGGAAAATATCTCCATGCAATACAATGGTAGGGTGGCAGAGATGGTCGTAATGACTCCTCAGCCTTCTTTTCCATGGCATCTCCATCAGGCTGGCATAGATGAGGACAAAGCAGGGCACTCCACCCACACAATGCAGCAGAAAGAACCAGATATTCCTCAAAGCAATCACTGAAGAGCTGGGAACCTGGACACAGTTTTCCTTCCCACTCTCAGATGAGAAGCAGTATAAGGAAAGATAAGACATCTCTTAGAAGTCTATTTATCTTGTATTTTATACATTTAAGTGCTACTTCTTTTATGTTCTGTGCTTTTCTGCAACACACAGGGGTTTTGCCTCTATCGTACGCTGCAGTCTCAGTGCTTGGGACATCTGGGATATTCTACTTAGTAGTAATTTCTTGATCCTTCCATCATTTTCCCATCAGCACAGCCACTCAGCCATTCAGGCAGCCACAATATGTTACAGCATCTTATTTCCACCTATCGCCAAATCATCAAAATGATACTTCAAAAGGACACATTTAAAATACTTCAAAGGAACAACAGATGCTTGAAAAGATAAAATAAACAGAGGCAGTGGCAGAATGCCTCACCACCATTCCACCTCAAGGCCTTGGTGAGAAGTGCATTGTATACTGCAAATGCCCTGTTTTTCAGCCACTGTTTACACCTTAAAATGGTCTTCCCAGCACATTACTCTTTAAGAAGTCTGATTTCAGTTTAGGTGTTGTTTCAGAGAAATAACAAAATGTACCAGTACAAACTGTTTCAACTCTCAATTCCCAAAAATGACATTGACATTTGCCTGGCCTTCTCCCCATACATGCACCATACACCTCCTCAACTAAAAGAAAAACAAAAAGAAAAAAAAAACCAGAGCAGTGCTACTGCAACATAATCTATGTTGGCACCTACATGACCTCAGAGGTTGGGTATGGAACACAGGCAAAGTAACTCCCCAACTTTCAGAGACCTTAATACAACTGTACCCAGCTACCTCACTGCCAGCAAGTCACTCTGGCAGCAGAATAGCCCAGAACAGAGTCCTGTGTGACAGCATCCAAAGGTGGCCACTCTGACCACAAGGATCAGGAACAGATTTGACATCACAGCAGCTCTGCAGCTGCAATAGTGCAATGTTTGTTCACAACCTAATTGTCTTCACCTCTCCATTTACATGCCCACTTCTCAGTCTTGGACAACATCAGGGATTTTTGCAACACTGAGCAAAGTAGATACATATGATCACCCACGTGTAGTTTATTTACAGAACAGGGACTAAACCTGTCTTTCCAGCACGCAGGTGCAATTCAATGTCCTATTTCATAGAGCAGAGCTCTAAGACTTGTTTTTATTCTTTCACAGAACTCCAGTCTATCAAAAATATAGTTCTCTCTCTTAAAGCACACAGACCATCAAATACCATGTGTTCTTGTTCAATTTAACTTGCAAAATCCCAAATCCAGTTTTACAATTGATTTTAAATGCACCTGTCATCCAGCAGGCAACATCTGCTGCATATTGCTGAGCTCTGCTTCCACTGTACAGTCTGTCACTGCTGATGCCAGCTTTGGAACTGGGCTGGTTTTTGATTGGAAGGTGGTCTTGGCCAACACACACCCAAGTGGCATGTGCACAGGTAAAACTAGCTGTGGCAGTGAAAAGCAAAGCCCAGCAACAACCCAGTCCGGCATACAACTTTTCACCAGCTGTCCCTGCAAATCTAACTTCTTATCTAGCTCCCACTGCCACGAAAACAATGATAAGGGGATTAAATAACAGATGTCTCACTGCCTTTCTCTCCCCACCCTTAAAATGTAACTATCAGGCTGGCCTGGTTTACATCTAAAAAAAAAAATCATCCTTGTTTGCCAGCATATACTGTGTCTGGTGATGTCAACAATTTCAGGCAAGTTCGTGATGTAAATATCACGAGGAACTCAATGCAGTGTTTGAAGGGAAAAGTGTTCTCCCTTTCAAATGCAGATAAAATATCGACTGTTTTAGACTAACATAAATTTAATTAGACCCTGCAATCAGTTAAAACATTAATAAATGTCCTCTTTCAGTGTCCAGGGCTGTCTGGCTACTGCGCATCATTTATTACTCTTTGACCTCTCCTTTCAGGAGCATCCAGCCATGTGCTATGTTTCTCAGCCTGTGGAATGCCAGGACTATTCAACAGGATGGGACCAAAAAACCAACACTGTGGGAAGGAAGGGGCTGGAATACAGAGGCATCATAGCAAGAAAATCCAACCAAATACACAAAACAGTCCATAGAGGAAAAGGTGAAAAATTTCAATGAAGAAGAGAAACAGTTACTGTAGTTCCTCTGATAAGGAATTGTTTCAGTAGAAAGATGCAGCACAAGGGTTAATTTGAGAGAATGGGTATGGTACAGTGCAGTGAGCAGCTGGTAGGACATCATACCTCATTACCCACCAAGGCTAACACAAACACCTCACACCTGGTCCTCAGTCATTTGGAGCAGAGTTCACGGTTCTGCTGTTAACACTGGAGCTGCTCCAACCCACTTCTTAATAACTACCATTAGCCAAAGTTCTACATTTTCAACCCTTCTGACAGCAAGGCGAGCTCAGGGGAGAATCCACCTTCTGCAGCCCTTGAAAGGCAAATGTCCTCTGTAAAGGGAAGTACATCTGCAGGTTGGCAACAGTAGAGAGCAGATACTTTACTGAAGTGTGGGGACAGCAGGGCATAGCTGTAACTCTGGCTGAATCAGTATTCAGCTCTCCTCCATCCTTGTCCTACTCTGATGTCCAGAACATCTTGCCACAAGTAATTATGCTTCCTAGCCTAGGCAGCCTGCCTTGCAGCACACACACAGTCTCTGCTAAACTGTTTTATAAGAAGGACACTTAGCTCCACCATCCCTTAAGCCACAGGAAAACTTAAGTCCCAATTTCAAGAATCACAAACATTTCTTAGCCTTGCTGCAACTCCACTTGACAACTCTGTCCACACACTAAGATTTCCATGGGGCTGAATTAAAAAAAGAGAAAGCTCTGCTTTTGGAGCTAAACATCTTCAAGTTCAGTAAGAAAAACAGTAAATAAATACATACCCTGGGACATATCAGAACACACCCTAAATACTGATAAAATCTGGGGCTTGCTGCCCTCAGTGATGTTCTGTCCTGAATTAGCTGCTGAAATCTACACAGATTTTATTCTCTGTTCTTGTGGCTAACAGACAATTCTGACAACCCCATTAATGTTGCCTTGTTTATCTCTTCCTCCTGAGTTCTCATCTGGACAAATACTTATTTTTGGTTCTTTTTAATTGTATGTGCAGTTTTCATTACCACCAGAAGGCACTTCAGAAGGATTAACAATAATTTGTGTACTCATTTGATGGACACTCTGCTTTGTTCTCCACTCTGTTTAGAAATGAGAAAACAAGTACTGATTAACGATCATTAACTATCCATCAGATTTCTCACAGGAATTTTATTATTGTCTCATTTACAGCAATATTTACACCCTTAAACCCAGTTGGCTTCATGGATTATGGCTCCAAGAAGATCAGAATAACAGAGGCTCAAAGAAAATTACCTATCTCCTTGGACAATAAATCTTCTCACAAACTTGGGATGTATATTTGTCACAGTACTGTCAATCCTAGTCAAGAACATCAACATCTAAAGATATGTTTATCAGCAGAATATATGTTTAGCTGTGCAGACACACAGTTTATTTAAGGTATTAGTAACATTCTAAAGGACCGTAAATCTAAGTAATCAGTAGTTCTACAGGGCATTTTTTGTAATAAACACTCCAATATTTTCAGACTTTTACCCAGTATGGGGGAAGAAATCTGTCATTCAGTCAGCCCTAAATAAGGATTTTTAAACATGCAAGCAGCATGTCTGGCTTTGTAGTGGCAGCAATAATATACTTGGCATTTCAGCCTTTTAGAATATATTTAATTGTGCAAGCAAACACAAATCCTAAAGCCAATGAGTTCCACTCACTGTTCATTACTTCCTGCACAAACCTCACCTGTAGTACAAAGGCAGTGAAACAAAGCTACCATACCTAAGCAATTAATAGCAGGAAAGAAGTAACAAACCAGAAACAGCCATACAGGAAATAAAGGACTATTTCAAGAAAATGCAATTAATTTAATATCATGACACTAAAAAATTATGTTTAGTTTACCATTCGCAGACCACTTTTACTGGCTGTTGTAAACTGTTAAGAAAAGGTTAGTGGTATGCAACAACTCACCAAGTATGAAAATAAAATGCTACCAGACAATTTTTTCATATGAGACATGACATGGAGCCACAGATGAAATCAGGACCTCATCTGAGTCACGCTGCATCAGAAATACTGTAAGAACGTCTGAAGAGTTTCTGATTTAAAGACACCAAACACACCCCCACTCTCCCAAGAGGTGCAGCACAGCTCCCAGCTGTTCCTGCAGGGAGGTGAAAGCTGAGATCCCAAAGCACCTCCCAAACCTCCCAGTTCCTTCTCCCGCACAAGAAATCACACACCACAGCTGCTGCACGGGGCAATACCCAAATACGTATTTAGGAAACTATAAGGTATGTATTTTTCATACTGACCAAAGCAATGTTAGCAAGATAAGAAAGAGACAGCAGGGGAGAACTAATTAAACCCAGACACAGATGTTTTCATTTTCTTGTTGTTGGTTTGGCTGGCTTTGGTTTGTTTCTTTGTCGATGTGTGATCCATCCAATTTGTATTAAATACAAATGCAAAAGACACATCAAGCTTTACTGTGTAGTAATAACACCAGGACAGCAGAAACAAACATTTTACTCCCAAAGAATATACTATTACTGAGAAAAGTAAAGTGGTACAGCCCCTGAGCTGTTAAACAACATACTGCCTTACAGGCAATGGTGCCTGTGAGACCTCAAAAACAAAGTTTAGATCTCCTACTCCACCTCCCTTTCTCACTCACCAAGACAGATGGAAAGCAAATGTATCTAGAGAATTATCACTGTGACACTTCCCCAAGACAGAGAAGCAATGAGATTTGTTCAAGAAATACATTATGGTAGATTATCTCACACTCCATTTTACAGTGCATGTGAAGCTTTCAGCACCAGGGAAATTATACTAAGTTTGTCTGATCTGAACCTACCAGATAAAATTTCAGGGGTCAGTGAAATTCTGCTCTTAGAGTGATGGTCACACAAATACCATGCTCATATGTTCCCATGCCATATTCATTTGCTAAGGGATATTGTGCAGGGCTCAGATCTGGCAGAGAGCCCAAGCACAGCAATGCACTGGAATGAAGAGATCATTGTGAAAGCAATAAATCTTAATAATACTCTTATATTAGCCACAAATGAAAGGTGCTGTTTATCTCACACTTTTTAAGAGCTTCTGAAAGATGTTTTCAATTGTTAAAGAAAGACATTTTTTAGTCTAAACATTTCCATAGCAGATTCCCAAGATGGTACTGAGACACAAACCAGAAGCTGGTACTGCTCCTGTTTTTCTCTCAGGTTCATTCACTTTTCACATCCTATCTCATAAAAGTCAGTCTTAACCAGGCAGAAGACATTTAACCTTGGCACAAGTTATAGCAACAGCTAGCAGCTTGATCTTGGTAGAAGATTTTGTTTCCCACAGACTAGCCAAAGGAGGAAAAAAGCAACCTACAATCAGTGGACACATTCTGATGCTTGGACAGAATAGCTGCTGTACAGAATCAGATATTTTGGCCATGAATTGTCCATGGACCATGTGGTGGTTTGGCAGGCGAGTTGTTAAGTGTTGTAAACAAAACCACCCTCTTCTTATCTTTGCTATGATTTTCTGATGACCCATTTGGGCTCCTGTGCCCTCTCTCTTGAGGAAAAGCTCTTTCCCTGGCACTTAAAAAAGACTCTTTGCCAGGCCAGGTACATCATATAGAGGAGTTCCTTTTAATAAGCAGCTAGGGTATACAAATAAAGGAGTGGAAAAAACCTAGTCTGCTTCAGAAAGCTACTCTGCCAGTTCTGTACATCTGCTGATGCTTCTTTGCTATTCTTCACAACTCCACCACACTGATGCCTTGAGAGGCTGAACCTGGAACAGAGACTAGACAGAGCTAAAGGAATGAAATAGGTATTTACTGGAAGGCCTTAAAGGATACACCTTGGGGAGCACAAGAGCCTAGCCAGGGCTACATCCAAGATGGATCCAAAATGGTTACAAAACGGACAACCGGTCACAAGGTCTCACACTTTTATAAGTTTTGGTCCATTTGCATATTGGAGTTAATTGTCCAATTACAGCTTCAGGTTATGAAATCACATCCTCCTTGTTTTCTCTTCCTCAATTCCCCATTGTTTATGCTTTTCCAGGCCTGAAGCTTGTAAGAGTTGTCCTTGGTCTCAAGCTGAAAAAGGATTGTTTTGTCTACCTACATGTGAAGGGAACCGACTAACACTTAATATGAAGCTCAGAGCTACACCCCTAGGCAGCACAGAATCTGAAAAATATGAAAGCTGAAACTTAAGGCATCATTTCTTCCCCTTTAGAGGCTTGACAAGGCCTTTACCTTGTCAAGCCTCTATTCTAAATATCTACTAATAATAGGTATTTAATTACACAAAATTATTGTTCAACAGCTTACAGCAAACCATCCAAACCAGAATGGCAACAGAGCCAGTATGGGAGGAGGACTTGCACACCTGCTTTACTGTATCTGTAACACTCAAAGTCAATGCTAGGACTCAACCCATTAATTACACAAGAGCTGCATGAGCCACACAAGAGCTAACTACTCTCAAGCACATCTGATCCTCCTCATCAGTTTCCATTCAAGAAGCCACAGTCTTCACACTGATCTAGAATCACAGAATGACACAGGCTGGAAGGGCCTCTTGAGGTCTCTTCTATGCACCTATCCCAAGCAGTTCCCCCAGACCTTATCCAGCTGAGCTTCTAAATACCTCCAGGACTGAAGAGTCTACAACCCCTCACAGTCTCTGTTCCAGTGTTTGACCACCCTCACAATACAAAAGGGTTTTTTTCTATCTACCTGGAATTTGCCCTGTTTCAACTTGCATCCTTTGGCCTGGCTCCTTCATCATGCACTTCAGGAAAAGTTTGGCAGCACCTGTTCTACACCCTCCCTACCCACAAGGTAGCTAAAGGCAGCACTGAAATTCCTGAATAACCTCCCCTCTTGGCAGATGGAAAAAAAAAACATTTCCCTCTGTGTCTCTCCTCAAACCAAGTTGTCCCCTTAACCACCCACTGGATTCATTCCAGTACACATCAGTGTTGGTTTTACAGTGGAGTACCTCAAACTGGCCACAATATGCCCTTCTCATACTTAGCTGTGATTCCAGAGCTCACCTGTCTGAAGGGTGAATTGTAGCATGTTTCAGCTAAAAACAATGCACCTGTGTGCAACTGAGACAGGAAAGCACTACACTTTTGCAGAGTGGCATTCCCAAAGACAGATGTAAGATGCTTACCAGAAATTCTGATTTACTTCACCAAACCTTTGCTCTTAATTTACTTTGCAGTGAGACCTCTGTTGAGAAGGACCCATTGTGAAAGATTTTGTAGATTTAATGCTTTTCCTCTGTCTTGAAAACAAGAAACAAGCTGATGCAGTGTATTACATCTGAACAAAAGTATTCTATGGATACAACTCCAGCTTAGAGCTAAATCTTACTAGGAAATAGCACAATAGCTCCCAATGACATATTATATCACTGTCATGGAATTTCCCAGAAATGCAGTGGTAATGCAGAGTTCAGGTCTACCCACACTGCTTGCTGTGACAGACTATATTTCTTAGAAAAAAAGGAGCAAGCATTTGAATTCTCAGTGATGGGACTCCCTACCAAAAAGAAAACATAGTAAAACTTCACTAAGTGACTCAGAAAACTGAGCCTGAGTAAAAGGCAAAACCCTCACTAGCTTCTGAAAACAAACTTGAGTCTGTGCAGCAAGAGCATCTCAATGGCTGGAGAGGTTGGTCTAGTGTCATGCAATCCATTCAGTTATATAACAGTCTGTAAAAGGAACACATTTTAGCTATTTATGATCCCTCACTTGAAGCAACTGGAACCCTCTAAAAATAAAGTATGTAATTAGGCAGCCAGAGTATCTTTAAATAAATCACTGTCATCTTTTGGTCAGACAATGAAACCTAAGAACTCCATCTGACTCTGTCAGGACAAGCACTCAAACCTGCACACACAAACTATGCAGTTGCTGCCAGCAAGCATCTCATCCCTGCACAGGGCCAAGTCAAAGCTAAATCCACAGAGAAGGCCGAGAGGGTACAAACTACAGGAAAAATTCCTAACCTGCCAGCAAGAAATTGAATGGCCCATCCAGTTATGAATCACTACTGGTCTACTGTCGAGATGATGGTGGAGACACAACCAACATCAAAGAAGGCTTCAAGCATCTGCAGCTCTTTATTGGTCTAATGTATAACCTCTTATGCTCTTCATCCCACATGCATTGCACCTGTGTGCCCTCTCTTCCCTTTGGTGGTTGGTCAGTGCACCTGGGCACTCCATGGCTCATTGCTTTCAATACTGTTCACCTGCTTTTCACAGCTGTACCCACTGGGGATGAGCCCCATTCCCAATTACCACAAACTGTGTGCCTGAAATAGCAGAGAATGCCCTTGATTGTCACGTGGCCCATGGAATCCTAGCCAACAAGGGCAAAGCCCTGAAAGTACTCTGTCTACAAAACAGAGGAACACATCTTCCAATTACAGGTTGGACCAAATAATTTTGTTTTCAACTCACCCACTCATCCCCACCAGTTTTCCCAAGTCTTTTGATCTCCCTTCCCAAGATGTCATGAAACTGAAAAGGGACCGAGCATTAGCTAGGTGTCCACTTGCAGGTGCTGCTGGTGTCTCTGACCACAAGCACTTCCAAAGGCTCAAATCCAAACACTTGCTCTAAGCAGAGAGCTGGTCTTAAACTGCAAGAAAGATTTCTTTTAAAATAAAGACAAAGCTGGCCTTCCCATACTGCCTACAAAAGAAAATGCATTGGTAGCCTTCCAGTTACTACTCCCCAGTCACCATAAACACACTATCTCCCTTCTGGGGCTGTCTCTCCACAAGCTGTCAATCCAGCTACTCACAGGAGTTTGATAAACCAAGCTAAGTCAGTACAGTTACTCAGTTCAGCAAAGCCTGCAGCACAGCTGTCTCAGCCAGGAATGGGCATCAGTGGCTGAAGCAGTAACCTCTGCCACAAGCACATGAGCTCCAAGAAGAGGACAAACAAAAAATTATTATTTTGGGAGGTACCACAGCACTGCCTATCTGTGCTATCTTTACCCAGGCCTCACTCACTGGGCTGCTTCACCCAACCCCTATGCACAGCCTGCATGAAATTCCATGATGGTGCAATCCAGCTGCTGGCAGACAGAAAGCCAGGTCCCAAGATCTATTATCCATGCAGCTGGTCTCTTCAGCAGCAGCATCAGCAAAGATGCCAAGGTCTGAATGGTCACACACCTCAAATGGAAACAGATGCTCCAGGAATTGACTCAGTTATTGATGGAAAAATATTAGTGCATTAATTTATTAAAAGCTATTCCTCCATCTTTGAGGCCTGATGAATAATGCAAACAGGGATTCACAACTGACTTATTACAAAAAAAGCAAAACAAACTCTAAGATCGGTTATTTAGAGAGGATTGTTTCAGCAGCTCCACCCCAAAGTGCTGGGCTGGAGTCTCCAGGTCGGCCTCTGCACAGGGCAGTATCCCAAACATTGCACTCAAGCTGCATGTCTCCTATTCCTGTTTCTCTGTGCTTCCAGGACTATTCATCCAGCTTCCAGAACTGTGAAAAAGTTAATTTTCAAAACAGAAATATGTAAATTCATATTTGTTTTTCCCTTCAGGAAACTTTGCATTCAGTATGCCAGACACCATTACTAATTTACCAAACAAATCCACTCAAAGAGAGAATTATTGCAAAGCAGACTGAAATGACTTCCTGGAAATCACTGGGTTTTTTGCAAGGCATTGGTTCTCCTCGAGGCAAAGGAAGAAGGGGGAATGAAGCAGGCAGAGCCACAGTGGAGTCATGGCTTCCCAGAACAATCCACCCTTCTCAAAGCACTCCAGTGGAACCAGAATGGCTCATTCCAGAGTGCAGGATCAGGATCTGTATCCATAGACATGTATCCACATGGCACTGCCACAGCATGGTGAAGAAGCCAGCCCTCACTAACAGTGCTGGCATGCAAGGACACAACTTTAAGCACACCTGTGTCTCTAGAGGGGCGACAGATGAATGCCAGGACTTACCGACACCACCCAGGAACCTCACTCCCCAGCACTTCCAGCAGAGCTAGAATTTGGAGGCACACAGATTGTTTGCAACTACAGGATAGCTAAGCATGCATTATAAAAACACAAAACAGAAAAAACCCACTAGGCATTTTAAACACCAAAACGGAATCTCTCCTTTTGAGATGGCAGTTCTCACCACAAAGATCCAACCCCAGATGACAGACTGCTAGGAATTTTTTTTTATCTGATACAATCTAAATATAACAATTTGGTTTTGTTATGATATGATTAAAAAATCTACTCAGGACAATATATCTGAAGCCAACTTTCAACTGGCAAATTTTTCTTTCTTTTTTTTCTTGCCAAGTTATTATTATCCTGTAATTCCTAGAGATACTACAAGTCTTTATGATGAAAACACAGTCTTAACTACAGAAAAATAGTATTCTGATATTTGAGCACACTCAGTCTTTCTGGCTGACACCAGATGTTAAAGTTATAATTCCTGATTTTTTTTAAGTTGCATATCCTTCTTTATCAGAAAAATACTTGTCTCCAAAAACAAAACAAAAAGCTCTTGTGTCAGCTGGTCTTCACCACTACAGCCACCTGATCCAGTAGACAAACCATGACTTTGCTGGTTTTAGACACTAAATCAACTTTTATTAAAAAGAACTCCCCCTTCATTTAGAGCAGCAAACCTATATCTGTAGAATGCTTTTTTTTCATGGTGATGATAGAAGAGATGAGAATTGGGGATGAAAAAAGAGAAGTAATTGCAAGCTCATGAGATAACCTGAACATAATGCAAATACACTGAAGATAAATTTAATGAGCATTAGGAAAAGTAAACTGAGGGACAAGTTCACATCATGTTCTCCTTCTCTCAAAATAAAAATTTAACTATGACTACTAAAACCTCTTCCCTCATTCCATCTCATGAGCTGAAATAACACACTTTTTGAGGACAAACATTGTCCCTGTACTCAAGACCTAAGAGCTTTTATCTTCTTTGGTCTTACTTACACTGCATGGAGGGAATTAGGACATCAGCATCAGGGACAAAGTCCTCTGGGACAACTGGAAGGAGGACAACAGGTTCCTCAGCCAGGTGGCACCTGGGCAGCCTGAATGTCCACCTCACACAGCTCCATACAGTCGCCCATCCAGATACTGAGCTGCTCAGAAGGAAAAAACATTAATTTGGATTACATATGAGGGAACACATTACATGGGCAGCAGCCAGCCCCCTTGGGCTGCACATGATTTATTTGGCTCGTGTACAAAGAAATTCAGGATTTGTGTGCATCCCAATTTCCACTACATTTCACTCAGATCCTTTTGAAAATCTCAGCTTTATAGGTTTTGGCCCCTACATCCACACCGTGCAAGCATGTGGAAGGCAACACAGAAGAGCCAAACATTTGTACTCATTTTCTTTGAGGATCTACGTTTTTCAAACTAGCAGGAAAGATCTAATGCTCTAAAGCTGTCCAACAATCTAAATTATACAAACTGTAGTTGACACCACAGATCCAATGAGCTTGGAGATGTATCACTTTAAGATATAGCACAAAAGAGCAGAAATTTCTATTTTGAAAGACAAGTAACAGGAACAAAAATATCTCCTACAGCATTATTTATAGTGAGAAGAACAAAGAAGAACACGTTGGAAACTGGGAGCAAGCCACATTATCCATGAGGCACTGTGTCAGCACAGTAGTTTTCCTCCACAGTGAGTGCTGAGGAGTTTTGGGCCCATCTGCCCTTCACAGAGGTTCAGTGTGAAGTCCTTACATAGCAGTGGATCATAGAGAGCTGGCACAGAAATGCACAAAAGGAGCTTGCTACTCTGGGAAGGAAGCTGAGAGTCCCAGCTGCACCTCTGTTCCAATTAGTCGCTCCATGAACTTTTGTCACAAGAGAAGGTTTTCTGAAAAAATAAATACATGCTCTGATTAAGTAAATTGTGAGGAGTTAATTTGCAATTCCACAGTCCCCAAGGGACTCAAGGACCAATCTCTCTGGTGTTTCATGTACAGTAATTTAATAACTTACATTGTAAGACCTATGGCCTACAATGAAGATACCAGGACAAATCTTGAGTATATTATTCACTTGAGTGCCACTGATTGAAAGGCACTGCTAGGCCTAGCAGTCCCACTATGTGATCCAGTGATTAGTACAACAGGCTGTTTTTGCTGCTGGGATCAACAGCTCCACAGCTAACAGCTTCCACCAGCACGCAGGTTCAGGTCAGGCTTGCAAAAAGAGGCAAAACCAAGCGTGTTCCTCCAGTCACATTCCAATTCGCTGTAAGTCACTACACAATTTAAATCCCTGCTCTTACAAACAGAGACATACAATATAAAGTGAGCCTCCCAGATTCCCACATTTCTGTTATTCTAAACACTGTGTCCTCTGCTTCATTTGGGGCTAGGTTTTTTTAGTTTGTTTTCTTCCAACATCTTCTTTTGATTGCCTGGAACTGAGTTGGTCATTACTATTTCAAGTAATGTTGCTCCAGCTCTGCAGCATCTCAGAGCTCTCAACAGCAAAGCACTCTTTTAATGTAGAGTGCACTCAATAATAAGATGAAAAAAACCTTCAGAACATCTTTAGAGGGCCATCTTGTATCAGCCTAGCAAGAGGCTGATACAAGAGAGAATGGACACCAGAACGGAGAGCAAACAGTGCTATGAGCCCAGGCAGTTCAAAGCCTCTTCTCCTACAAATCAAAGTGAACAGCCACTAGAGTCTCCACTTCCAGGCCACACTGTGCACAGCCAAATATTTTAAAAGTCACTGTCCTCTTTTAAATTACCTGAACACTATTTACACATCTGTCATAATTAATAATCTACACATACAATCTCTTGATAAAAAGTATCTTCTTTAGATTTGGTTACATAAATAAAACAGCAATATCATCCCCAATATTGGGCTGAGCAATATAATATAATTTAGTTGTAAAGCTAATGGTTTGTGTAGGCTGGTGTCAAGCATCCCTTACCGCATAAGGTGTAAACATAAGCGTGACAATAAATTTGTCTCCGACCACTGCAAGAAATAAGGTTTTATCAAGGATGAAAAAGAGATGCTAAAAACTTATGAGATTTGTCTCTCTGGAAAACAATAGATGTTTGTGCTAATTTTCAAGTGTTCCACCTATATATCATCAAATATAAGGCAAAAAATATTTTGTTTACAGGTGAAAGGATACAACTTCAATGCTTTGATACAGAATACCTGAGCTCTCTTTTCACAGCAACTGTGAGTATGAGTAATTCAGCCGGAAAATGTGAGAAAGTGATGAATGACTCGTAGAGTTCTCCAACTGGTTTTCTTTGCATCTGCTCCAGTTGATAAAACTACAACTTATGTAACTAGGACAAGGAAATTGAGCAATAAAGACAGCACAGGAAATGCCATTTCTGCCATTAACCAAAATACTCATGGCACTTACATTCTCAAAGAACCATTGGGAAAGTCTGTTCATTTTTTTTCTTTCTTTCTTGAGAACACAAGTGTTCACAAAAATCAGTAACACCTCCTTTTTTTCTCCACCCACATGGACTTGGCAGTATATCCCAGTATTTTGTTATGTCAGCTTCAAAAAACCTGCATTGCATTGCTTCAAGGCCTCAAGAAAACCAAAACAATTAAATTACACACTGATTTAAGACCTGCCCTTCTCTCCTCTATGTGCCCCTGCGCTCAATGAGAGACTTGGCACCCCCCCTAAACCTGGCCCCATTTGAGCTGCTGACTGGAGTTGGTTTATGGGATTAGTGTCCATGATACGAACTAATGAACTTTTATGAATCAGGAAGTCTGTACAGGTACCTGGACAGTGCATGGTGTTATCACCAGTGTATCTGGGAAGAGTGTTAGGGCTTTAAAAACCTGCACCAAAATAATACTCTTGAGATGAAAACCATGAAGGAAATAAAATCACCCAGACATCCATGGAAGACAGGGACCATGAAGTGCTGTTTCTCCTAAAAGGCAGCAGTCCCCTGCCTGCCCAAAGAGACAAAGAGACACACACAACCACCTACCTCAAACAACACAGGACCACAGAACACAGACAAAAAGCTCAGTTCAAGCATGCCTTTCCTCTCTAGATCCCTTGGCATCAACATAGTTCTCCCTGCATATTTAGGAGCCAGTTTCAAAACAGACTGAAACTTGAGTTTTTTTATAATACACCTACAATTTTGAAGTTTGTATCCACAGGTTTTCTCCTAACACAGGCTGTTCTGAGCTGAGTTTTGCCCAAAAGGCTTGACAGCTCCGAGGACAGTGTCACAGCAGGGTATGCACAGTTCGAAGAGCAGGAAAGGGAATACCACACTTTAGGTCCTAATCCTGCAACAGTCTACAAGCACAGACTCCTTGTTATCCCTTAAAAACAGGCTGGCACTGATGCCACAAGATACCTGGTTTTTGCTAAAGGAGAAGGACCTCGATCACAACTGGAAAAAAACACCCAAAACAGATTTAGTTTTTGACTGGAAAATGCCAAAATGAAAAGTTGATACAGTAACTAAAAATTATCTAATGGCTAACAATTAGTAATTCAGGAGCAGATTTCACTTATACCTAGAGAGTAAATCCTGATTGGTGGTGTTGGAACAGGCGACCTTCCACTGACACATGAAGATTTATAAAGCATGTTCTTTTACTGCAAAATAACTCTCATAAAAAGATTTCCAGAGATTACAGTCCAGGCTTAACTGTTGAACTATCAGGTCCATAGAATACCATATAAAGAAAGAGTGAAGAGAAATATCCTTTACCTTTGAAACTCTGCAGTTTCAGACCCAGCACAAACTAATCTCTCTCTACTGCTTCAATGAGTACAGAACAAAACCCACGTGGATGCTCACCTGCATGCATATTCACATACCTATGTTTTAAGATTAATTTGCCAGCTTATGTTCATGGTCTAAACAGGTAGGAAGTCTCCCTCATCCTTCCCAAAAGTCACCATACAAGTTACATGTGATAATGTACAAGTGACACTGAAGGATCTGCACTTTCTCCTGTTAAAGAAAGATCTGAAGCTGGCAGGCCATTAATTTTGTTACACGTTGTCTTTGCTCTGCAAGGAATCCCTTCATAAATCCAATACATCACTAATCATGCCATAATTTTTAGCAAGGTTTCTATGCTGCTCACTTGTAGGACGGTCTAAAAAATTATGGAAAAATCACTAACAATCTCATCCAAGTTACTACTGTCCCTCCCACAAGTTTTGTAGAGAATAAATGAAAGCAATAGGCTCGTTATAAAATGGATGCTGTACTAACTTAACCAACTGAATATAAAGCAAGACTTTAATTCTTCTGAGGATTCTAGGTAAAGAATGAATCAGTGGAGACAACTCCCCACAACATTTAATCTGCCTTCAGTAGCTCTTTCAATGCAAGATAATAATTAACAATACTTCTTTTTGGTGAATCAAAGAGGCTCTAGATTACACATCATCACTTTTCTATCTTGTATTCCTGCTCTCCAATTGAATTCACAGTGAAATAGCAGACCCAGTCTGATACCCAGGGCCTTTGGTAAAGCTCTGCATGACAGCTCCCTTCCTTAAAGAGAGTAAAGGTGGCAATCAAGAACCTGAGCTGATATCAGCCTCTCCTGCAACAGGAAGAAGAACACAGAACCTTCCCCTTTACAGAACAAGAAACAAAACCTATTTATTCCATCTAATGTTCTCACAGTTATGATTCATACAACCAAGGAAATGAGGGAAAAGGACTAAGGGGCATACTTATCAATTTATACTGTAGAAATCATCTCAGCATGGCAAGTGGGGTAAAAAGAAATCGAATAAGATTATTTAATAGTTCTTGTCAATTGATCATAAAGATTCACATTCAAAGTTCATCTTTCAAAAGACATGTACAGGTCATTCTATCATTCTTTATAGTTCTCAATACAGCACTACATTATTCTTACTGTGTAAGTCATTACTGCCATAGGAAAAGTTTCCTATTTAGAGTTTTTCTGTGTGTGCAGGAGCTATTATCATGGCATGTGAATGTAGTATGCAGAAGGGTTTAGCGATTCATGCACATCAGTGCACTACTGAATGATGTAGCATTGACTGCAGGTAAAACATATTTCACTTGAAAACTGTCCAGGTTTTCAAGTTCTCATGAGACAGCTCTCATGTATTGGCAATCATGTCCCTACTTTTGACACTGTTTCTGTTTAACACAATCCAAGTATTAGACTCCAGTGTTATTTGCATATTAAGTTCCATTTCAGCTCAGTGGAGTCATATATGTGCACACATAGACAGGCAATGCATAAATAGTTTTATGAGTAAGGATGTACAAGAAAAAGTTTACTAGAAATCAATAAAAGGATCAATGCTGATCAGTATGGAATATTCTTGGGGAACTTCACAGCAATGCAAGTCACTTCTGTAAGAAATTTTTAATATCCTTAGGACTTTGGGGGGAAAAAAGACTTCCTAAAGAATTTTTCTAAGCAACAGACAGCATTATGAAGCAAGAATAATTATCTAGTAAAGGACTGAGTTGGTTTAAAACTTTCATAGAAGTGTAGTAATGCTCTACAAAATTGTCACATTCAGGATTGGGCACTTGTAGAAAATAAATTTTATTTTAGTCTCTTCCCCAAATGGGAAAAAAAAAATTAAATCCCTAAGTGATAGCTCAAGACTCAGAAACACAGGACTTAAAGTAGAACATTATATGACTCCAGGAAAGTGCAGGAAGTATCTAAGCTATTAGCTTAGAGTAACTGACAGCATTAGCCCAGCTAGGCATTTTCCAGTATCGCAAATGACATTTTATATAGATGCATTTTTCCATCTAACAGCATGATTTCACCAGTTGTCACCATAAAGAAAACTACATGGCATAGCCAAAATTGAACAACAGCTTTCTCACTAAGGAAAAAGGAAAACAAACATCTGCTTTGCTTTCTGCCTCCCTAGTTAATATATTACGCTAAACAATGTGAAAAAGCACTATTTTAAAGCACTGCTATAATAATATTTATGTCTCTGAGCCATCACAGTAAACATCAATGTACAGGACCATGATTAAATCATACACAAGACCACTTCATAACACAATTTAAAAACTAGGCTTAAAGAGGTCCTTTTCCAGATTGAAAAATTAAGTCATAAAACCCAAGACCATTTACAATCTCTTTAGACCATGAATGTCTCTATGACACTTCTCAGTAAGTACTTCATTACATTCCCTAGCAAAAGTAATATTGCAAGCAATAATTACTACTATTAATTGGTTATAGGTTTGAAGTCTTGAAACTATTTTGTCATTAACGTCTCCTACACTACACCACAAGTCTTCTGGGGAAAAAAGATAAGAAAGGAAAAAGGAAAAAGAAGCCTAAAGTTGTCAAACACAAGCAGAGAACTCTAAGCACCTTTACAGAAGCATTTACAGACCTTTACAACATTCTCAACAGCTGATTTAGTGTGAAAGCAGGTGCCAAAACCCCAACTCTGAAGAATAACAAACACCACAGTCATCAGCTTCCAGCTGGGAATGAGTCCCAGCCTGCTTCCCCAGGCCCATTCCAACCAAAACTCTCTCTACTGCTTCATACATGCTCATGCCTCCAGCAATTCCACACGGTGTTACAACTCCAGCTCCCTGACAAAAATGAGGTTATTGTGCCTGTGTTACCTCTTCAAATGTTTCTGCAAAATATGCTTCTTTCAAGGACTAACCCAAGCCCAGCGGAGACCAAGTAAAGATTCCTAGCTGAGGGAAACCACCTTGCAACCCAATTCACAGAGCTCTTTAGCACTTTGGCAAGCCCATGGTAGCCCCCTCACCAAGGCAAGACATCCCAGGACTTCTCCATTCCAACTCTGCAAAATGCCACACAAAATACAAGAAGACCCATACCACAACCTTCTGCTCATTTTAATACCAACGCATTACTGGAGCAGTAATTCTGTACATTCAAAAGTACAGGTCTTTATGAGATTTACACACCTTTAGCAGCAGAACTCCTGGGGAAAAAGAGCTCGAGTTCTAGTTTTTGTCCCAACTTTGGGACCAACACAATATGCTAATTGCTAATCATCTCCTCCCTCATTCACCACTCAAACACTGAAAAAAGCTGCATACTCTCAAAACCAAAGCTGCCTGCATCAGACATTGTCTAAAGGAAGTACCCTAATTATGCCTAATTTAGGATTTACATTTTAATTTCAACTTCAAGACAGCTGGGCTCTTCTCAAGGGAAAACCAAGAGCAGCACAGTAAATCCTTCAGGCACACTCCCTCTGCTTTTCTTTCCAAGCTGTTGCTGTGGGATTTTCACTGGTGGAAGACACCATCAACACACGACAAAAGAATATTTTTGCCTCTCTGGGTAGCAACCTATTAGGATAAGGACTACCTAACCTGGGGCAGTAGTTTTCAAGAACTGCAAAGATTTCTTTTTCCTCTCCTGAGGGTAAAATAAATGCCATATAGCCTTTCAGATTCAGAGAGACAAGAAAATGAAGGCTTATTGATCAACTTGAGCCACTTTTTCAAGACAGTTGTTCCATGTTTATGTGGCTGCCCCACACCATGTGGTGGAGTACCACTGGCTTGTTTTGAATAAACACTTCAGTTGCATAATGGAAGGTAAGATTGTCTTTAACAAGGATCTCAGCTGTAGAACCAACACCAGAGGATGTGGACTTAAAAACTGAAGCAATACATAATACAAGGTTTTTTTAGGTGGGTTCCTCAGAACTCACTGCATTAAATTCACAGTAAGTTTTGATACCACTGTTAACAAGTAATTAAATTGGTATTCCATTTGCTAGCGTTTTCAGGTTGTGCTTACAAACATTTTAACACAAAACCAACAGAGATACACTCTCTGCAAAGAAGCTGGTCAAAAGAATATAGAGTATAAAAGCCAGCAATGCCAGCAATGCTCTTTTTATTGCATCAACATCATGAGGATGACAGTAATGAACAACCTATTCAAGCTTCCTGAAGATGCTGCTGAGTGTTTGTAAGGAAAGCAACCTGCATTTACATGGCCGCTGGACTAGCAAAGTTCCTTTGGCATGTGTTATTCTCCCAAGGTAGCTAAAGACCTTTCAAGGCAGGGCAATCAGCAGGTGAGCTGGATTCAGCAAGAATCAGGAGATCTGATCTTACTTGTCACAGCACATCTCAGTTGAGACAGCCACAACACACAGAGTACCACCATACAATTTCAGAAAGCATCTGCCCATACAGAGTAACATCACATGACTTCAGAAGGCTGCAAACATCTGCCCTTCTTGTTCTTTAGCCCAGGCTTTTATACCCCTCATGTTCATGCACTGCCCCTGTGTGCCCTCTGCTCCCTTTGGTGGTTGCTCAGTGCCCCAGGGCACTCCATGGCTCATTGCTGTCAGTGCTGCTCACCTGCTTCTCACAGCTGCACCCATTGGGGATGAGGCTGGGCCACAGCCCCACTCCCAATCACCACAGACTGCGGGCCTACACTTATTCAGAGAGCAGCTCCCTCAAGGAAAGGCACCTCCCTGTGCAGCTCCCTGTGAGATAGCCAAAACACACCCATGCACCTTAGTACTGCCATGCCTCTTTTTACTTGCTGGAGTAAGCAGGTGAGTATCGAGGATGGAAAGCAGCTTCCTCTTGCTCACTTTTGGGTAATGACACAGGGTCAGCCTGAATTCCTGATGCCCACGTGCCACCAGCTGCTGCCAAGTGGTCAACAACACGAAAAATGTTGTTGTGTACTGTTCTGCCCAGATGTCTATTTCCCTACTAATAATCTTAAAATTCACCTGAAAAGTTTATAACCTTGAGCCTGCCCTTTTTGGACTGCAGGCACTTTGATGGGGAAACACAAAACAAAATTAAATGCAGGTAAAACATAAGTGTAAGATACTGAGCCAGACATACAAATCACAGTGCAAACCACAGTTCTATTCTACTAATAGGCTAAATAACATTTATCTGTTGCACACATCAATATTCAGAGAGAAGTACCTAACACCAGCTGCCCTAAGGAAGTAGAATAATGTCACTTGCACATTATTGCCATTGCTCACAGCTCTGCCATCTCTAGCCCACCTGTCACCACCCTGGGTGGCTTTGTGCCTCTGACTGAAGCACATGGGCTACTTTGTCAGTCACCTAGAAAATACCACCCTAGTATTTGAGGCCTAAAATTTCAAGTAGCTCTAATTCAGCTTTCAGCTCAGTTCTTTGTCCTCTAAAAATAACTCATGTTTAATTGCAACTGGCTACAGTTTTCTAATTCTTTGTGACCCCAAACCTCTAAATCTATTACCCAGAGACAGCCAAAGTAATCCTTAATGAAGTTGTGGGTACAATGCAGCATGCTAGGGACCATCTGGTTGCCAGGTGTTTCCTGGCTTAGCTTTTCTTCACAATACACATCACTCCTCCTCCCCTAATTCCAAGGAAGGCAATTTCTACCTCAGGAAAGTCCCTCATTAAAGACACAGACAAGGGCTTTATTGCAAGCAAGTCAGCTGCAGCACAGCAAAGTTCAGAGCCCACAGCAGAAAGCCTAGAAGGCCTGTTTATTACCACACATATGTCCCTGTGACTATCACCAAAAGACTGTGCCAGGACTATTTCTGACTGTTAATAGGAAGTGCAATATTTTCACTGTGACCCTATGCTTTGTGTCCTTCACCAAAAAGAAAAAAAATAAATTTCAAGGTACAAGGTAAGAGCAGTTTTTATAATAGTACCATTTATACAGAAAACAGGTGATTTAAAATGTACTAAGCAAGATGGACAACAAGGGTAATTTGATTTCTTTCAGGGAGCAACACAACCTATCAGTGTGGTTAGATCCTGTGAACTTTAGTTTTAAAATGGACTTTAACATGGATTTGACAGTCCTATGGGCCCATTCAACAATCACTTGATCCATAGGGGAATGTGGAATACCTGTAACACAGCAATTCCCCCACGAATTAAAAAATCATCTGTTTGGATGTATAGGCTGGCCCATTATCAGTCTTTATGGTGACAGGTACTCCAAGGGCTGGAAAAGTGGAAAAAAAAAATGACGCTGAATGTCTGAACGTCCTTCACGTGTTTACCTGCATGGTGAAACTAGGACAGGGTGGAAGCAAAAATACACGTGGAAAAGGTATCAATCATAACATGAACATATTTCAATCTACCAAATTCAGGAAAACGTGTAACATCGGTTTGCCACATCTCTAGAGCTTAAAGTGTTAAATTTACACATCACTGTTTTCAACAAAACCCAAAAGCTAGGGTGAGGAAGTAAAGTACATGTGCCGTTTCAACTCCTAAGTATTTTATAATTTATCTCCTTCACATCACCTACTGGAGTTTGCCCAGGCTCTCCACAAGATAACATGACTTCACAAGAGCTTATTTTCCCCATGAACACACAGACAAATCGAAACACGCAGTAACTGGTAACCACCTTTCCCATGAATGGAGACAGTGATTTAACAGACAGAACCTTGGGAAACAAAATTACAAGGGAATGTTTCTGCCTAAAGACAGGAAGTGAAAATAAGCAATATAGAAAAGAGTTAATGGTTTTGTGTAATTTCAGCTTGAAAGGACAACTTTCAAATCAAGATTATTACAGGAGTATCCATCACAAAAAACAATCAGAACAATGCAGGCAGTGCGCAGGATACAGTTCATTTTGGTCATGCTTCTTCCCTTCCCCAGGTAAATCCTGCCATGTGCAGGGACCAAGGATGTGGTGCTGTCTTTGCCAGTGCTCCTGGGCTTTTAAGATACCATAAGGAAAGCTTTTCCATCTAGGTGGTTGATTGGGCTGGTAAACAACCAGAAAATCATGCAATAAATCCACATCCCCCTCTGCGGCAGCTTGTTTTCTCACCGCTGCCCATCGATCATGCGGGTTGGGGTGGAAAAGATCAGGCTGCCCCCCAGGATCAAAAGGATCGGGGGGCAAAGGGGCCATTCTCCAGTTATCCTTCCACAGCCCCAACAAGCTTATGATTAGAACGTTGTGTTTCGCCCCATGGCAGCGCATTAGTGGCCAGTGCAACTGTCAAGGTGACACAAGCATCCTTCTTTTTCCGGTCTCCAGGTGCCACATGCACCATGAGCGCCTCAAACACTGCCCGCCAGAGACGCAAAAGCTCTGCCAGCGCTCTGTCGCCCCACGTAACGTGGTACCACAAAGCATCCCCTAAAGCGCCCCATGTCTGAGGGTTGAAAACATTGGTGCTATTTAGAATCAGATCACAGTCTTTAGCCCATAACAAGAATCTGTTCCAATCTGTGGATTCAATTTTCCTGATGTGCTTTTTCAAAATCAGTGGCATCGTCTCTGGGATGTCCTTTTGTTCCTGGGACAGATCACTCCCCATAGTTCTTAGCTGCTTACTCTCCATCCTGCAGAAAGGTCAATTAGCACCATGAGCTTTGTTTCAGCCCATGGGCTTCATTTCAGCCCCCTGTAAAGTTCAGCTGAGCATCGTCACCAGTGCAGCCACTAGTTGCCTATTTAAGTCCCTGTTTGGCTGCCTTTTGTGACAACTAATTGCATGGACTAAAACAGCACTTCTCCAGCAGGCCCCTCTCTGCAGAGCATCTGCCACATCACATCTCTTCCCCCAAGGTCAGGTAGAGACAAGCTTCTCTCTGCTGCCATGGCATTTGGCAGGCGCGTCTCACAGCCTGTAGCTCAGTTCCATCTTATCTCTCTTCTACACAGGCCACAGCCAGAAAATACTTACTTGTGTACTTGCAGTAGTCAGTTCTCAGGAATGTTTCAGACTGGTTGTGTACGAGTAACAAGGTCAGTGGCATGCATAGAAAAACTGTGTCAGTATTTCTCAAACATGACAGGGAAAACTCATTTTTACAGCAAAGACAAAAGTCCTTGTGACTCCTTCCAGTGTATGGAAAAGCAGTCTGTGCTGGGGAACTCTACAGAGTCAAGATGCTCCATGTGTGCTTGGGAATTAGCATGTTACAAAATGGAAAGAGATGATGCTCAGAGACACACAGGGCAAAAATGCCTACTCTGCCCAGTAGCCAGGAATCTGTTTTGCTGGTCTTGGGCAGCCAAGTACCCCTAAGAGCCACTGCCCCATTAGTCCTTAGCACAGTCTGTAGGCACCCTAGGCCTTCACTGCCTATGGGGATATGACAGGCCCTGATCGATTTATTGGTGGATACAGAAACAAAGCTAAAATTTGCCCAGAAAACTGCAACACAAATAATTTCCAAGCCCAGAAGAGCTTCTCCACTTCTACAGTGGATCAAGACCTAAGCAAACAGGACAACCTAAAACCAAAACCAACAGTGCATCTGTGATGGACATACCAGCAACTCTCACCACTATCCCAGAGCCTCTCCAAGCTCCTATGCACTGCTCATCCCACAGTTGTCTTGGCCACAATCCCAAGCGCCTCAGAAAACAAGGAACATCTCATTTCAAAACAAAATCCAGCAGAAGAATCTCACACATTCTTTTTCCACAGTTTCATCCATACAGCAGGTTTCGTAGTTATGTGGAGCTCTGCCCAGAGCTATGTTTCAATACAAAAAGAGTGATTAAACTGAAAGGTAACAAACCAGAAGAGATAAATGCAGACGACCAATACTGGAAAGGGAAAATTGCCTAGCACCAGTACCAGCTGTGAAGGATTTTCAAGTTCAGCTACAAAGTAAATCCATCACAGAAAGGGAAATATTAACAAGTGACTAGAGATATAGTACCTGTATTCTTGAGGCACACTTACTTTCTGGTTCATTTTACTATCTGTATATTTTAATATATTTTAAAATTTAAGTTTCTGCTAGAAATTATTTTCACAAGCTTCAAAACATTCTTCGAAGAGCTACTCATCTGCTTAGTGACACAGACATGGGGCAGGGCTTATTTATTAATCTAGGAGGATTACACTTCAATCTAGATCAACCTTTGCCTGCAGGTAAGAGCAGTAGGGCAAATAAATCAATCAGATTTTCCAAATGCAAAGGCATGAAAGGAACAGAATCCTAAAGGAAATCATGTCATGCTTGGATGGGGAAAAGAGGTGAATATAAGGAGATAGCCACTTATTTTTTATCTGTTGTCCAACAGCTGCTGGAACAGGCAAATTCTATTCCCACTGACCTGTCAGCTCTGAACCTACCTCTAACAGCTGAAACAGGTCTCTATAGCTAGTTTTTTCAAATGAAAATGTAGCACTTTTCTCTGATCTCTTTTTTCCTGCCTTTTTAATGTGCCCACAGATCACTTTCTCACTGGAAGAAAGCTCATTTTTCACTTATCTTCCCTCTCCCTTAGGCAAGTAAGAAAAAGGCATCAAAAGCAATGCTAAAGGAAACACAAACACACAATACAGGTAAAATATGCATTCTCTCCCCATCCCAGGATACAGACAAACCACTTACTCCACTGCACGCTGGAATAAGCAGTGTCATTGAGACCAATCTTGCAATAACTAAAAATGCAGAAGAAAATTCTGTCCTCTTCAGAAAAAAAATTTACAGCTTCTATCAGTATATAAAACAAATGAGAAACAAAAATAACTCAAATCTTCCAATTAACTGAAATTTCTGTACTTAAATTCACATGAGTCTGGCAGAGCAGTAAGGGCAAATCACCTGGTGCCAACCACAGAGGTATTTCAGAGTAAAGCCCCATAATGCCAAACCTGCAATAAAGTGCCTGCAGGGAAGTCTTTCTGACCCTGGTAGTAAACATGGGTTCATGTCCTGAAGTATGGAATACATTAGTTTTGCCCAGTATTTTTTTCCCAAGTATTTATTCCCTCCTCCTGCTTGTAATAGGTAGCAAAAGAATTCAGTCCTAAAATACTTAATTTAAAGGGTAAACAAGTTACTTTAAGTACAGCTTGCACATTCACCAAGTTGCTCTGTTCCCATCATTGGAATAAAACATGAAAATTCATGACACCACCCAAAAAAAAGGAGTTCCTACTGCCTTAAAATAGCCAGTAGGATTTTAATCTGCTGGCTCGGAGAGGTACACACTTTCCACCAATTAAATATTGTCATTGTCAGCATCTTTAATAAAATAAATTAATTACAGTCAAGGACTACTCTCATAATTAGCAGTGTACAAATCCATTTGTGCTAAACAACAAAAAGTAGAATCAAGTTCATAAAAAGATTTCAAAGCATTGAATAAGGCATTGTTTCAGCAGATACTGCTCATTTACTATAAGTGTCACAAAGCCTGAACTTACAACACAGGGTTCAAAGACTTAGTCCAGAGGAATCAAAGGACAGAGGTCCCCACAATTACAGCTGCTCAGTGCACATCAAGCAACAGTGGCAGCACTTTCACAAATCAGCACCCACCCAAAGGTCAGTGTCTGAACAGACCCATGGTCTGCAGGGGTGGCTGGCAGGAAAGGCCTGGCTGACTGTGCCTATTGGTAATTGCAGCTAATGATGCAGGTCAGTGCTGGCATCCTGATACCAGCACTGCCATCTAAATAAACACACATTCCAGCATCTGAAGTATCAATATCATAAACATGGTAAAATGAGAAATGTGTTTCTAATTTCCAAGTGCCTGTAATTATCCATTAAAGCTTTGCAACAAATTATTAATTCCATTTATTGCTAAGAGTGATGCTGGAAGAGTACAGCGGACCAAAACAAGTGAAGGAAAAAGAAAAGCATAAGTGAATTCAACTATTTTGCTCAGAGAAGAGTACTAAAGGTCATTCCAAGTGCATACAGTTGAACTTTTTTTTTCCCAAATGCATTCCACAAAAAACGTTCTCAACTATTTGTATTGAAAGATACAATTAAGAATAATTTTTACCACAGCATTCAAAATGCTGCTAATGTTCTAAGCAACACTAATAGCACACCATTAAAAATTATCTAAATTAAAAGACTATAAGTATTATCTATAAATCACTTCTGCTATTTTTGGCTACCTGTGGAGTATAAAACTATATATATATATATTAATTTGCAATAAAACAAAATGTGTTTTATTAGAAGTTTAAACATAAATTTATTATATGCTGTAACAGACAGCACCTGGGTAATAAGAAATGCTTAGATTCAATATTCTGCTGTTTTGTTCAGAAGCACAATCGGCTCTCTACAGCCTGAAAAGCTTAACTTTGCAGAACCACATGGAATGAAAGCTTATTTACCACACTCTATCCTTTGCTCTTCGGAATGAATCAGGTTCTTAAGCATTCCACACACACACACAGGGGTTTGTTTGCTTTCCTTTTTTTTTTTTAATTACTCTTGTTGGAGGTTAGGATTTTTTTTTTTTTCTCTCAGGGACTTTTGTCCTATTTGTTGCCTAAGAGATGATAACCACTGGTACTTAAAAGGCAAAAGAAGTGGCCAAGGTGGGGGAAAGGGTGCAGCTGGCTGCTCTTAGCTGGGGTTTTTTCTCCTGGAAAGGGCAAAGACAGGCCGAGATTTTGGCTGGGGGGTGAGGGGCTGGGCTCAGCTCCTCGCTCACTCTCACTCTCAGATTGGAGGGGAATGGTCAAGTTGCTGCTACTACAGGAAGAACTCACTGCCACCGGGGACTCTAGCCCCATATTGCTTCTTCTTTACCATGAGTGAGCTTTGCTCGTAGGAGCAGCCGGTAAACTGGGACCTCAGTAACACCCGACCGCACTGGAAAGGACCCTCACCATCTACTGGGGTGCCTCAGGGGAACACCTGGGACCCCAAACCCCTCCCCACTCCGAGGGAGCCTCTCCTGGCTGCTTGCAGGAGCCTGGCTGGGCTGCCACTGCCCAGCCCCGCTGTCTTCTGCCACTGCTTTGGGTTTTTCACTACATTCTACCCCAATACCCCGTGTCTGCCCTACTCCCCACGGTTCCTGCTATGGCTGCGGAGTTTCTGCTATGTTGTGTTTGCCACTACGGGGTGTGCCCGCCTCTGCTGTTCCTGCTACAGCTCATTTCCCCATCCAGAGGGGCACTGGGACCGGCTGTCCATGGGTTTGTAAAGGAGGCGCCTTCATCTCTCCCCCGCTACGCCCACCATTAACCACGTGAGGATGTGGCTGAGCTGCGGCACAGCGCCCCCTGCAGGCGCGGGGGGAATCACCGCACCCGCCCTGCCCGGCCGGGAGCCAGCAGTGCCCCTGCTGGCCATGGCAGGAACTGCACCGCAGGGGAAAGCGCCTGACAGCCGAGAGATGCCGGGACTGGGTTTGTGCTCGGCTCGGAGTTTGACTGCCTTGTTATACATGTATATATATTTATATTAGTCAAGAACTGTTATTGCTTTTCTCATATCTTTGCCTGAAAGCCCCTAAATTTCTAAGTTATAATTTGGAGGGAAGGGGGTCAGGGGGTCACACTTTCTATTCCAAGGGAGGTTCCATCCTTCCTTGGCGGACACCTGTCTTTCAAACCAAGACAACTCTCTCACAAATTTGCCAACTTTCCCTTTACTACTTCAAGAAATATACATATTTTATCTCCCTAAAACAAAAGAAATACACAGCTTCCTTCTGCCTGATTTGTATGTTTCTTTATCATTTTCCTGGAAGAGATTTTCTTTATAGGACATCAAATCAATCATGTTGCAATAGACAGAGAAGATGGGCACATCCTTCCAGACACACTTAGCCACAACCCTAAATACCTAGGTCTGCTCTGGACTCCTGGCAACACAGACACTGACTCCAGGTATGTTCTGAGCATGCTGTGAACAAACCTTTGGCACAAACACTGCCCTAACAGTGCAAATCAAGAACTCTGATACAAATCTGGAGGAGCTGACACTTATTTCAGAAATATCCCTTCTGTTATTGTGGCTACCTCTTTGTACTAAGTACTTTGTAATACAGGTAGCAGAAGAGCACTGAAAGATAGAGTATCCAAGCAGGTTAGGGCCATCACATCTGCTTTCATCTCTGATGCCCTCCCACCCCAAGCTACAGGTTTACAAGAAGTATTGGATATGAATCTTCCACCATCCAGACCACTTGTTGAGCAAGGTCTGTTCTCCTACTTTGCAAATCATCCAGCTTTATCCCTGCATGTCTCCTTTTTGAGCCTTTGTTGGTTTTTTTTTTCCTCAGCCTCCTTGAACAATCTTCTAATCGCTGATGGAAATAAAAGCCAGTATTAGTTTCAGCATACTCAAGGGAAGCAGACAAATGCCTGCATGCATGACTAGAGTCTTGCTGCAAACAGGCAGGGCAGGCTGCCTGCCCAGCACACCCTGTAACACAGCCTACAAGAGGAGCAGCCCAGCACCTGAGAGCACATCAGGAACCAGTAGCCAGGGATATGTCAGGAGTCTTCTGTCAGCAGAAACCTACACATGAACAGACAGCTGTTGGTCATCAAGCCACAGTCACAGCGCTTCAAACAAAAGGAGAAGCTTTGCTGTCTGAGCGATGCTACATGTCAGAAGAGGAAGGGATGGCTGGGCACACCTTAGACAACACACGGAAGCAGCTGCAAGAATCAGGCAGAGGCATTCAAAGACTGTGGGGTCTCTTTGTCCAACAATCAGCCAGGGGAGAGTAAGAGCATGTTAACATCAACAAGTGTCAGCAGTAGGCTCTGGTACAACGTATGGTCTCAGGTCTGGCCAAAGTGCCCATGAGGGGATCAGATCTGTCTGCTCAGACCTGGTGGTCACAGAGGGGCTGTTGTGGAAAACAGAGTAAGTTGGCACGAGAAGATCTGATTAGCCAAAACAAACTGACCAGATTTCCAGGTAACCAGAATTCAAATTCATGCTTGACCTCTCCCTAAAGTCAAAGGGTTTTGAACACACACTTTCAGCCCTTTTCACAGCAGACACAGAAAAAATGCTTTCTTCACAGTCCATCTCAGACTCTGAGCCATCCCAGAGAAAAGGGTGTCCTTGCACCTAATGTCTGGCACCTTGCTGCACAAGCTATTCAGATACCTTCCACACAAAGTGAGGAGAACAAAAGGACAGAAACTCAGCTGTACCTCAAACTCAGCTGAGGCTCCCCCAGGCAGAGCTGTGGTTGAGACAAATACAGAAGGAGGCCAATCCATCCTTGCTCACAGTCAGCAGATATAGGATTCTGGCCCAGCACTGAAGCACACAGGCCACTTTTGAATATCTACAGCTTTTTCTACCATTCATCTCTGGATCAAATTTGGACCAAGGTAGGAGTTTTCAAAAGCACATCCCAAACTGTGTTCAGAACCTTCATAATACATTTTTATTTTGAGACATTTCCTATCTTTGTTCATCCAAAATCAGAACCTCAGGAAAAGTGGCAAGTTTTGTATAGTCAAGCAGCTGTTCTAAGAGATAATCTATGTTCCTAAAGACAGAACTGACAGTTCCTAGTTCTAAACCAGAAACCAGCCCTTATTATTCTCTCCAGAAAACAAAGTGAAAACGTAGGGTTAATTGAATCAATAGGTCCTATAATTAAATGCTGCCAAGTTAGCTGACATGATTGGACTGCTGGATTTGGTTTGTTTGGAGGGTTTTGTCTTGTTTATCCAGAGGTTGCATATACTTTATACAGCTTATTTTGCAAACAGCTATTGAAATTTAGTTTTAAACTCTCTCAGGGAATAAAATGACAAGTTTCACAGAGAGAAAAGTAACTTTTTATAGACTCAACTCACTGGAAGCTACTGCAATCTAACTGTCTTAGAGCTACTATAAGTACTAAAAGAAATAAATCTTCCTACTTCTTGCTGGGGGCTTGACACAAGACAAGAAATACTCCTCAAGTCCTCGTACCCATGAGTGCCAAGTCTAAATGAAGGAGCAAAATTTGCTAGAGGACCTTAATTCTACCTACAAATCCACAACTTAAGCATTGTCAGATGTAAACTGATTATTTCCCTGATGGCAAAAAGTACCCCAGATTTTCAATAATCAGAAAACAGAGCTGCAAATGGCATTGTCTCTTTCCAGATGGTGCAAGTCAGGTACAGATTCAATGAACTCATCACAGTTTCTGATTTTCTAAAATCTGCTGAAACAAATAAATTGTTTCTGTGGTGTAATAAATAGTCTCAGTACATCACAGAACGTTAGAAAAACATGTACTTTAAAAATGGTAAAAGAGAAACAGCGTATCATAACACTGGTCAAGCCTATCAACCAGCATATCCTGTCTCACAGATTGCAGAAACCAAAGAGAATTCACCAAGCCACACCTTTTCACCATAATTCCTTTAAAACTGGCACCCTAACAAAGATGCAGGATACTGAGTACAAACACTAACACTCTGAAGTGGATGTGTGTTATCCCTTTCTGCCATCTCCCCAGTCAAGACAAAAGAACAAAGATCAGTTTCATCTGCAAGACTGCTGTAGGGAAAAACAGCAGTGAGTGTAAAACCATAAGGATTAGCTCATCTTTTCTCCTTAATACAACAGCAAACAATTAGTGTTTAAGTAAAATGGGTCAATCAAGACCTCAAATCCTCTTAACAGCTAGTACAGTAACCCATGTGGCCACAACAATCCAAATTAACCCCATGGATACATCAGTTCTTTCCTCTGATACCTAGAAACCAATTACAGATGTCACATTGAACGTCCATCTAAAACACCCTTGTATAGTTTAGCAGCATAACCTGTTATTAAACCTTCCCACACAATAAAAGCTTTTTCCTTTACTGAGACAGGCAGCTTAAACCATCTCTGTTTTCCAGCACCAATCCTCTAAATCAGCTCCACCCCATGGAAATAAGTCTCACGCTGTTTTTTATTAGCTGAGATGCAGTACACAACTGTTGCTCATGAGCACACCTGTACATGAAGCAGAAGGATGGAAGAAAAAGCACCAACCCAAAATATGTTAAGACCCACCCATACTCTGCCTTAGCATGTGCACATGTGTTTGGGAAGAGATAAGCCATGTCATGATATCAGAGAACACTGCACATTTCCAAAGCTTTCTCTGGAAATACTTGGTATCTCTAAATATCATCAAGGGGTTTACAACATTGAGACAACATAGCATGAATTTATCCTCCTTCTCTTTTCAGAAAAAGCATTCCCTTTTCTGTAAAAACATGCTTAACTTTTAAGCACACCTAAAGCTGGCTTTCAAGCACAATTAAGCATGTGTTTGAACTGAATAAATACAGATGGACCAAAACAAGCATCCTTGAGTCTTAAGGAACAATTCTACTTATCAGCATCTGCATACTTTTATTTCTTTGTCAAATGCACACATGGACTTAAAGATAGCACAAAACCCAAATTATCTAGATCATCAGATGACTCAGTTTGGAAAGGTGGGAAAGTGACTTGGGATGTCACCTAGTCTTAGGACCCCTATTACACCTTTCCAAATTTCTGGTCATTATTTGTGTGCATGTTAAGTGCAATACTCCCTAATCCCTTCATAGTTAAAGCTTCAGTTCAGCTTCAAGTGTCCTGCAGCCAGAACTGCCTTTTCTGAAACCCAAATAAAGCCAAGGGGCTGGTTTGTTTTTTTTTTTTCTTTGACTGTGAGCCAGAAGTTTTACCAGAACAGCTCTCAGCACAGCCACTGCCTGCACTGTAGGCCAAAGATCTGTAAGGAACTCAGGCTTTAGGCACCAGTAGAGCTTTTATTTTCCTTTCTTAAGCTGATTATCATTTGTCCCACCATGGCAGATCAGATTTCAGATCCTTCATATGCTGCAGATATGTTACAAGCCCTGTAACATATTTACTAGAGACACTGGTAATAAAAAGGTGACAGAAAGCCTCCATCATAAAGTCCTAACAACCTAAATTCTTTTTGACTTCTTCTTCCAACCCCATTAAGAAAACAAACCTGTCTCCAACACACATGTATGACATGCCACATTGGGAGGTGAAGATGAAACAGCCCAGCAGAATCTGCAATGGGCCTCAGCTCTGTTTCTGTGGTTAGTTATTTCTAGCAACTTCCACAGTTGTAAGTGAGCATAGTGCCAGAGCTAGAGGGGCCAGAGCCCACTCTGTCAGTACACATAGCAAATGTTTCCTCTGAATTTAGGTATATGGTTTAGCAGGGTAACCTGTACAGAAAGGACCATGACACACTGAAAGGAAAGGTATGCTTCTGGAAAAACATCTAGCAACAAGGGAATTCTTAACCCACAGACTGCAGCAATTCATTTAGGCACTGCTGTGATCAGATCGCTCCTGCCTAAGCACAGCACCTCAGGGGTCATTAAATGACAACTATTTCTTTATTATCCAAACATATTAAAGACCACAGCAAAGTGGGTATGATATAACATTCCATAATAATTACATCAGTCCTCTAAATCAAGGCTGCAAATGCAGCTTTACGTAACAAACTGCATTATAAGCACAATGACTTGCCCTCCAGTGTGCTAAAACTCTCCACAGAAGAACAGCAACTTTTAATTCCCAGGATGACAGCTCTTTGGTTTCTCTCAAACACCCACAGGAAATGTGCAATATGGGTGCAACAAACTGAAAAGTTCCAAAAACCTGTCCCTTGATGAGATAAGAAAAGATGAGAAGAGATAGAATTTATGGCACCGTGCACACTGCTGAGATCATCCCTCCTCCCAGAGCCCTGTGCCAGGGCTCACCTTCGTGTTTCATTACCATGCCGAACAGCCTCACTAAGCCATTGGGGTTATTTTCAGCATGTTACTTTAGCTCACCTGCAAATGCCTGAGCTCCAGGAAACTGGTACCACATGAAGACTGAGGTCTTGCCACTGCTGGTGCACCATCAGTGAAAATATGCAAATGAAATAGACAATGAGGAATTTGGTGGTTCCCAGCCCTAGGCGCTACACAGGTGAGTTTGGACTGCTCTGTACATATCACACTTTCAGAACATCAGCTGGAGAAATGAACAACCATCCACAAACTTAAATGGACTGCCTTTACCCTAACTGAAGAGAGCTTGTAGCACACTCAGGGGAAGTGGCCAGTCTTTCACTGCTCATGAATCACTTCTTCATGATCAATGACGTAACGCAGGGCCAACTTCACTACGTCGTGCCCTCTCAGCACATCCTCTTCCCAGGCAAGGGCTGAGGTGCTGTGATTGTGCCATCCAGTCAGGAGGGAAGTGAAAGAAGCTATAGAAAATAAATACATTCTGCGGCTGAGCCTCTTCTTGACTCTTTCAGCAATGAGATCTGTAGTCTAGACATCCCTGCCAGTCTAAACCAGCACAGGTGAAGAGAAACAGGTTCTTGCATGGAGAGAAAACCAAAAAGGTTCGTGGAGAAAATGGGAAGAAACCAAAGGAATATGTGATTCAATCTCACATGAAAGAACCCTTCTGAAAACAAAAGGGACAGGTTTTCTGAACAATAAGCAGCACAAATGCTGGACAGCAAGTGATTTTTTGAGGATGGATGAAGTATGATTTATTGGCATCACCACAGAGACATGACAGATTATGAAAACTGATGCTACAGACCTAGAATAAGTAAGACTTGCAACATATGTGTGCGCACATCCCATTTTACTGCATTTTAATGCTATGTTAATTGCTATGTTAAAATGCTATTCTCTATGTTAATGTTCACTTACAAGTGAAAATCTACACCTCTGTCTCAGGAAGAACCCTCCATGAATATCCACCAAAACACAAGAGAATATTTTTATTCGGAGGGAAACTGAAAGTTCCTGCTTGACCCAGGGAAATTGACCATGTTGGTATCTTTCCATACGGAGATCAACTCTCCCGGCATGCGGCACACCCCCTTTCTTTCCCGAAGGTGTTCCATAAAGCACATCTCATCCAAAGGGCAGGTCGGAGTGTCTCGAACGAGCACAGCACAGATCAAGGCGAGCACGGCTTGTCTGGTGGCTCGGTGCAGCACCACGGCAGCGCAGCGCAGCACACGCCTACGGCTCCTACCTGCAGCCATCTGAGCCAGGCACATTTCACATCATTTTCTCCTACATAAAAACGCATTGTTCGCCGCTGGGCTCCCGTGCACGGCTGTTTCCTCCCTGATCCATGCAATACAGGGAATCATTTTTTTAGGTGGGGGTTTCTCCCCGATGCAAATTAACAGCGCTTACAGCCCTCCCCTCAGACAACGCTCTTTGTTCAGCCGCGTAGATCCCCTTAGAGAAGCTTAGGGGTGGGAGCAGTAGAGGACAGAGGTCCACATCCCACGGAAGGGTTTACAGCCCGCCGATGCTCCGAGCCCTCAGCGGCAGCCGCCCCCGTGAAGGTAAAACGGGCGGTACCGGTGGGCCGCCCCACTCCATTCTTACCTCCGGGAGGTGGGGCGGGGGCGACCCGCGGAGAACTCCGGTCTGGGTCCGCGACTGAAGGACCCGAAGAAGGGACCGAAGGACGGACGGAGGGAGGGAGGAAGGGAGCACCCTCGGGACCGGGGTGCCCCCAAAAAGGGCTCGCGACAGCCGCAAGGCGGGAAGCGCGCGCGGCTGCCCCCCACCCCCTTCCCTGCACTCCGCAACGGCACCGGCCCCGCGCCTCCTCCTCCTCCTTCTTCGACGGGGCTCGGCGCGGTCCTTACCTGAGCGCCACGGCGGCTGCCGGCACCGACGGNGAGCGGCCCTCGCTGCCGCCCCGCCCCGCCCCGGCCCCTGCATTGCAGAGACAGCGAGGCTCCGGGACGCCCGGCCCGCGCCCAGCCACCGGTCCGCTCGGTGTGGCCGTGTCCAGCCCTGCCCTGCCCTCCTGCTGGTGGAAAACCTTCCCGAAAGCCCCTCACCTGATTTCATTTGGATCTTCCAGCGACGCAAGTCCAGCTCAGTCTAACTCGTCCTTTTCCTCTGGAGAAAGAGAGCAAATAATAGTGAGATCGGTGAAAAAAACGCCTTTTACAACACCCTCAGACACCGCACTGCTGCTCACTTCCACGCTGCTTTCGTAGGGCCGGGCTTTCCAGCCATTTCCTGGAATCTGGCAATAAAAGATATCCTATTACTTTGTCACTTACGCGTTCTCGAACTGAACTGTCCCCCTCAGGGTGTCCATTACAGTTGCTATACTCCAAAGTCGTTCCTCCCACAATATCGCTGCTGTGGTAGGGCTACAGCATCAGCTCATCTCTCATGTAACATCCAGAACCTCGTCGTTTCAACCCACCTGTGCTGGAGACGAAGGAGTAAAATACTGCTTTCGTACCTCTTCTATTTTCCTAAGCAAATTTTAGTTTGTTAATAATTCATGACTGCAAAAGTCAGTCTGTTGGAATGTTAACCAAAAATTCTGAGTATGTCGTGTATGTATTAGCCTGTAATAATGTTTTGAAGGTACTATATTTGGATTCAGTGAAAATATATTTGGGGACCTAGAGTGCACACTATGACCCATACTGCAGTGGAAAAACTTTAATCATTAATTTCAGTTTGGTTGCATTTTGCTCCATCACTGTGAGCAAGTTATCCACATTTTTTTTCCAAAATGTCACTAATTTTAGCTAGCCAGCTTGATTTCAAGCATGATTTTCAGGAGTACTGAGGACTTGGGTTTTTTCATGGGTTTTAGAGGTTATCTAGAAGATTTCATATCTGTAATTTGGGCCATATGTGTCCTAGGCTAAGTGGTCAAAATGCAGTTCAGGAAAGCCTAGGTCCCGCCCTTGCGTCTGTTTCTTAATTTCTAAAGAAATACCTTCAGCAACTGCTACATATACTCCATGTTAAGGGTATGTCAGTGTTAGTGAAGTGACTTGGGAATGCCAAGTTACTTTCTTAATTATTTTTATTTATTTGTAAATCAGGAAATTTTCATTTAAAAAGAGTGAGGACTACAAACACTTCTTCCAGTACTTTTCCTGAGCCCTCTTCAAGCTCTTTGAGAGAACTTCCCACCGCTGCTGTTTTCTCACATTTCATCTGTAAATCAGTGTCATGCAAAGGGAGCAGGATTTTGCAAAAGTGGCAAAAGCATCATGTTCCCTGCCTTTTACTCACCATCAGTGATGTACATTCTTCCAGAAATGCTTTCAGAGGAAATGGATTTGCTGCAGTCAGTCTCTCTCCCAGCCTGCCAGGGGGAAAGACACCGGTTCAGGGCATGTGCACCAGTGTCTGCAGTACCCTGAAGACCATCAATGCCTTTCTCCTGATGTTTTTTTCTTTCTGTGCCTCTCCTTGGAGGCCTAGGTGTCCATGCAAAGACATTGATGGAGTTCTCCCCACAAGCACAGGAACTTTGTCCTTCCTCTCACCACCTAGATAATGCAAATGCAGGCTTAACATAAAGCCTAATCAGAAAGCACCCATGAGAGGAAACAAGGAGCTGACTTGATCAAGGAGAAGTTGTTAAACTTCATCCAAATGGAAATAGATTAATTTAAAGCTTACAATATTTTTTAAAAAATGGGGTGGGGGGAGAGGGGAAAGGACAGTCTGTATTTTCATTGGAAACAAATACTGCAATGGGTATCATGGAAAAGGTGAAAAGATGTCTTAATGGAAAGACACATGTACAATACACTTTCCATAAACATTCCTGGAGATCAGAGGGGTGGTGTAACTAACCAGAGACATGCTCAGAATATTCCCTGTGTGATGAAGAATCAACGCCTCTAGCTCAGATGCAGCACAGCAGCAGCCTGTCTCTTTTCAGCAGCAGCCTGCAGAGAAAGACAGAGAGAGAGAGAGAGAGAGAAGGTGAGTCTTAGAAGTTAGTAATTCAGTTGCATCTCTCCTTTAAACAATCATCAAAGATGATGAAAAATAAGCACAGAAAAAATGGCAGTCACTATTTTCCCTGAGATAATTATCTAATCAAATTAGATTATACTTCACATGAAATATTCAGCAGCAGTGTTGACACTAGATGTTTTAAGACAGGAAAAATATTTTAATTCATGTTAGAGATATTAAAATGCATGCACATTATTAGAAATATTCATGCAGAGATCAGAAAGCATCATTCCACTAAGCGATAGTGGGGGAAGATTTTTTTGTATAAAGGAAAAAAAGAAAAATTGCATCACCTCATAAGCCATGAGCTTCGTAGTGTAGCTTTGAGATACTGAATTATGGATCCCTGTATGGAAGTCTGGTAAGTCAAATACAGAGGAATTTTTACCTGCCTACTAAAAGAAAAGGGAATGAAATTGCCTATCGTTGTCTTTAGAACAGATTAATTTGAAACTCTGTCTGGGGAATGCTGTTTTAAAAGGAATTTGTGTCAATACTTTGTCTCTTACTATATAGTTAAGTAACAATTCCCCACTGCTTTCCTGAGAGTTTTTTGGGATGCAGTAGTGGCAACCTAGGTATTTGGCATCACTTCAGACGGGGGAAGGAAACATTTAATTTCTCAAAAACACAATGACTCAAGCCTTGGCGCCAGTGTCACCACATTAGCTGAGCAATCCGAGCAGTCAAGACAAAGTCAGCTCTTATTTATTGATGATGGGAAGAGCTGCGAGCACCAGTGAGGTTAATGAAACACAGGAGTATGGCTACGGTCCCCTTGCACATTACTCTCAGTGGCATATTTGCAGTCTGTGGGCACGTTGAGCAGTTTTTTTTCCCCACCTTTCTCCTTGGAAACACCTAGGTTAAGGTGACCGGGAAAGACACGGCTCCCGCCTCGGCATTGCTGGGATGTTTGCATGGGTTGGAAAACTCTAGGGTCCCTCTAGTGCCCAACAGAGGCAATGGGGGGGAAAAAAGCGAGCTTCAAATGCTGATCAACGACTAAGCAAAATAAAAGCTTCCACTGGAAATAAAATGGACTTATCCCTGGCTTTGCATCACAAACTATGTTCAATTTTTTTTTCTGTTTCTGGCAAGAAACTCAACTGTATCTCATCAGCTTATATAGTAATATTTCCATGTAAAAGCCTTCCCTTTTTCTGCCTGTCTCCCGTTTGATTACATTTACCATTCAAACATTATTTGGAGGTGCTACCTGTTTGTAAATGTAAATGTCTCAGGTTGCTACAGGAAAGCTTTAAGCAAAGGTGAGATCTGGCCCAGTGGAAGGACTTGTACAAGAGCAATGCTGCCCTTGTTGGTTTAGTTATCTTTGGTCTTTTTGTGCAAGGGACTCTAAGTACCCATGTGAATTATGATGGAAGTATTAGCTTCAGGGAGCTACACTCTAATTTGCTAAATGCTTTTGATGTCAAAAGCCAGTCTCTGCATTAGTAGAATAATTTGAAAGCAGAGAGAGGGTACAAAGTACTTGGGCGACCAGCTCTTGGGGCTGCAAGGAGATAAGAATTGCAGTAGAGAATGCATTACAGCAGACACCTTCATTTCTCACTGCTGGGATTGAAAGGAAAGAGTCCCCAATGAGCCAATCTGAAAAATGGACAGTAGTGGTCCCTTAAAGGGTTCATGGTTGTGTGCAGAGCTTCTTCTCCTGTCATTTACCTAATCCAGCTATTTTTCCTCTCCGTTCTTGAAGCTTTGTGAACTTTTGGTTATGGGTCTAATTCCTTTGCTGAAGAGAAGAAAGCTGGGTGACAGACTTGTGACATCCCACAGAACGTTTTTAAATGTATTCAAAATGAAGGAAGGGGAGTACTGATCCTTGCACAATTGAGCTGTAGAAAGCTCTTAACCTAAACCAACTTTCACTGCTTTAACCCATTTTCTGGGGCACGGAACAATAGTTCATCTATTAAATTTCCACCTGAACAAGAAGAAAAAACCTAAACTCTCTAAGAAAATAAGTTCTGTTGCTCTTGGCATTTTCTAGTTAAAGAATGATGATTGCAAGGAAGTTTCAGGTTGGGTTACTTGTTTACCATCTCTAGCTTCTTACTACTACAAGCGTTGCCTTCTTTATCTATCTTGAGAATAAAACTAATGCACCATTCAGCCTTACCAAGTCTTTGAATGAAAAAAACTAAAATAACTCACTGCCTACTTACAGGACCAAACAGAAGATGAACAGAACATACAGTAAGTTTTATGTAGTGAAATCGCTTTGCACGTTGAATCTCTACAATTATTTTTGTAATTTTTATTACANGGACCAAACAGAAGATGAACAGAACACACAGTAAGTTTTATGTAGTGAAATCTCTTTGCACATTGAATCTCNAATTATTTTTGTAATTTTTATTACAAATTATTTTTGTTATTTTTGCTAATTACAATTTAATTTACAATTAATTACAATTACATACATTAAATTACAATTTAATTTACAATTAAAATTTGTAATTTTTACAATTATTTTTGTTATTTTTGCTAATTTTAATGTAGCAAAACTACATTAAAAATTAGCTTTTCAAAATAAATATGATGTCTAAGTTACTGAATAGTCAAACTGGTAAGAATACAAGGAATATACTATTTTTGAGATTTAATTTTCTGTTCTAGGGGAAAGTCTGAATTGTTCCAACAGAAGTTACTGGGGATTAAAGACCTTAGAAAGAACCTGTGAGATTCTTGCACATGGAAGCTCATCAGTGATCTGATGCACTGATAACTTGTTTTATTAGGGTGAATTTTGATAAGGCCTTTTTATATGATCCTCCTGTTACATTCAAACAGATAGATGTTACTGCATTTTCCAAGCCTAAAGCTTAATTCATCAGTTGAAAACAGATTAGCCTAGTCAAGTTAACACCACAATATGGGGCAACATAATTCATCTTGGGTTTGGGCTTTGCATTTCTTTTCACCTTTCTATGAATAAAATACTGATATTACTTCTTAAGAGAAGGGAAACATTACAGGCAGAATGAGGGGCTATTTTCCCACCACAACTGTGGCTGGAGGTTAAGCATGTATATACTTGGGCTCTTTCCCACTACCAAACTTCAAACTCAGGCTTGTACTCAGCCTTTGTGTGAGCAACAGTTGTCTAGTTTGGGTTTAGAATGGCCCTACCCTGATGGTTAAGCACCTTAATGGGGCAGCAGTACTTCCCTGAGTTGAGGAAGGTGGTCCTGAACGCCTGAAGACTGCCTGTTGGTTTCCTAGGTTATAAAACTGCTCTTCAGCCAGGGCCATCACCAGCATGAGACTCTTAACAGTGTCTGTCACTGCCCACGAGTTACCCATTCTGAATTACAGATGTTTTTGCAGGCTTGGTCTAGTGAACCGATACATGTTCTGCAACCAGCTCAGCTGCAATGCAGCCTGAGCACCTGAATGTTATCTCCTGAAAGCAGATCTGAACAAACCACAGGTTCAGTGAAGAGCAGTGCCTGTAAATACACTACCATAGTCTCTGCCATGCCAGCAGGTGGATAAACTTAAATAAAAATATTCCGCAAAAAAGGTTGATTGATCTTATTAAATCTGTCATCACTATAGGTAACCTATTCATCACTATAGGTAACCTAATTCATGTAACATGATGGGTCAATTCACCACTCAGCCTAACACTCACACAACTACTTCTGTTAGTTGGACTGACGTAGACCTCTTATTTTTCAATTACAACTGTGGGGTTTTATCATTTGAAAAGCCTGTGCTCCAACTCAGTTCAAAGAGGAAAGTTAACAGTGTTGCTTGGGGTGCTCATTCCCATAAGGTACCTCAGCCAGTGATCTAAATGCAAAAAAAACCCCAAAGCAAATAAACATTAAAAGAAGGATTACTTCTGCCTTGAATCTTGGATTCTGACAAAGGAGCTGCAAGAAAAATGTAAAGCACATTATAATCAAGGAGTTGATGGGTGGAAAAGGAAGTATTTCAGATGGTTGTGACACCTATAAACATCCAGTGTATGAAGCAACTCCTTGTCATCACTTGGTATTTCTGATTTTTGAAGCGTCTGCAGATGCTTGCGCAGGCTGGTGTGTTGCCATGGTTACCGTGGTGTGCTGAGGCTTTTAGCAAACTGACTGATCTGTTTGTGTACCTCCAGAGTGAAAAGAAAAAAAATCCCATCATTTGTGTGGCTGCTAGCAAAGGGAGCCTGACAGTGAAATGAAATGACTCTGCATAATGGTTTTCAGAACCTCCTCCTCTTGGAAATGATGGGGTAGGAAAGAGATGGAAGTTAATGAAGAAAAGGAGTGAGGAGAGCTGTCAAGTGTTTAGCCAAATCCCTCCTGCATAGCTCAAGGCAAGGTCCTTGCATGATAACGTCAGCTGTATGGTCAAGAAAAATCAATATGAGGTTTTAATAATTCAGTTTCCTAATGGCCTGGCACCTTGGCTTTCTGCAAGACAGGAGGAACAACAACAAGGATAAAAGGCAAAAGGGAGTGATCAACAAACAATGTAACACAGCGGAATAATTTGCTTTGAGTGATACCCTGGGACTAAGCAATGGGTGTGCGTTATGAAACTAATATTTAACTGGTAATGCCTTTATCTGGGCACAACTCCACTGCTAAGTGAGAGGCAAAACAGGTTTAGAAGTGACAGGCAAGCAAATACACAGGAAACCAAGTAAAAAACATGGGCAGCGTTCCAAACTTTGATTCTTTTCTTGGTGTTAGAACAACCCCATAAACTGCACATCTACATGGCACAAGTCCCTGTGAGCTGAATTTCCATACATTAATGTATGGAGATCTTATTAGGCAACAACACAACATTGTCCCACTTGATTACAAGTTTTGGGGTTCTGCCCTGCTGTTCTAAAGGGAGCACATCACAATGTATTTCACCAAGAGCTTTCCTTACTTTTGAGTTTAGTAAAACCACTTTTATGGGAGGGTTCCACATTACTTACATATATGCTTAAGCTGTTAACAAGAAATAATAACAATGTGAAATCATCCTTGGTGCATGTTTTCCCAGTAGCACTGTGTCACCATATATGAAGGACCGGAAGTCCATCACACAATATTTTATAGTGAACTCCTCTCCTCTTAACTGATCAGGTTTTGTTCATGTCACTTCTGCATCTTAAAACATGGGAAAAGGAGTTGACTCCTTCTGTGGTCAGCTATGGTGTCTCCTCAAGCTCACATCTGCAACGCAAATACCAAGAGCAATCTTTGGAGACAAGATAAAAAGAAAACCAAGACTGCAATCCTTGACTTTCCCACAGGTCCCCGTAGTCTGGCATCAAACTGGAAGTGTAGGTGGGAACTCGGTTGCTTTTGAGCTATGGACCAACACAACCAGTTACTCCAACAAAGCTCTTAAACACAAAGCCATTTAAGTTTCTCCTTGAGACCTTGCTCTGGGGATGGTCCAGCACTGTCCAGCTGATGGCTCTTATTTCTGTTTCCTGTTGATAACTCACACTGAACCTCAAGAAAATCATTCCCCAGGCTACCTCTCCATAAAAGCCCAAATCAGTCACCACAAAGCTGAGTCCTACTAGATGCTGCTGGAGGTTCAGAGAAACCTTCTCTTGCATGCAGATGAACTGTTACTAAATTCAGCTGTTGAGCTGAGCACTCACTTCCAGATTGATTGAATTGATGTTGCTGGAAGCACAGGACAGTGTCTTTCACACAGCTGCTGTGGGAACCAAAGATGTGTCCTGGGCAATTGGTGTCACTCATTTTCACGAGACTGCAAAAATGCAATTTCATTTTGTTATAAAGTTTGAAGTTATAAATTAAGTCCCTTACACAAACTATCAGGAAAGAGCTGAAAGGTGTTGCTGCTGTGGATACAGATCAGTAATAATTCATAGCAGCTATGGCTAGTTCTGCAGTTCACATTGATACTGCATTGCATAACCTGACTCCAGCAACTAGGACCTAACCCTGACAATCACAGTTTTCCTTTACAAAAACCCCTAAGGAGCTCCTCTCCTATCCTATTTCCCACTTCCAAGGACCTTGATTTAGCCATTTCTCCCCAAGCACACACCTTCCTTAAAATCAGTGTCTCTGGCCACAGCTTGCAAACAAGCCAGCTCCAGCAAAAGTCAGAGCTGTGTAAATTAAAGCTAACAGTCATGATCACTAAAACCTCAGAATTCAGGACATGTAATATTCCTGCACATACACTGATGAGCATCCTTTCGGTCTTGTCATATTTGAAATGCTCCAGTGCCTACTCTGCTATCATTTTTATTAGCTTTGTAGCTAAGCAACAGATGGGCAGTCCAAATGATGTGGCAAGGGCAAGGTATCTTGCAGAAATGTGGCAATTTAGAAGGAAAGTAATACTTTGAAGCTTGGGAGAACCTCTACAGCCCTCAGTGTGGTTCAGATCAATGCCAAAAGAGCTCAAAATTTGCCAGTGAGTTTAGGACAACAGGTCTATACTCATTGTGACTGCAAAACAAACCTAGAAAAATTATCTGCATGGCAGGAAATTCATGGCCTTCCATTTGGTGCAGAAAAAAAAAAGTGGAGGAACATCAGCAAGATTAAAGAAATATATCTGGGTAAGTTTTTCTAACGCTCAAACACAGCTAACACAGCTGGTGCTCGGACTGCCACAGCTGGCTTGGAAGCTAAAGGGGAATCATGACAAAGAATTAATAAAACCGCTCTATTAACATTAATGTTTAGGATAAATCTTCCCCTTCCAGGGGTCCTGGGCTGAGAATCAGACTGTAATTCTGTCATTTGGTTCTGGGGAAATTGGTTGGATGGTGGCTACCTTCACCCTCGTCTCAGCCACTTGATAAAGCCCTGACTCTAAACACAAACAACATCAGTCCCAATGGTGCTTTTTGGTCTGAGCCCGGCTTTGATCCCAACCTGGTAAAGCTGTGTAGAGACTTGCAGGCACTTTGTTGGCCAAAAAAAGCATGAAAATTTTTTTTTTTTTTTTTTTTTTTTTTCTTTTTTTTTTTTTTTTCTTTTTATTGCATAGAGCTCTGAGGTAGGAAAAAAATGCCATTTGGCAGCTTTCCTGAAGCAAAGTACGTACACCATCAAATATAACTGCAGCACTGAGGTATTCGAGCTGCTGCTGCTGCCCAACAGGCAAGCGTGCTTCTCTTCTAAAGCATCTTCTCTCTGCTCTTAAAAAGCACTTGCAGACATTTATGAATCAATGCCACACTAGTGCCCTAGGAAATGGCTGGCTGGAGAGGCAGAAGCAGCACTGAGATGCCAGGCTGGAAGCAAGGGGCACTGAGCCATCATCTTATCCTCCAAAGCTGCTGTAAAGCCAAAGACATGAAAGTGCGTCAGGCATCCTGTGCCCACCATAACATTTCTGTCTCCTCTTCAGATGAGCACATCAGAAATTTGGTGGCAGAAACAGAGAGGATTCTGATCTGACACCATATTTCACCACTTTCTAGAGTTCCTTTTTGTTCGTTTCACCCTCTCAGGCATTAATTTCATTGTTAATTCTTGCTGTGGAAATCACATCTTCCCATTATAGGAAAAAAGCTATAGCTCGAGTTTCAAGCCCACATTTAGGAACTGGTCAATGTGGGGGCAGCTCTCCCTGCTTTCAATCAGGATTTACACAGGCTCTACCAGTGACACTAGTCTCATGCTATTTTGTGCCTAGCTGGAGGCACCTTTATTGGAACAGATGCAGCTAGTCTTCAGAACTCACTAGCAGAGGGCTCTGTGAAGGTGGAAAAACTTACATGGACTCAAAGAAGGTAGAGACAAATTCATGGGCACTGGCACCTGCTGAAGGCACAGGGTCAGACCACTCACTCCCTGACATCTCTGAGCCTGGAGTGCCACGAGCAGGACCTCTGTAAGTTCTCTGTTCTCACACTCTTTCCCAAAGCATTCAGTACTTTCCATTATATTATCCATCTGCCGGTCTAAAACAGCCACAGTAATTATTTTTTTAGGAAGAAGAGTATAAAAAATATTGTAATTTAAACAATGAATCAAGTTTAGCCATTTCTCAAAAAGTCTTTTCAACTCAGAGCCTCCAAGCAGAAACAAAAGGGCATTTTTGTAGTGAGCGTGGAAGACTTGGCTCATCTCACAAAGGGAACTGACAGCCATAAGGTGTGATGTGATCTAATTTTAGAATTATCATCTAAGACTACAAATTTATTTTATTAAAGAGCGCCATAACTAAATTTTGATGCCATTAGATAATGCAATTAAATATTGGCTTGCTTGCAGGTCTTTGTATTTTGCCACAGATAAAAAAGACTGTATCTACAAATGGATGTCTTCTCAGATTTTCTTCTACAGGATATTTAACAGATACTGACACATGAAATAAATCCTTAAAATCTAAGCCAGAATCTTTTAATCTACAGAAGCAAACTGAAGAAAGTTGTATCTTGATATGGGAACCTACTAAATTTTTGCTACTCTGTGAACTCCACAAATTTTAAACCCTTCCAGGTAAGGGATAAATAATTCATTTAAGTTTTCTGCCATTTTCAGCTGAGACAATAAATAATAATAAAGACTATATGAGTTTTCTTAGGAAATAAAAAGACTTCAGAAGTGGAAATGGATTAAACATTGCTATATCATCCTTTAAATCCCATTCATATGGCCTATCCAACTAAATAAACACCCCACTGCATTTAGTGTAGTCTCTAACTACACTAGTGGTTTGATTCTGGACTCAGAAGTTATAGCTGAGCAATATGAGGGCAGTTTGAGGCAAAATGTTTGGGACCCATTGGAGGTTCAGAATTTGATGACCACAATTTGATAATTGCTCTTTTCCTAACACACAAGAAACCACCCCAACATAACTTGGTTCTTACAGCAGCCAGAGAAAACAATCAACTCCTCGACTTTTGTACCATAGGGAAGATCTGGACCGATTTACTCAGTTCACTGCAAGAACACCTTGTGGAAGCAAAGCACAGCAGTATTAAAGATCCATGGGAAGTGATATTTTTTACACAAGAAAGGCTCAATATTTGCATCCATATTAATGTGTAAGCCAACATACAGATTTTACTACAAACACTGTGCTTTAAAAATAAACAAAAGCACCAGTACACTGTGCTATTAATAAATAATGGCAATAACAATAAAGTAATAAAACACAGGCTATTTAATTTACTTTTGTAAGACCTAGGTCACATAGGATGCTGTCACAAGGAAACATTAACCATTATTTCTGCTTGTTGACGAAAACCTAAAGAGAAAAGCTCAGTCACCTTGTAGTTTGCAAATATTAAAAATAAAACCACCAGTTTTGCCTATGTCCTGGAGGAAGAAAGAACGCGGAAAAGGGCAAGAAAGGAAAATGTAATTTAGTGGAAATGGGTTCACTAGGCTTTCAGGTTATGCTTGGGCTTCTTTCATGTCTTCCTGTAGATGATGGTTTACTTGTAGCCACATTCTCCAAAGAGAAATTTTGGATAAGTCCAGGAGAAAAAATGCAAGGCTCAGAGCAGATTCACAGGTGTTGTGACCTGATCTTGTCTACAAAAATAAGAAAATAATGTGTGCATGTTTGTATGGCAGATTCATTCTAGAAAGTACGGTTTCCTGAGTGTTACCATCAGGACCAAATTAGATATTCTTTTTAATGCAACCATTTTCTTTATCAGATATATTGGTCCTTTCTGACCTCTCAATTAATGCATCTCAACAGTTATCTTAGAGAAGACCAAGCATGTAGTTGAAAGCTGCAGATTCAGGATAAGCAATGTGCCCAAAGCAAGTTAATTCACCAGCAGCATGGACATTATGTGCAGGAAAACAGCTGGAAGTCCTTTCTCCACAGGTGGTTCAGGTTAGCCCCCCATCCCCTCAATTCAGTCAGAGCTCCAAGTCTGCCAGTGAGTTTTACGTTCTTGTGCTATGGAAGTGCCTTTGAACATTTTGTCCATAAAACCTTTTTTTTTCCCCATATCTTTCAGGACAGAAAATGAATCCCAATAATTTCATTCGGTATAAATGAGTTCCTGTTACCCAAAGGATACTGGCTCACTCACATGGGCAGGGGAGTGTTCAGCCTTCAGTGTGGCATGTCCTGGGCATTGCAGGAATGAGTGAGTGGCTGTCAGTGGCATTTTGAGATAACTTGCCTTGATTTCTCAGATTGCTACAGAAAATCATGACTATATAAGGTGACTCCAGGCCCAGACAGACTCCAGTTTCTCAGTAAAGGTCTACCTTCAATTTTCTTCATAAAATATATATATATATATGCATACAAATATATTAAAAATGATTCTTACTGCAAGAGCTTAGTAAAATTGATTAAATGGCTCCCATTGGCTTCTTTGGGCAGTGGTTCAAAATATTAATCTGATTACCATTATGGCTCAAATTCAGCATGGTTGTTAAGTACACATCTAACTGAAAGCACCTGAACAGTCCTGTTATGATGATTCATTGATTTAAAAATAGAAATATGTTTAAATGCCCTCTTGAACTCAGTTCTAAATGAAATCAATACATGCCATGGCTCTTCTTCATGAAATATTAAGGCAAGATACATAATTTATTTTGCTCTGTGTATGCATATGTATTTAGCACTGATTATTCTGTAATGGACCTATACATAATTTAAACTACATAGCATCCATTTGGTGTGTGGAAGGGGGGAGAAATCTTCATTAAACCCCAAACAGTACATTGTTAGGTGATGTGGGGATTTAGTTCATTCTAATTCTGTGGCTGTCTGCATAATAAATTTTTGCACACATGTTCAGAAGGCCATTTCCAGAGAGAAAAGAAAAAATCACAGCCTGTTCTGAGGCTGTGGGAGGAGATCCTGCAAGCTTCTGCTAAAGGACAGGACTTCAGTGAGCACCCAAGTCAGGGTGCCCAAACCACTGCAAGGGCCACCAATCCCCCCCCGCAGGACTGTCCCTCAGCAGCAAAGCTAAGAAATTCCTCATTGTATTTAATGGTGCATTGTCCTGGGGAACCCAAAATCTTAATTGTATTCCATATCTATCTGTGCCCAAACTTAATATGGTCTATTTAAGACCCTGAGGCCAGAAAACAGAATGGGGGGGGGATCCCCAAAACCCAGGGATGGGATCCCCGAAATCCAGGGATGGGGGACCCCAAAATCCAGGGATTTCATCCCAAAAATTCAAGAATGAGGGACCCCAAAATCCAGGGATTCTCCCTCATCCCAGAGACCCCAAAATCCAGGAATAAAAAGAGTGGGAGCTCTTCCCTATCCCCGATCCCACTTTTTTGGGCGTGAGGCACCCTGGGCTCTTTACAAGTCAAGGCCCTCAGAGAGAGTCACTCTCTGGCCTTTGCCTCTTCACTTTTTCTTGCCTCTACTTACAAGAGTAGCAACTGGAGAAGCTACCCCAGCCCTCCAGCAGTGCCAATTGATAAAAAGATTAAAATTGCCAATTGTGCTCCAATTTTGAGTTCAAGCCAATAAAACTACAACTTCACATGGCTTCTGGTAGAAAATTATTACATAGGCAAAATTACCTGAAGAGTTTTAGAAAAAAACACAACTAAACTTTTATGCTGCAGTGGCTTTGATGAAAACATTTCATCTGTAGAATCAGGGGATATAATATTTGGAACTGCTTGTTGTATTCACCAAATTACTGACAGCAAAGTGTTAATACTTTACCCATGAGTTTTCCAGGCCAATCATTTACTAGGCATGCAATTATGAACACCTGGCAGAGCAGAGGACAAGCCTCCCATGTAGTTACTTGGAAAACCTGGTTGGAAACTCACTGGGAATTGATCTAAGCCACCTGAAAGTCAGGAGGCACAAACCTGCAGGTAAACCTGGTCTCCTACAAGAGGCCACCTCCCCAACTATGAGACACACATGTTCACAGCCCAACAGTCAACAGGATAAAAACTTGGAAAAATAAGAACAAACCTGAGGCTGGTAAACGTGTAGATCAGAAAGGTACAAGGTGCCGGAAAGCCTTTGTTGCACTCATGCCAAAGGGGTTTTTTCTTCTGTGGATACTGGGGACAATATACTGAATATATACTGACAGTATACTGGCACTATACTGGTCATGAAGACTGCTTGCTATGTGTTGCCCATCTCCATCCATCTCAGCCTCAGGTTGGTAAGTCAAAGTGAGGAGTTCCCACATCCTGAGCAAGCCAAAATAAGTCTCAGATTTCTTTGCTGAGCCCAGTTTGAGTCTGAGTTGCATGTACATGCACAGATAAGCTTCACCAAACTCACTGTTCACACAGCTGGATGCAGTAGTACAAAACACTCTGTAAAATAAGAGCTAAGAAACCTTTTCATTTTCTTTTTTTTTTTCTTTCCCCCTAAAGAAGTTATTTTTAAGTGCTGCCAAGATTTATGTTAGTTCAAAGTTTTAAAAAAAAGTCCTTGTCCTGTGCAGCTGCAGAGGCTTGGTGACAGATGGCGCTACATGAATATGAATTTGGTTTTTAAATAGCTACCTTAAATATTTAAGATTACATTTCCTTACACACAAAGTGCACCTGAGCAGTTCAGTATTTTAATTACTTCTTACACATCATAAATAATATATTAGAAATAAAGCTCAGGAAAACAATTTCTTGAGATGTCACAGGACAGAAAAGGGATATATACACATATTCTTTGGGACTCTCTGGGCAAATCTCCCTCAGAGCTGCAAGTTGCTCCCACCCTTAGTCAATAGTTGAAGGGTGGAAGCAAGAGGAGGTGGTTGCAGGTAACTCACTGGTCAGTTAATTTCCAGAGCACCACCTGCAGAGAATTTTTTCTAATAGTAAAGCAGCCTTAGTAAATATAGTAAATATTTACACAGCAGTGGCAAGTGTAATAACAGCAGTGGCAAATTTCCATTTGAGCCAAGCACTGCTCTGGTCCTAGCTGGGGATGGTCAGCTGGCTCCTCCCAGCCTCTGGAGGAGATTATATCCTCAAAGCACAGGTAGAAGGGGAGAACCACATAAACAGAAGGAAGCACATAGAGTGAAAAAGGCATTCAAAGCACCTCAGCGAGAAGACTGGAAGTGAAGTTTGCAGAGACCCACAATGATGTGAAATTTGTAGAGCAACAGTAAAAAAAAGTCAGTGTTTTCTTTGAACAAGTTTTGTCTTCTTCATTCCTGACTGAAAGTGTTCAAAGCCAGGCTGGATGGGGCTTTTGGACAAGCTGGCCTAGTGGAAGTTGTCCCTGCCCATGGCAGGGGTTGTAGAATGAGATGATATTTAAAGTCCCTTCCACCTCAAAGCATTCTTTGATTCTGTGACTAACCTGTGCCAAGAAGAAAGTTCCTACTGACTCATTGTAATGTTCTCTGCATCTCTCAAGCCTGCTCATACACCAGATATTTAAAGGGCAAATGTGATCACATGAATTTACCTTGATTTTTTCCTGTTAGGACTAGTAGGATCAGCGATTGCCTGAAACCAGCCTTTGACCTGCTGGATTAACTTCATATTTGGGATTCCTCTATAATGTCAGATAATGCTTCACATTTGGGACTCCTCTCTAATACTCAGATAATGTCTGGTGAGAATACCTTCTTCAGGAGAAAGGGGAAAAAAGGGACAATGAGAGCTGAGAGAAGAACATTGAACGTAAGTCACAAGATTTTGTAAAATGTAAGCTGTGGCCAGGAGAGATTTTCTTCATTCTCCACATGTGTGGATTAAACAAATACAAACATCTTAAACAATACAAGCAAGCTGTCAGTGTCTTCCTGTCCTTCTCACGGGATTCATACACACTTCATTCTGGTCAGTGCCAAGAGCTTCTCTCTGAGCTTTTCCTTAGGATCAGCATCATGCAGTGACAGCTGGTAGAGCCCCACCTGCCAGCTGGACCCTGCAAACTTTCACCCCTCCTCCTCCTCTCCATGAATGTCCAGCCTCCATCCCCACCTCTTCACAGCTTTCAACAGTGAAGTGAGAGAGCTCCTAGAGAGTTTTTCTTGCAGAACTGAGCTGGGAATCATTTCTATGTCATTAATTTTATTATTAAATATGCAAGTTCTAAACCATATTTAATAACACACTTGTTCCAGTTAATCTCCCACTATAAGCTCAACTATCATAATATTTGAACTCTAGCTGTGAGGTTTATATGGGCTAAACAGTAATTAGAAAGTTTAATAAGCACCCAGGGAAGCTTCCTGAGCTGCTCTGCATTTCCTCATTCAGGTCAAATAAAATCTGTTGTTCTGTCTTCTAAAAGGAGTTTAATGTTTCCTAAAACTCAGTAAACTGCTGGGAAAATTAAAGTGGGTTAAAATGCTAACTGCATTGGGGAGCAAAAAACACTTTCTAAAGCTCACTTTTTTTTTTTTTTTTTGTTCTGAAGAGGCTTTGAGAAGTGTTAAAGAGTTTAGAGAAGTCTTTTTACAAAAGCCACATTTAAAAACATGGTAGAGGAAAAGTACTCTAGGAGATGGATCTTGCAGCTATGCATCCGCAGTGGAATGATGCTCACATTGGGGTGATGCAGAGTTCTGAGCTGCATCTTTCTCAGATTCAGAAGCTGACATCCTTCACAGGACAGGAATTAGACCAGGAGAGTCACATTAAGAATATATATATATATATATGCATACATCCTTTGGAGTCCTGTTGAAATTTACAGAAAACCAACCATGCAAATTTCACCAAACCCCAATGAATAAATATTTCAATGTTTCAATTTAATGAAACAATCTTGCACTAGAACAAACAAGAAAATTACCACTTATACACACAGACTTTAGCATTTGTTTGCTGTAGATAAACTGCAGTGGAGCTGGAGGGTTGCCTAAACCATCTTTCTGGGCAACAGGAAAGCATAACCTTGCAGAGGAAAGCAAGGACATCTCCTGGACTGTGAGAATAACACCAGGGAAAAGGATCCAAGAGGACAAAATAGCTGTAAAAATCTACTTCTCCCACTTTCATAGTAGGCAGGAGCTGAAGGCCTGTTTTTCCACATTTAGAAGATCCTTGATGAAGGACATTTGGAGCATTAGCACACCAGTGAAAACAGAGCACTTGAGAGAGAATCAAGTTTGCGGAGGTTCAGGAAATATTCATATTGAAAGCTACTACAAGGATGTTAATTGCACGTATAACATATTCACACCTATGTTTCTTCATTTAGATCCATCACTTTAAATTGTAGATGCAGCTACAGGCAAGTAAGTGAAGGAAACTTGAAACAGTGACATCAGATTTTTAGAAGTAAATATTTCAAGCAAAATTCTAAATAGCCTGTGCTCAGTATATTTTTTTTCATATATCGGTATGCTTTGATGATGAAGCTATTCCAGCAGCTCAGTCCAGAATTCATCTGGAAAATGCTGGAGGGAAGTCTAAGACTGGAAGTACTGGTTTTCTTCACCCTCCTTAGCTACTGTCATTTGTCTGCATAATTTCATCTTAAGTTATCTTAAAAGTATTAATGTACCCATTATATCTTTTATCTCCATTTAAATAGCTGAAATTCCAAGCAATAGTCATATTTAAAAAAATACAACTTTCTTCCCTGAATAAATAAGGAAAGCTGTAGAACTTCAGCAACTGCTCAGTGTCAAATTCCTCCTGCCACATGTTATTCCTCAGCACTAAGGGAAAATCCAATAAATCTACATTAAATGCTGCTGCCCTTGAGCCACCACAACGTTGTCTCAGGCTGTATTTTTTGATAAAGCAGGAGGGAAGCATGCTGCTTTCACAGCTCTCCAGTGCATTGAATGTAATCACTTACATTGAATCATAGTGATGAACCCCATCACTGCTTTAGAAGATCAACCCAGTTTTGTGTTTGCTTTATTTTGGGGGAGAGGGAAGCTTCAAGGCTTGCATAAAATGTCAGAAACTCAAGAAAAAATTTTTTCTTATGTGATGCTGGAAGAAATTATTTCTTTCAATTTCACTTGCCATACAAAGATATTCACTTTTACTTCTGTTCTGGTTTGAGAAGCAAGACCAGCAGGACGCCCCAAGTCAGAAATACAATTTATTAGAAAAAGGGAAAATAAAACAAAAAGGAAAGAAAATACATGCAATAAGAAAAACCACTGACAAAGTCAGAATACAACCTGACACCCTGTTGGTCAGGGTGGTGGCAGCAGTCTACTTGCAATGGTGGCTGCAGTCCTCCTGGAGTAGCAGCTATGGCTCTGTTGAAGAAGTGGTCCTGGAGAAAAGGTCCAGTGATGGATGGGCCTGCTCTTCTCTGGGAGTCCAGTGGAGAAGGCTAACCAGTGTTCTAAGTCTCAGGCTTTTTATCCAGGTAGAGGGGGCTTGGTTCCTCCCCATCCTGGAGCATTTCCCAATGAGATAATGGGAGCTTATCAGCGGCTTAATGGCCTATTAACAGAAGATCTATGGAAGAGATAAGGAAAACTGCTCTTGATAGTTTTCCTTATCAGCTGGCTTATCAATAGAAGATCACATCCTCATCCCAGTTCCAACTGATGGTAATTGAATAATACACCTAGTTATATCTACACTGCAACCTATGACAACTTCATTCACTGTTTGCTTCAGAGGCAGTTAAACTGCAGCATTGAGAGGAGCTATAGCTTTTCACAGGCCTCAGAAGATAATAACATATACATCAGATATAAGGAAAACTATTTTCATCACAAGGATGGGCAAACACTGGAGGAGACCATGGAATCTCCATCCTTGAAGATATATAAAAATCTAGTGGGGAGATTCCTGAGCAGCCTGATATAAGAAGATTCATACAAATTACTCTATATTTTCATTCTATTATTCTGTATTTCTGTTCATTTCAGACATTTGTAGAAGTTCCAAAAACCATAACAGAATGTATTTGTAGTCTGTCCAGCCAGTGATCCACAGGCTGCAGACCACCAGCACCTTCACTTGCACTTTTGCAGCCACACTCATAGAACTGTTCCATTTCTGATGGAAGTGTTACACAACAAACAAGGGGGGGGCTCTTCTTCCAGAAAGTAATTCACAAAATCTCTGTTGTTCTGGTTAGGCAAATCTGTTGTTTCCTGTTAGGAATCTGTACTGTAATTCTGCATCTGGTAAGACTGCAGCAGATAATGGAGCTGTTAAGGTTCTGAGAATGAGAAAAGGCCAAAATCACAGAATGGTTTTGGATGGAAAGGACCTGAAATATTCAGTTCCAACCCCCCTGCTGTGGTTGGGAAGACCTTTGACTAGACTAGGTTGCTGAAAGCCACATCCAACCTGGCCTTGAACACCTCCATAACATAGGTTGAACTTCCAATTACAGGTTGTAAACTGCGTTTTGAAGCGTTCTCAGAAGACGACACCTACACAATCCAATTCTTTCCTGTATTCTGTGCTTTTAAGAACAATGGAGATGTTTAGAAGTACCTTATGTTTAGAGGCAGAGTGATGATGAAAAGAGGGATGGATGGATATGAGAAACAGATACTCAGGAGGCATTGCTTAGTCCCTCTCATACTTCCTACAAGAGATTCTTGCAATAATAAGGGTTTTGCTACAAAGTTGAATGACCCATAGACACATGGAATTTCAATAAACATGACAAAAACAAAAGGAGAAAAATTGTCCAGATACTATTGGAAAGCAGCCTAGTTGCTCTACCCTCACTCTACAGCACTGCCTACAGCAAATGAGATCTAGAGCCCTTGCTGGAGTGTGATAGATATCAAATCAGTGCCTGCTAAAATTATGGAGAAGATTATTCTGGGAAAAACACCTGAAAGACAACACAGTCATTTGTCACAGCCAGCACAGCTTCATGAGATGCGAGTCCTGCTTATCAAACTTAATTTGCTGTTATGACAAGGTAACCCACCTGGGAGATCAAGGGAAGTCCAGTTGATTGATGTAATCTTTTTTGGATTTTACATAAAGCTTTCCATCTCTGCCAGGATTCTTCTGGATAAAATGTCCAGCATTCAGCTGGATAAACACATCAAGGGATGGATGAGGAGCTGGCTCATGGGTCAGGAACAAAGGGTGATTGTGAATGGGGTGACATCAGACTGGCAATCTGTCACTAGTGGGGTTCTGCAGCGCTCCATCCTCAGCCTTGTGCCCTTCAACATCTTCATAAATGCCTTGGAAACAGGACTGGAAGGGACACTAAGCAAGTTCACAGATGATACAAAACTGGGAGGATCTGTTGACTCCCTCAAAGGCAGGGAGGCCCTGCAGAGAGACTTCTACAGATTAGAGCACTGGGCCATCACTAACCAGGTGAAGTTCAAGAAGGGAAAGTGCCAGATCCTGTACTAGGGATGCGACAAACCTGGATGTATGGACAGACTGGGGAATTTGATTTTGGAAAGCAGCACCATAGGACAGGACCTGGGTGTCTAGGTTAAAAGAAAGTTGAAGATGAGTCAGCAGTGCCCTGACAGCCAGAAGAGTCAAATGTGTCCTAGGGGCATCAGGCCCAGCCAGGTGATGGAAGAGATGTATCCTGCTCTGCACTGGGGCAGCCTCACCTGGAATATTGTGTGCAGCTTTGCATCCCTCAGCACAATATATGAAATATATGGCAAACATTCAAGGCAGGGTTACAGAAAAGGATCATGGGGGCACTTACAAAGCTTTATGAGGAGTGTATGAGGAACACTTGGTCTGTTCAGCCTGGAGGAGATCTAGGGGAGACCTCATCGGGGTCTGCAACTTCCTCAGAAGGGGAAGAGGAGGAGCAGACGCTGATCTCTCCTCTGTAGCGGTCAGTGACAGGACCCAAAAGAATGGCCTGGAGTTGCATCAGGGGAGCTTTAGGTTGGGTATTAGAAAAAGGTTCTTCTCCCAGTGGGTGGCTGGGCACTGGAACAGGCTGCCCAGAGAAGTGGTCACAGCACAATCCTGGCAGATCTTAAGGACCATTTGGACAATCCTCTAAGGGATATAGTGTGACACTTGGGGGTGGTCCTGTGCAAGGCCAGATGTTGGACTCAGTGATCCTTGTGGGTTCCTTCCATCGCAGCATTTTAGTTTCTTGCCAGCTCCGCTCCCTTAGAAGCATTTACTAAGTGCTGGGGCTTAGTCCTTTATGTATTCCACCTCCTGCAGGTAAACAAGCCAAAATTACCCTACAGCTTCTCGTGCCCATACACGGATAGTTCCTGCATTTCTCTTTGGACACCATCACCTTAACCCTTCTACTAAACTAGGTAACAGGATAATTCAGCATGAAAAAGGTCAGAACTTCCATTTTGGATACATTCCTGAGCCAACCTGGTAGAGCACATTGGAAAAAAAATAAGGTGCTTTGCATGGCAAGGTGTTTGCAAATTTCTGAAGTCTTCCTATTTTGGTACTCAAGAGTGGGGTTTTTGCATTCTTTACAAGCTGCTTTACTGGGGACATAGCTGCATTATTTTTGAAAGAATGAAAGGAATGAAGAATGAGAAACTTTTGGGGTTTGAAATTTCCCAATTCGTGGAACTGTTTAAAAGTCCTTGGCTCCCAGTCAACTCCTGCTCTCATGGTCAAACCAAGAAAGTGAAATTTAAGAAGTTAATATATTTCTTATACAAACTTAATGACAACAACAACAACAACAATAAATTAAAAATTAACTTCAAGTTAAAAAGGACTTTTGCCCTGAAACACTGATCAACTCTACTGAGCTCATAATTCCTTTCAGAAAGAATATTTTGTGGTTTGCTACGTCCCCATCAATAATGTATCAGCAATGCTACAATTCTAGAGCTTGGTAGGAAAAAACTTCTGTGAGCCAATCAATTTTTTCAAGACTACAAAAATTCCCCCTTTCAGTGTTGGGACAAATCCCTTTTGCAACCTTTTTTCCCATGACAAAGAGCAAGGCAGGGAAAACTCCCTGGGAATGGGCTCCTAGCAGGGCCATCAGGGTGAAGAGCACTCAGCATGGGGGTTTTTCTTCTCCCTTCCCTACCTCTTTTCAAGTCCACATGTCACAAGCCAGAGGTCTGCAGTCCTGATGAAATATTACCATCTGGATGACTCAGGCAAGATGATCTGGCTGTACTCCCGTTGAGTTAGTCAAATAATACAGCTCTGAAATCTTCTCTGGAGAATGAATCACACATGTAGGAACAGGCAGCCATTCAGATGTGTGAAAGGAAACACAAAGGTAGGCACTCTCCCTGAAAAACTGCCTCCTAAACTAAGCCCTTAATTTGTAGCATCACCCACAGTCTTCCCCTCATATCTAAAGGGCAGATCTTTTAATGAGGTTATTTGGGAATTACAGATAGCATATTTTTAATCTCTATGACATAAAATAGATGTGTTTTCTTAAGAAATCCTCTCTCATCAACCTGACATGCTATAACCACAAAGACCAACTTGTCTTCAAAACCACTTTGAATCAGGGAGAGCCTCCACACGAGTTACATCAAGGCCCAGGTAATCTTCCAAAACATAACTAAAAGAAGCAAGATAAACAGCACCTCATAAGACCTTGGAAAATGTGATGCCCTTCTGCTTTACTTGCTAATTTCCCCACTGCAGATAATACAGCATAGAATTAATACCTTAAATGCATTCTTACTCAATATATTACTCAATTTGTTTAAAAGCTGCATTTCTTTTATGTATCCTGTTGACACATTTTGAGAAGGAGAAATCCATGGATGTTTCTGGGAGTTAAGAAAGGAGAAACCCTTGTCGTTTCTATACATCTAGGAGTTATAATAGTCCCAGTATGACCAACTTTATTTAAAACAAAACACACAGAAAAACCCCACAGAACACAAATGGGGCACAGCATTAAAAAATCTTGTACTGCAAAAAACATCCTGAAAAACTCAACCCCACTATTCCAAGGATATAATGAACATCAACAAGTGACAACTGGAATCAAAAAGGTAGAGAAAGAATATATACTAACAGGATATTTCAAAACATCATTTTACTTGGCTCATATGAAACTTACCTTGTAGTTCACAATCTGTAGCACATACATTTGGTATCCTGAGAAAAGTTAACAAGGTGCCTTTGGATAAAACTGGAGACCTTGTGTTATCCCCCCTCTTTCACTAAATAATGGATGTTATTGACACTTTGCATTAAACAGATAAAATTTGATTCTCAGCTCTAGGTACCAAGGCCTATGAAACAGACCCATATGACCCATGGCATTCTTACCTACCTCATACCATCATTTCCTACTCTGCTATGAATTTTAAAGAGCTTACAGACTGCCTAAAAGCTTTTTTTAGCCTTTACAGACATAAATGTGATCTTAAAGTTTTTTTTATTTTACCAAAGATAGTCATTATCATCCATTTTTGCTTGGTTCCTTACCCACTTTACTTTTCCCAACAACATATTTTATCACAGTCCTGCCACTGTATTTATCACATCACTAGGATGTACTACTTCAAAATTAAAGAGAGCAGTTATTAACCAAGCTATGATTCTGATAAGAGCTCCTGGCATTTTTTTAGTTCCTTTAGACCCTGATATGAAACTCATCTTAGTAATGTGAGCTTTAAAGCACCTTAAACTGTATCCTCTGGAGCACAGTGTTGGCACAGGTTGTGGTAGTGCAATGCCAAACATGTTAGAGAACTCAATGTCCATCAGGTCCCAAAATAACTCCTCATATTTATTTGCCAGTTTCAATGCTACCTATCCTTGTTGATCCACTTTCACTCCAGTTTTCTCTGGTGGGAGAAAAGAATTTGTAATTAAGAGAAGCTATTTGGCCAAAGACCAATTTTTTTCTAAAATTATTTCAAATAGTCTTGAAATTTTTGAAGTTCAAGCTTATAATCATCTGACGTACTGAGAAGCACACCAGGAAGACCTAGCCTTCCTTTGACCACTTAGCACTAATTTTTGGTACCAGTTTCACTGCACAGACAACCTCAACTTTGTCCCTCATTCTGCACCTTACAAAGCATCCAGTTTTCATCAATTCACGCTAAATTAACATCCTTTTTTTACATCCAGCAGCTTAAAACGCATTGTTCCTCTTACAGTAAGACTTACACAACCAGAAATCTATTAAAAACAAACTCCTATATGAAAACCTCCAGCACAACTCTCTACCATCAATACATTCCTATAAGAATTTTATACTGTTCCTAAGATTCCCACCCAAAATAACATCTGGAAACAAAGATCCACTGTCACAGTAACACCCAAAACTCCCCAATGATCCCTGCAAAGTGAAAACCAGGACTGCACTGTGATTTTTGTTGGTATGTGTTAATGCAGAGCTGGGTTTGAAAGTTCCTAAGGGTACACTTTACAATTTCATCTGGCATTTGCTGAAAAAACAGTGTTTACTCTCAGAGAAGGGCACATAGAGAACCTTGTTTGAAAGAGCCAGAAGAAAGTTGCCCTTCAGTGCTCTGAAGCTGAGGGGAATCAGGGAGATCTCTGTACCCTAGGGAATACCTTCTGCTCCATGCAGAGTATCTGCTTGCATTACTAACCTGAAGACACCTGCCCTAAGCAGAGGTTTGGCCTGGAAAAGGTACAAGAACTATTTTTCAAATGCAACTTCAGCATATTCAGTAATTCAGTCACAAAAGTAAGCAGCAGCATGAAATTAGAGCAAAACCTTCAGCTGACCCTGTTAAGGTGGCCCAGCTCTGGTGCTCACACAGATCCTTTGACACTGAATACAGCTGTGACCAGAAGTGAAAATCACAGAACTAAATTGTTTTTAAAAAGAAAAATCAAGACATCACACAGCTGTTAGCCAAACCTGCTGCCTTTTTATGAGACTAGAACTGGAACTTATTTCTCGGTAACTTTCAGGGATTTTTTACATTTGCAAGGTTGATAAAATGTAATTTCTCTAGCAGAGGACTCTCATTCCTGCAGTCCTTTACTCCTGGTTAAAAAACACGGCCCAAACACACCATAGAAAGAGAAACAGAAGCAAAATCAGTATAATCCATCCCAAGGTAAGACAATATTTTTTGTGTTATTGCAACTGGTAAAGCCCAGTTATGCCATATCAATTCATTTTACTTAACTCCTCTAATTACTCCTTTTCTTCCCCTGACTACTAGGAGGGCCAGTAATGGGCACAGGTGGTGGCATTTGATCTTACACTGCTCCCATATTTTTTTTTAAGAATTATGGACTGGTACATTCTTTGTCTCTCTGTGTGAAAACGGATATGAAACAACAGGTGACATGCTAAAAAAAAAAAAGGAGACAGGTAACCTAAAGAAAGCCTATGCTTCAGGAAGATTCTAGTTTCTAATATCTAGGTTTGAGAGAATTTTTCTGACCTGGGAGTTGATGTTAAGAGTTTGCAGGATCCTGGTCTCAGCTCAACTCTTGCTGCTCATCATTGTATAATGCTACACAGGGAAATACCCTCAGGGAGGTCACCAGACCTCACCCCCTTCTCCAGGAATAGTGCAGGCAGTGGGCCACAACACTGGAGGTCCAGAATGAAAATCCAGAGCAGGACCTCTCCATAGCCCTCTGTTTTATGGGCTTGCAAGACAGCAAATGCAGAGCACCAGCCATCTAAACCCACAGGCAGAATAGTGCTTTAAAAATACCTTACTAGTAATTGTTAAGACAGCCTGGAAATACAGAAAAGTAGCATTTCAATGGCTCTGTTAGCACTGCAGAGGCATGGAAAATACTTCTCACACTGAATAATCCTCACCATTCACAGCAACTTGCTGTTTAATTAAGAATTTAAAGCATGGTCAAGATATTACAATCTAACCCCTTCCTTTGTGGCAGAGCTGACTGTGACTGCATCAGTGTACAGGAGAACCTCCCACCTTGTTAAAGCTCTGGCTTGTGTGGATGGAGGAGAAAACATCACTGCCTGCATTGAAGGTACAAATCCCTGAGTGTGGCATGGATAAATGAAACTCTTCAGACTGAAGGACTGAATTACCTGCATTTCATGGCAGGCATTAGGAGTCACAGGTTAGCAGCACAATGTTGGCACAACCTAGCACACCTCATTAAATCCAATCTATTATGAAAATATAACATTAATATTTTGGCAAACCATTGTTGTGGTATTTTTAATACATTCAAGCTGCAAAAAGCAAATTTTTTCCCTTAAAAAGAAAATTGGTCATAAATAGCACTGAACATAGAGGTTCCTAAATTGACACCTGGGAAGCCACTGTCTGAAACAGCTATTTCAGGCCATCTGGGAGAACACCAGTTAAGTCTGTCCACCAGAAAGTAATGTTCACCCAGAAAAGGTATCCAATTTACTGGTATTCCAATAGAATGCTCTCTCATGACCCAATTATGCTTCAGAGGAAGGGGTGAGGTTATAATACTTCAACCATGCTTAAAATTCTGCCTTGCCTTCCTCATGCCCAACTTACACTCCATTACCTTGCCTTGACCCTGCCCTGCCCTCCCTCAGCCTCACCTTGCCCCTTTCTGAGGCCTCTGCCCTCTTTTCAGCCCCCATTATTTCCTGGCCTCTACTTCCCTCCAGCCTCCCACCACTTTTAGGTCTTCACATTTATGGCCACATCTTGTTTTCCAGCCTCCCATCCCTTTTAAAACTTCCCCATCTTGTTTGCCTCTCCCATCCCCTTTCCTTTCCCTCCCCTCCAGACTTCCAATCCTTTCACTCTCCTGCTCTAATTTAGCCTCCCATCACTTTTAGGGCTCCACTTTTTGTCCCCAGCTACTTCTTGCTTTTCAGCCTCCTACCTCTTTTTGGACTCTCGCACCACTTTAGCCTCCACTTTTTCCTGGCTTCCACTTATGCTTCAGCCACCCACAACTTTTCCATCTCCCACAAAATTTGACCTCCACTGTTTTCTGGCCTAAGCTTTTCCTCAGACCTCTCACCCTCTTTGGCTTTCCACCACATACTAGCTTCCACTTTTTTTTCTCCTAAAGTTTCACTCCAACTTAGCACCCCTTTCCAGACTTCTGCCCCTCTTCACCCTCCCACTCCAATTTAACCTCCCACCACTTCACAGACTCCACTTTTTTCTGGCCTCTACCCTTTATTCAGCCTTCCTCCCCATTCCAGCCTTTACATTTTTCTGGCCTCAATCTCCAGTTTCCCCCTTTTTAGCCTTCCCACCTCTTTTTGCCCCTCTCTTCCCCCCTCTCCTCACACTCTCCCTTGGCTTTTCACCTTCCACATTTCTGGTCTATACTTTGGGGTTTTTTTGATTCCTACATAATTGTGTCCTCCTGTCCTTTCAGGTTCTGCATTTCTTCCTCTCTCCCACTCTTTCTTAGCCCTCTACCCTTTTCCAGCCTCTGTTTTTTCTTGACTCGTTTTTTCTTCTCACTGACCTTTTTTTTTTTTTTTTTTTTTTTTTTTNTTTTTTTTTTTTTTTCTCTCCAGTTTTCTTTGTTATTGCACTTCCTTTCTGGCCTCCTTCTCGCTTTTACCCTTCCCTTTTTTTTTTTTTTTCAGCCTTCCTTGTTTACTCCATTTCCACACTTTTTTTCCCCTTCTACCTTCTGCACTGACCCTTCTGTTCTTTTTCAGTCTCCCACTCTTTTTCATCCCTCTACCCCTTTAGGGTGTCACCTTTATATTAAGCCTCCCCTCTACTTAATGCTTTCTCCTTATTCCTTCACTCTTTCAATAGACTCTCAGGCTCCATTTCACAAAAAAATTTCTTTAGAGTCCCACAGTACTTTAGCCTCTCCCCAAGTTTCAGCCTCCACTTTTTGCCCTCCAGTCTTCCACACTTCTTTGGCCTTCCATCCCTTTTCAACCTGCACTCTTTTCAGGCCTCTACTTCCCCTCCAGACTCCCACTGCTTTTCAGCCTCTCACAGGAAAAAATGTGCTAAAATCATGGACTGAAATGCAGCTGGAAAACACTAAAATTTTTGCCCCCTGATTTTCCTCAAGTAGTGCATTAAGAACATCCTGTGCCGTGTTTTGTGCTCCAGAAGAAACTGTCCACAATGGGTTACCTGGTATTTAGTATTTAGGTGTCAGCCAAAGGATTCCTCAAACCAAGGGATTTAAGGCTGCCCCATACTTCTAACAAGACTCAGCTTTCCATTTCCAATCCGTAATTCTGCACCAAAACATTTAGGAAATGCATAGTTGCACAGCCTGAAGGATTAAATATCAGCTGTTTGAGGGCTGGAGTTGTTTTGTTCGGCTCTGATTTCAGACACAGTCAATTCCAGGGGCAAAGCTAGGGAGGAATACTTCATCCACCCACACAGGCAAGGAAAAGCCAGACCTTTGTCTCAGCAGCTCCAGCACTTTAATTTCTTGGCACGCTGGGATGGTGTGAGAAATTTTACATAAAATCACAACAGTGTGAGAAATTGTACATTAAATCAACAATGTACCAAGAACTCTTAGGCATTTCAGCTTAAGTTCTCCAACAGACAGGCTAAATTTCCCCATAACTGATCTCCACAGACCCCCTTGAAAGGGGATGTGAGGCAATGGGAGGATGTTGTTATCATATTGTAACACTTCCAAACCTTCTCAGTGATTTCTCACAGGCAGCTCCTTGCAGCACTAACTTCTTCATCCTCGCAGCACAGCCAACAAAGCCCAGCACTGCCTAACTCTCAACCACTTAACCCACTCTTTTATAACCCCCATCCTTATTGGATACAGCTGTGCTTATTAAGGGTAGGCCTGTTCCTAATTCTGGTAATTAGTGCAGCTGTAACTCCTTAGGGGAGTTCATCACTGTCTCTCTTCTCCTACATTCCATCCCCCCGCAGGAGGAAACAAATGTCCCTGGTAGTCACCAGCCAGTGGTAGGAGCCTTGGCTCTAGCTGCAGGAATGGGGAACAATGAGAGGAAGAAAGGGAGATAAGCAGCCAGGAAACACACGGGGCACAGAGGAGCAGAAAGCCACAAGGAAGCAGAGAGGGAGAGCAGCAAGGCGAAAAGCAAAGCAGCATCCAGGTTTGAACAGGAGGGATACCTGTGTCAGGAAGGAAGCCCTCAGGAAATGTCAGGGGTTGTGTCAGAGTGTAAGTGGTAAAGGTTCCATGAGGCCAGGGGCAGCAGGAAAACCACACTGGCAAAGGGCAGTAGAGAGACTGTGAGCCTCTTGGTGAAGTCCCTGGGGCAATGGAGACTGGTTATCCTGTCACTCAATCTCCCAAAGGGAAATGCTGGAAAAAGCTGGAATTATGCATGTAAAACCTGGTGAGCAATGTCCCCTTTGAGATACTCAGTCTGGGACCAAAATAAGGTGGTGCAGGTTTTCCTACCTCAGCAAAGCAAAGAGAGGGCCAGAAGGAGCCACACCACCTGGGACAGAAACAGGTCCATGTGGAGGACAAAGACAAGCAATTTTCCGAGTGGATCATATAGGATAAAGTGATCAAAATCTTCTGACCTGTTTAAAACCCTAGGTAACTGCATGGGAAGGTCAGATTTGCAGTGTTCAGCACTCAAAATTCAGCAAGTCCTAATATTAGACCTGCTAATTACACATGCATTAACTTGTGAGCTGATGACCCCTATTCACCTGGGACAGTCTGATGCTGCCTTCAGTTATATTGTAACACATCTATTCCTTTCACAATGCACTGCCTGGCAAAGGGGCATAAGAGCAGAGTCACAAGTCATTTCCTTCTGCTGCTCTTGTCCTGAAACTCCTTTTCTGTCCCTCCCCCATCTCCCTTCATTCTCACTCGTTAAACCTTCCAAGCCCTGAAGTAGGTGAGGGGCATTTTGGATGGCCCAGATCACCCTACAGGCCAGAGGAGGTTTAATTCAGAGCCAGTAATCTCTCCTGCATGACAAGGCTTATCTGGGCTCCATGTAGCATTTCAGCTGCTCTGTTAAGGAAACAGTGACCTGATTTGCCATCCCCAACCTGGATTGCAGCAGCGGGCTCAGCCAGGGCTAATGTGGAGTCTTTGCCATGGGTTTCACAGCATAACCTAGGCTCATTTGTAAAAAGAACTACTGAGGGAGTAGTTCAGCCTCAGGATTTCTTATGTCCTCATCAGCCCTACTTTGTAACCAAAGAGAAGCTGCCCACCAAAACAGCTGCGGCTCCTAAGGTGGCTTCAGCTAATTCTGCATCTACACACAGTTCTCCTGAAAAATGGAGGTGTAGCAAATGTCCAGAAAGCCTTGTGTGAGGCAGTTCCAGGTTTGGAAGACAGGCCAAAGACAGATTTTCCAGAAGAAAAGCAAGGGAAGAACCAGGCACTAAATAACCTGCTGCTCAGGATAGGGAACTGCAATCCCCAGTGTGGCAAGCCAGAGGGGCAGCCAAATACATCTCATCCAACAACCCTACAGGGGAAAAAAGCTATCCTTTTCCCCTCTCTTCCCACAAAACACAGAGAACAAGAACACTTTGACAAAGAGGGTCAAGCCCAAGCACTTTTGCAGCTGACCTCTGTGCTAGTGGCTCTGTCAGTGACACTGAACCAGTTTTCTGGCCATGCTGTGTGTTGATGTCACCCTCCCTAATTCTGTGGCACAGCAACCATTCAGGAATGCATCTTATGCATAAGGCTCTGCTGTTTACCCTAAAGAAAGGGCAACTGCACAGCTCATGTGCAACAAGACAGCAATCCTCACCTGAGCCTGCATCTACCCAAGCTCCAACAGCACTGTCCAAAGCGAATAATAATAAAATATCCAGCACCATGTTACAGAGGCAATGCAAATACCCCTCCATGCATGGCAGAATGACTTACTAAGACTTCTCCTGCAGGACAGGGAGTTGTTGGACTGTCTGACAGACAGGACTTTTTTTTTTTTAATTACACATTATGCTGCTGTGCCAGGGAATGGGGAACACTGGGTGTGAACTAGGGTGTCACTCAGGGTAGATATATTTCATCTCATCTTTAATACTACACTGAACTGATGCTTCTCTCAGACTCTAGACCATTACAAAAAAAGAAAACCCTGATTCCAGTTTAGTTCTGCAACCCTGATGGACTGAACTGTGCTCTTCTCACTGGCTCTTTTCTCTGTGCTCTTCCCAAAATGGGCAAGTTGTTCTCACCCTATAGACTCTGATAATTATTGGCTTCAATGGAAAGGAAATATACTCCAAAATAATAATTCCCAGGCTGAAATCAAGCTTTGTTATTTTCATGCCATTGCTAACATGTCCAGAGCAGATTTGTCAAAGCCATGAGTGAATCCCTGCCAGAAATTAAGGACATTTCTTGTGAATAAGCAACTTTGGTGTTTATTCCTCCTGCCTCCTCATCTGCTGAGCTGCACCAGAGAAGCAACTTGTCAGGCTAATTATTGACAGAGATTTTAAGCTGCATATTTTCTCTCTGGACTAATCTAACCCAGATATGGGAAATGCATGGTTTTAATCAACCCTTCTATATATCCCATGACATGCATGCATAGGTGTGTGCATTATGTGCATCTCCCAGTAAAATAACCACATTGTACACCATTAACAAGCTGGCTATCACATGCTGTTCTGTTTGCCCTCTTTTTATAGGATTTTAGTGCTGCCTCCAAACAAACCAGTTCTGAAATGAAACAAGGAAATATCTGAATGACTACAGAGCACCCTTTTCATAGTTACAAAATGTTTTACAAAAGTAATGGACTGACCATGACCCTCAAATAGTTTCACTGCAGGTGAAAAGGCAAGATTAAAAGCTATATACTGTCTCTATACTGTTCAATAATAAGATCTTGGGAAACAGAGTGAAATCAGCCTTCCTTCCAGCATATGGAAAGTCATTTAAAAGGGACACACCATCAGAGCCCACAATAGAAGCCTCAGTGCAGCCAGTGCCCTAAAGCAATTCAAGGTATTTTTTTCATGAAACAAGTGACAGAGCAAGGCTCCAGGGAGGGCAGAGCCCTGCACAAACTGCAGAATCACTTACCAGCACTGCACTGAGTAGCACAGGATGTGACAGAAACAGCTGCTTCTTGTCCCTGGTGACACCTCAGGCCAGCTCTGTTCTCTCTGCAGTGACAGAGGTAGGTTTGCTCCCACACTGTACATCTTTCCTTTTCTTAATCCTCACACTATTATTTTTTCTTTGGCTTTAGCACCACGTTTTCACACCATAGTCTCTAGTTCTAAATTGCATGGGACGTTCAGGTGAAAGGAATGAGAGGGATGTGTCTTTACAAACAAACTGTGGGCCTGCTGGTAGATAAAGCCAGATACTGATAGGTAAAAGAAGCAATGGGAGGGGCCATAATTCCAGAGGAATTCCACTAATTTCACTAATTGAAACAGACTGTCACTCAAGGCTGTACTAACTTCCTGGACTTAGAGAAAAAGAAAAGGGGGGGGTCTGTATTAGGTGATTTGGGAAGTCTGTACCTCTCAAGGACCTCAGCAAATGGGGAGAGTGGGAAATGTGGCCAGGAAATTGGGATAAAAAGGAGGCTGCATCCTCCAGCAATTCAAGAGAATTGCATGGGAAATGCCCCATGGCCTCTTCCTTTGTTCAAATAAAGTTACAGGACTCCTCTGTCTCCTTTTTGGACATAAACCTCTGACATCATGGATTAATTTTCCTGACACAAGGAATCTCCAACAGAGACCTAATTAGGCATGATGTAAAATAACAAACCTTGCTTTCTTCCAAAGGCTTTGAGAGTGAGGACAGGAGGACAGTAGTAAACATGCTTAACTCAGAAGTTTGGTTTTCTTGGCTTTTTGTGCAGCAAATTTTCCTTCTCACATTAACTGATATTCACCGAGTACTTAAACAAAGAACGAACAAAAATCCAAAGCCCAATAATTAAATAGGATTGACAATATGCTTCATAGGATTTACTGATCCAGTGATGATGCTCACCTTGCTGTACTTACTGTGACCACACAGGCAGAGCTGTAGCATGTCTGGAAAACACAGGAACCAGGCAACGGTGTGGATGAGAATGGAAGCACCAAGCTAGAATGTCCAAAATGCATCACAGTGATGTTTCCAAATGGAAACAGCTATGTTGTTCAGTCATTCTTATTCTTTGAACTCAGGATCCTCTTTGAAAGTCCATCTGCAGCTCCACAGCAGCTCCTGCAGTGCCCTGCATGCAGCAGCTGGGTGGGATGGCAGCAGGACCCGATGTGTGCCTGGTGTGGGCTGAGGGGCTGCATTCAGGGCTCTGTCACCTTGTACTGTGCCCAGGCGTTGTGAAGAGTTCTTCCCACTCTTCACATGGGCCAGAGGGCTGGGAGCAGGAGGGAGGAAACCCCAGGGGTCAGGATGGAGGAGAGCCTGAGCACAGGATGCAGGAGAGACCAGGAATTAGGAGGGAGGAGAGCCTGGACCAGCTCGGCCACACTGGGGTGAAGTGGCCACTTTGAGGGCCCTGGGAGCAGACCCACAGCTCAGCCTGGCATGCAGCCCTTCAGACACTGTAAAGTTCTGAAATCTGTCTGCTTTGGGGTTTTCTTCCTCCCTTGCACTGCGCTTTTCCCTTGCTGTACCTGTGTGATGGTTCCTGGGGGCTCCTCCATCAGGCAAACATTGCAGTCCACACTCCACTTCCTTTGCAGCTGAGCAACGTGACTTTGCACAAACCAAACTTTTAGAACACACCTGACTTTGTGTTTACACAAATTAATAAAACTGGAGGAACAAAAAACATTACAAGTTGAAGCAAAGTCACACCCCAAGTGGATGTCTTTGAAAACACCATGCTGAGGGCTGTGTGCTTCTACAGAAGAATGTGCTATATAGTGCATTTTTTAAAGTTTAATGTAGGATCACATCAAAAATAGGCACAAAAAGGGCAGAAAATGATTTCCTGGGAAGAAGCAAGAAAATAATGTACAACTATGTTATTAAATTAAAAAGACTGTAATTTAAATAAAGTCACTTTAAAACACCAGTGGAGTAGTCTAGCTTGTCACAAAGCCCTCAAAGAAGTGGTAAAGCAGTAAGTGCAGCTTTAGAGACACAGAGCATTTCAGTGTGCTCCAGGCCACAAAACACATGTGTGAGAGATACTGCTCAAAGTTATTGAAATAATTGATATTGTGCCATCTCATTTGTCCCTGGATGTCATTCATACCAGCACAAGTGAGTCTGCGTGGTGCTGCACAGGTTCAGTCACTGAAATCACTGTGATGGGGTAAAAGTAGTGCCAGAGTATGTAAAAGGCTCCTCAGTGATTAAGGGATTGTGAAAAATGCCTCTTGCCTCTTCCAAGGAGCCCATCATGCCACCCTCATTTTTCATGTTTTAATGAAAAATGCTTAATAGCTCTGGAAAAATAGCAATCTGGTGGCTTCCAGTTAGGGAAATATTTTCACTGTAACATCATGATGTGTGTGACTGTTACAAATGCTGCTCATTTTTCTCTTATTGAGGTTTTAAAGTTACTGTGCTCTGCTCTGGCAATTTTTAATGCAACTAATGTCATTACTGGGTTGCAACTGGATTAAATAAAGGTGGCTGTTAATCACAGAGAAATGGTATGGGAGAGGCCATCTTCAGAAGGGGTGGCTAGCAAAGGGTACACTCCCAACTGTCCGGGGATTTTCTACATCTTTAAATGTAGAAAAAACTTGCAGGGTTTTATGATTTCACAATTCTTTTCATAGCAGAACACGACACGATGAGTGGTGATTGCTGACCCTGCGAGTCCAGCTCTCATCTACAGGACTTCAGTGGGTACTTTGGGGTAAATAATGAGATTTTTAACATTAAGCTATTTACAACTTAACCAATTGTTCTGTTATTTATCAACTCAGTAGAAATGCTTGGTAAAGTCACCATTCCTGGAGGTCTTCAAGAAAAGACTGGACATGGCACTTAGTGCTCTGGTCTAGCTGACATGGTGGAGATCAATCAAAGCTTGGACTTGGTGATCCTGGAGGTTCTTTTCCAACCTAATTAATTCTGTGATCTGTGTAATTCTGAGAAAATACTGATGATTTAATACCTAGAGGATTAGTATCCTTCTGCTAGCTTTCAGAATCAGTCTTTCCCCTAAATTATCTCTTTATTTTTAATTAAAAATAAAAACTTGAGTGTTGCAGGATGTTGCTCTTTTTCAACTTTCTTGGTATCTAGCCCAATGGAAAACCTGTCCCAAGACTGCTGGTTATTTACTGAAACCTTAAAACAGCATAATATTCCCAAATATTTCTGTCCTACTTATCATCATATTTTCAAACCACCCAACAACTCAACACTATTTTCTTACTGAAAGGCAGCCCTAGTGTACTAAAGACAGCATTGACAGCTAGAACATAATACTCATTTGCTCTTTTTAAGTAGAGCCACTTCCCCTCTGCAGACTATGCCAAAGAGGATTGTTCTTTGATGTACCCCATTTTAATTTCTTTCAAACATGGGAGAGTAGAAAAGCCAAGATAATTTCTAATATGTTGGCACCATCTGCAAAGAATTCTATTAAAGCACAATAATTAAAGTGGTTTTTTTTTGTTTGTATATTTTCAAGAGTAGTATTAGTAATATGATGTTGGTTCAGAAGTCAGGTAAGGTCTGTGTTGGTGACTACAATTCTTTTATTGGACATATGTTACTGAGCATTGAACACTTGTTTATGTAGGCATGGACTTAAGAATAACACCACAAAATCAAAAGGCTAAACTGCAGACCCGTACTGAGAAGCAGGCCTGGCGAGTCTGTCTACTCCTATAACTCAGCTGAGAAAAGGGGAAAAAAACTGCCATTATAAGAGAAGAAGCATGTTATAAATTATGGCTACAGAACTAGACAATCTTTTCTTCAAGTTCCAAAGCACTGGAAAACCCAGGTCCCCTGTGTACATGCACATTGTGTTTGTTGCAGGAAATATTTAAAAGTTAGACTCTGCCTTATGCAAGTGGTTTATCTGTAAGAAAACTTAATAAAGCTGTACTGATTCAAACAGTTCTCTTAACAAAAGAAAATTATGTATTTCAGAATTATATTTCAGAATAAAAAATGATACACTTAAACACAGATATAACAACCTACCCAAAACAGAGCAAGTTTCAGCAAAGTGACCAAGAAAGACTGAACAGGGAAAGCCAGTGTGAGTCATGACTTTAAGCAATGGTCTTTGCCAGATTTCATTCCTGCTTGCATCAGAATTTTCTCCCAAAGATTAAGGAGATAAAAAGGTAAATTGAACATGTCCTTGTTTTCCTTCATCTCATAAGGGCAGTTTTCTACAGTTCTCAGTAACAGAAAAAAAAAAAATACATTTCCAGAACTTGCACATATCCAAAAAAAGAAAAAGGCGGAAAAACAAAGAGGGAGAATAAAAACTAATAAAAGCTAAAACATTACTTTGTAGTAAACAATAGAATATAACGTGCAATAGTGCAATTTCTCCTTTGCTGCTCCAACAATGAAGTCTTGGTAGACAGTCCCCTGCATGGCACCGTGCAGCATCCGTGTCACACCTAAGTGCGAGCCTGCCCTCGGGCACTGCTGGCGCTGCCGGCCTTGGGAGCCTCGCTGTGTCCGGGCTCTCCCCTCCCCTTCCCCAGGTGCCGCAGCTTCTGATCCCAGCGCTGCAGATGGAAAGGAAAAGGAATTACCAGAGAGGCTACAGAACCACGTGTTCAATGTTTCACACAGAAAATGTGCTCACAAACAGCGGAAAAAGCAGAAAAGTCGCTGTTTCCACTGTCTCAACCTTTGCTAGGCTCAAGGGTGCAAGGAGAGCTTATTGGGAAAAGTCATTTAAACAGGGAAACTCTCCTGGCTTTCTTGTAGCCCCTGTGAATGAAGGGCCTGCCACAAGGCTTCAGCACAAGGGGGACTCGGCTTCAAAATAATAAAATTTAAATGAAGCCACTCGTGGGGTCTTTGGGGGAAGCGGGAGGAAAAAACAGTCAAGGGGTTTTTGTTAATTCAAAAAAAAACATTATTATTTATTTTTGTTTTTGCAGGCAATAGAAATCACAGTTAAAAGAAAAAAAAAAAGACATAATAAATGTAGCTGGTACAACTGTTAATGCTCTTGGAAAGGAAGATGATGATGATAAGTGGTGACGTGGCAGGGTCCTCAACACCCCCAGGCTGGGTGCGAGGGCAGAGGCAGCAGGTTAGAGACAGCAAGGAAGGAAGTGAGAAAGTTAAGTATGTTCCCAAAAAAAATTCTAACAAATGATGTTACCACCCAAGAACTGAAACTGAGCAGAAGTCAGCCCACGGCAGCAACGTGATATTTTCTCTGTGGCACTGGATTTCCTATGGTTCTGCCAAATCAAACAACAACTTGAAATAAGATCCCTGTATCTTTTCACTCCTGTAATCTCCACTGATGTGAGAAATGTGCACAGAAAATCTTGCTTTTATACAACGGTATTTTCCTGCCAGTGACCCTTAACTGATGAAGAAAGTGCTGAGTAGAAGAGAAGACTGGTTTGCACAGGCCCAACCATTATGGCAAATGAATGGCTAAGAAATTGTGTCAAAATAAGAGTATTCTGTGTAAAGTTACACTCATAACAATGTCAAAACTTTAACATTATTATGAGTTATGATACTTTGCAGTGCATCAAAACATAAAAAGGTAATCCTTCCAGAACCTGGAAGGCATTAGAAAACATTTAAGTAAGAAAAAGCCAGAATATATATTCATATAGAGAGCTGAGGTTGCTCAGCCTGGAGAAGAGTTCAGGAAGATCTTAGAGTACCTTCAAATATCTAAAGGGGCTATAAGAGAGATAGAGAAGGAATTTCTACAAGAGCATGTAATGACAGGACAAGGGGAAATGGCTTTAAAGTGACAGAGATTAGATTAGATTAGATCAGATTAGATTATATAAAATATACAGAAGGAACTCTTGGCTGTGAGGGTGCTGAGGCCCTGGCACAGGCTGCCCAGAGAAGCTGTGGCTGCCCCATCCCTGGAAGTGTTCAAGGCCAGGATGGACAGGGCTTGGAGCAGCCTGGGATAGTGGAAGGTGTCACTGTCCATTACTTAGTCTGAGAAACATTTGTAAAACCCCCTGGTCTATCTGGTTTTTTTTAATTCATATCACAACCCCAACTAAGCAGGCATGTGTCATGGAACACACAGCTTGCCCACAGAATTAGAAGACTCCTACTATTTGCTTTTTTGAGATGGAGGTTTTGACTGCTGTTACACTGGGATACTTTGGGGTAATTCAGTGTTTATGCCTTTAATTTACTTAGCATGCAGCTCTAAGTAACAAAGCAAATAACACACCAAGTTAGTTTTTGATACATTATATTGATTAACTGGAGGCAGCATATGCATTTTCTTCCCTTATTTTGACAAGATAGGTAGATGTTTTATGGCACCCACAACATTTGACTTCTGGTGAGGTATTTTCTTACCTTTATTTTTTTACCAAGACGTTCCTTCCACTTCTCAGCTATGGAGCCTTCCACCAAGAGTAATCTACACAACAGAGACATCTCCATCAAGAGGCTATACAACCCAACACACACAAACCTAAGATCTCTGTGCCTGCAGAGAGCCTTGCCCTCCCTGAATACCATGAAGGAGACCTACAGACACCTACACCAAGTTCTCCTTCCTTTTGGCTCCAATGCTCAGCTTTATGACAGAGCAGCCAAGGAGAGCACAGGAGGAGTTACCTGGAGCGCTCCTCGTCCTCGTAGCCCATGATGATGTATTCTTCATTGGCACTGAGGGGTGGACACAGGCAGCCAGAATTCGTGTGGAGGTTTACAGTGTCCTTTGGAATGTTCACTAGGGAAGATTTCAGGACCTCCTTTACTTCCACTACTGCAGTGACATCGTGACATTTAGTCTTCACCTCCTTCACTTTAGCCCGAATGACTGGGGAAAAGCCACAAAGAGCACTGTTAGACCACTTTTGCATGGTCCTTCATCAGAAGCTTAGCTGAACTCCTGCAATGTCTCTGCCTCCATCTCTTCCCTTCATTACTTCACCCTGCACCAAGGAGGTGCAGGTAGCTCAGTGCATCCCTTAATAATATGGTCAGGAGCAGGAGTTATGTACCAGTTTATGTCCTGTTTAAGTTGGGCTTTGACTTCCTTCCTTCCTTCCTTCCTTTCTTCTTCACCCTTTCCATGTAAAATATAGTAAATCTATTTCTTGTATGCTCTCCCTCTCCCTTGAGCTGTGACTGTTCCCTCTTTGACTACCTGCAGTACAGATGAGCAAACTTTATCACTCTGAACCTTACACAAAAAGTGAATGTGCATTAAAACTTCTCATATCACTACTTCTGCTGGGTGACAGGCCCTTACCTTTTTTATTCTCTCCAGCGACCCTGCACTAATCTGCTCTGCTCTTTCTGAACTTCAAATACTCCTGATCTTGACCCAATGACCTCTCTAATTGTTTCCTCTCTCGGCCTTTCTTTTTGCCTTAAGTTGCACAGGAGGAAAGGTTGCCTTTCAAAGGCAAAGCTTTTCATTCTCTCATGGTAACCAGTGAACTGATACCACATACAAATGCAAAGCCAACCCAGAGGTCATGCTCTAGAGAATGCCACATCATTCAAAGATTCCCTTTCCACACTATAAAGGAGATACCCCAAATTCCAAAATTCACCTATGTGGAAAAGGTAATACAGAAGAAAGAAAACCATGGACTGACACATCTCCTCACTTCACATGCATTGCCTGTAACAGCCATTAACCAGCATGTATTGCAGGCACATTAAATACAGTTGCCAACAAACACTAAGTTGTGCTTTTAGTATGCACAATTTACCCTAAGTGATTCCCTTTCTCAAAACCTTTTAAGATCTCAAAAGAAAATATTGCTTTAGTTTGGAGATATTTCAAATGCCTTTTGAAACCTGTTTAATTTCAAAAGCTTGAGAAAATGCACAGGAGCATGCTCAATACCTCTGCCACATGCTGTTTCTGACTAGAGAATAGTCACTCTTATTTTTTTATAAACAAATCCACCAAAACAACATAAAACTGACTAGGGACCAAAAAATGTTTAAATACAGTTATAATTTTTTAGCTTTTAACAGCAACTGTTTTTAAAAGAAGATTGTCTGACTCTGGTTTTATAAATGTGTAATCCTAATAAATATTATACAGTCACTACCATTTAAATAAAGCCTTAAAGTTGGCTGAACCTAAGGCTCTTTGCCTGATGAATGGGAAAAAGGAAGTGCTGCATATAGGTAAAGCCTAATAAAATAAGGGCCTTGTTACCCTTGTAAAATCATGGCTCTGGCCTGCTACTTTGGCCAAGTAGAGAAGGACTGTGGGAAAGTGACTCAGATGAACTAGAGGCAGAAAAAGAAGTTATATAACCATGATGTGTTCACACTGTGGTGGATGGTGGTTGCTTGGATTATGTTTGTTATGATTTAAAACCAGGTAACTGATAAAGGCCTAACTGCTCAAAAAGGTTTTACAATAATGAAGGACCCAAGTGTTCAGTTCCTGTGATATGTATTCAGTGGTTCCACTGGCCTGATTTGCTTGAAACAAATAGTATGAAGAAAAATATGAGCCTGGAGCTGTGATATGCCTGAAGAGCAGGACATGTGCACTTTTACAGGTGTTACTGACAGCATAACACAGCTGGAAAGAAGCTCATTGCTGGCTTTGATGCACCAGAAGGAAAAGAACCTGTTAGATCTCATGGAGAGCTAGTGGGCATGAAAGCTACCAAAAACATCTCCTTCTGCTAAAGCTGAATATACTGGAAATCACAGAGGCAGTTCAGGCACAGCAGCCCACAATGTCATTTTTGTTGCATCACTGCTCACACTAGAGAAGTACACAAACCCCAAATGCCTGCACTAAAACTGAAATAACAAAGATACTCTTGTCCTGACATACTAAGCTAATCCCCTCCATCCTTTTAATTTGGAAACGTTTCAGACTATACCTTCCTCCTGCAATAAGTAATACTGGGTTACCATCAGTAACTGTGAACTTTTCAGGCTTTTTTAATGAAAACTTCCCCCTCCCTGCAGCCTTGGAAAAGCTGGGGGCTTGCCATGCAGCTGCTCTCACCGTAGTTGTAGTTGTTGCGTAGATAGGTCTTCTGGGTGGCTTTTACAGGCTTGCACTTGCAGCGGTCTACAGAAACAGAAAGCTTTGTTTAGAAAGAAAAAAGCTGTATTCAGTGACAAATTTTCCCAATTTCCCAGAATTCCCAAAACCTGGAGCTCACACAATGTGGGAATTGGATTTATAGAAAATAAATCAAATAAATCAAATAAATAAGTTTGATAATAATAATAAATGGTTAATAAATAATAAATGGTTTTGTTCATTGATGGCTGTGTGCAGTGAAGTACACAAGGTACTATTATTGACATTATTATTATTATTATAATTAATGCATATAAATTTATTTTGTAAAGCTTTTTTAGCTAAGGTGCAAAACTTTATCTTTTAAATAAGTCGTCTAACTATGATCTATCGTCCATTTTAATTTGATCTGTTAAATCTTGTTAAGCCAAGAAAAGCTTATAGTGTACTGTAGTTAGGACATAGTTGGCTTCTGATTGTGATGGTGTGAATTATAACATCTGTATAGTCTCACCCTGCTCATGAGACTGAAAACAGAATAAAAGTTTTTGAAACACCTCTCAGATACCCCATCTCTAAGTCAGAAGAGGGTTAAATCCGATAACACCTAACAAAAATTTCACTGAACTGACTTGTGTATTACTGAGAAATGCTGAAAACCGCAGGGCATTCCTGGCCTACTCTGCTGGGAGATGTGGAACTGTCCAGGAATCCTTAAATGATTTTTAGGAGAAAAACCTGACATACTGAAATTAAGAAAAAAAAAAAACAAAAAAACAAAAAACCAAACTACAGCAGAACAACAAAAACACACAGATTTTGAGTCTGAAGTGACAAAACCATCATTTTAAGCCAATTCAAGGTTCAATCCTGTGCTCGCAGGTGCTGTGATTCCATCCTTGCAATGCTGTTCTCTTTTCTGTACTAGACTTAAGAAATGCCCTCCTTTCTCTTCCTTTTATCATACAGACCATAACAGAGACACAAAAAGAAAACACTATGGCAGTGCATGACTGAACATACAAACATTTTTTGAATACTGTGTACTCAGGTCAGTGTAGCAAACTGGGATATTCTGGCTAGCAGGCATTCATAGAATAGTTGGCATCAGAAGGGACCTTTAAAGGCCACCTGGTCCAACCCCCTTGCAAATAAGCAGGGACATCTTCAACTGGATAGGCTGCTGAGAGGTCCATCCAATCCACAATGAGGAATTGTGTAAATTTTACATGATTTTATTATGACCCAGAAGCCCAAGCTTAATGAAAATAGAGAAATTCTTAGCCCTTGTGGCCAGAAGGATAGCCTTCAAAAAAAAAAAAAAAACAAAAAAAAAACCACACAAATGAGCACTGTCAGAGCAGCATTTTCAAAGGTGCAGATGCCAGACAGCTGGGAACTCTAACAGAGGTAAAACATTTTCATTAGAGCCCAGGGAATGCTAATGCTAAAGCTCCAGACCCACAGTGGTGTTCATTAACATCACTGGTATTTCAGAGCTGCTTGTTCTACTGCAAATATTTACTTATTTTACACTAGTGTCTAAGCCTGGTTTGGTGGAGTCATTTCAAACAGCAGATCCCAGTATTACATGTGCATGGCCATCTATTTTGACATTTGATTTGGCATAAATGGAAGTAGATTTAATGCAGCTTATTTCTATACACCATCATTCTAAATATCAATGCACATAAACTAGTGATTTAGTTAAATCCAACATGAAGAGTCTGAAAAAGAACTTTTATTTGCTATATAAGATTCCTGCATATTAAAAAAAATAAAAAAGAGATGGAATCATATGGTTACCGACTTGTCAAATCATTATTTATTTTCCATTGGAAGAATTTTTGTAATTGAAAATACAAAAAAAAAAATACAGGAAAGAGGAAAATATTTCAAAAGAAAAGTGTATTATTTCCTTGAATTTCAAACACATCCTCAGGAATCTATAGAGTCCTACAGACTTGAACTTTTCTGTGTTTGTGTTAAAATAACAAAAGCAGAGAAGGGAAGTGATTTTTGGCTTCCCTTGTGCCTTTGTGAGCTTATGGATACTGCAGGCCAAATGACAGCTGCCTTGAAACAGAGAATAAAAGATGTGCTCCTATGACCCACACTCACACAGGCACCTCAGCCCCCAAGTCCAACAAGTTCTCCTACTCTACAGTACTTTGCACTGTGTCCCAGGTAAAATAAAATAGACTAAATGGCAAGACAAGAACACAGTCTCACACTTCTTTCAGTTTTAAGGCAGTATTGGCTTACTTTATGAAGTTTAGAATATATTTTATTAGTCTAGTTCTAAATTATAGACCTGCCCATGTCACCCTCATGCTTTTTAAATTTACATTTAAAAGAACTGTACAAAATGCTGCATTATTCCTAATCACTATTTAGAGATGCCAAGGTCAGTTACAAAGTTAGAGCCAGAAGCAATTCCTCTCTCCCAGTTCCTGGTACAGTGATTTTTCCAAGGAAGGCAAATGCTGACCTTCCCCCAGGGAGTGGTAATTCCCATAAAAGGTGGCTATGAGAATGTACTGCATCAGCTGATGCTGAGGGAAAATCCCATCCTACCTGACAGCCTCCTCAGAAGCTGCCAGAATTATCAGAAGAGCTCTGAGACCACAACAATGCTGCGTCCCAAGCACAGAGACAGGCAGAAGAGGCTCCCACTGGCTTTGGCTGAGATCACAGCTGGCCATTAAATCTTCTTTTCAAGTAAATACAGGACTACCAACTGCTCAAAATCTCTCTCTTTGAAAACTCCACTCTGTAAATGCCAAAAGACATGGAGAGAAAGGTTTTCCCCCGGATTGCTACCAAGAAATATCTGTGTCATCTTAAATATATGTGTATGCATGATGGAAAACCTGGCAGCTATACTAACCTATACAGGCACTCAAACCTGGCAAATACTTCCCAGACAAACAAAGGATAGAAAATAAACACTCTAGAAAATTGTATAAGAGACTTGAGGAGCATGTGGTAAAGCAGAAAACAATGTTGTTCACTGCCAACAGAGGTAAAAAAGGTCTCTCAAAAAAACCCCCATGCAGACTCAGAGGGAAGGTTTTGCCAGCAGACACTGACAGGGAAAAAAGGTGTCTCAAATAGGGATAACCAATGAGTACTGCTCCCTGTGACCATGCACAGCAGCACAAGCAGTAAGATACAGAAACCACAAAGCTGAGAATGGGATTTTTTAAAAAATTCATCAGTTTTGCTACTTGCAAAACAAACTAACAAAACGTCTCTTATTTACAATGGCAGAATGACAAATTTCATTTACTGAACATACAAATAAAGCCATTTTGAAACATGGCCTTTCAGGTGGTCCAGCTGTGTTTGTCAGTTCAAACAAATGTAGCACATTGAACCAGAAATCATGTATGTACAGTAAAAGCAGATACTGCATCAGCAATTTTTCTGTGCATCCTTACCCTATTTTCTAGATGGGATTTTTTTAGGTCTGGCTTTGCTTTCAGCCATTGAAAAGCATCACAACAGTAACAATATGACTGAAACCTTCCTCTTCCACTGCAGGGTCACTCACTGGAATTATATGCCTATGGACAGGCAGCACTAAAGATATGCCTCACAGTTTTGATTTAAGGTGACACTGAGAGCATACAGCTTTGCTTTCATACTCAAATGAAGCTTGCATGCTCTTTGTACAGTACACATGGAGCATGAAATCCCTGCTTTCTCAATGCCACACAACTGAAAATGGCTTCAAAATATAAAGATACTAATGTTAGCAACAAATATCTTTAGCAAGTCTTCCAGACATGGTTCCATGCTCAAAACAATTTAAAGTAAAGCTTGTTAAGGCACTTGCTTTTATGAGTTTTTTTTTTTACTGTACCTGGGCTTCTAGAGGGTATACACTGGGATTTAAAGAACATTTTACACTAATAAAGCTGCTTTCACATTGGGAACCACTGATTAAATTTTTAAACTGTATTATAAACTGAGCATTACTAATACCTTTTTGCAATTTGGTCACAGAATGCTGAAATTATATCTATAGGTATCTAATGTTAGGTTCTACACCTTTTTAAGTGTTTATATTGTTGAAGTGAACATCAGTGCACACTGTAGCTCATCAGCACCTCTGCAGAAGGAAAGACACAGAGGTCAGTGCCAGGGCTTCCAAGTCTCAATTTCTTGACAAAGACCTAAGAGGAGAACTTTGGATGGAATCATAACAAAATTCAAGGAAATCTAGAGTTATTGGCTTGCTTGAGCAAAAGATTCACATTCCTATAATTATTAGCTACCATCCTGGGCTTGGCCTCTTTGCATTGGCAAGCAGTGGCAATGCTCAAGGGGTTTTATTCAGTTCCAGCAAAACAGAAATAAAAAGCAACAGAGGACTTGCTGGAAAAAAACACCCTCAGAAGGTGCCACCCTCAATCTCCTGAGGCTAAGAGGAGTATTGCCATTATCTACAAAGAGTACTGAATTTAATTTGAAAACTTTTAAAGTCAGAATGAACCATTACCTTCACTGGTTTTGCCCAGGGAAAAATCAATTTAATGATTACTCTCTCTGTTCAAGACAAAACTTTTAATAAAATCAGCACAGCCCTCTTGTTTTGACAGACATTTTGAGGCTGACCAGCCCCCAAATCCCACCTGCCCATGGAATGCAAAAGCACAACCTACATTATTCTCAGTCAAGACTAAGTATTTAAGTATTTATCACTTAGTACCCCTCTTACTTAATTAAATATTTAAAGCATTTGAAAGTCTACAGCTTATTATACAGTTTTATAAAAATGTACTTACCAATGCCAGCACCTCTACAGTTGCCGTTATTAGAATCCATAGGGAAATCTGGCATGGATTTGTAAAATATGTGAAGAAATGTTAGTATTTTTAATATTGGATTATTTCACTACACATACATTACAATGTTTTCTCTTTCTCTAATACTTAATACATGGAAACTTAATAACTTTACTAGTAAACAGTTTGTAATATTCTAGAGGTCAGTCCAGTAAAGCTGGCACAATGTCTAACCCCAATTTCACCTGAATCCAGCATATCATGTTAAATGCTGAAGCAGACTAAATATCCCATTTGCATTGCTACAGACTGGCAGGTTTCAGACAAGGATTGACATTTATGCCATGAATTTTGATCACCTACAGAAAACACATGGAGTGTTTGCATTTAATTAGATGATGAAGGAGAAATTACTTTTGGGGATTTTTTTGATTACTCAGGAAATCAGATCGACCAACCATAATCATACTGTTGAAGCAAATGCCAAAATAAATGTTTCAGACCTTCCCCTCAGTTTAAAAACACACTGATTACTCTCAAGGACAGATAAGGAACAGAAGTTTAAAAGGGCACTATGCCCAAAAAACTACTTTCAGACATGTTCATAAGGGACTGTGTCCCACATTACTAAAATACATCATTTCAAACCTATTTATTAAATCACACAATTTAATGGGTTTATACATATATTTATGAAAAACAAGTATGTTAATGCACATAACCTTGAATGAGCTAAGGACAAAATAAATAAATGCAAGAGGAACAAGAATTGGGAGAGGCAGGACACTTTATTAGAATGACACATAAAATGGAAAAACAAATGAGCTTTCAAAGAAAAAGCCCTTCTTTAATTTTGCACACTTATTCATGTATGCTGCTCCTCCAGTTCTGGAATCTGGTATCCTGGAATCATCCTTCTTAGATTCTTACATAATCATGGAGGCAACGCCACTGCCTTTGCAATGTAGAACAAATGTAACAAAAGCTCCTCTCTTGCAGCCTTGAGCTGTAAGCTTTTGGCTGTAAGACAGCCCAGGACACTCCTGATACTTAGTACTCATGATGACTTTAGATGTGTGGATTAAATTATAAGGGCCAGGTATATTTATTTATTCATTTATTTATTTAATCACAAATTCTGTAAATACCTGTTTACAAGAAAAATAATGTTACTTAGCTAACCTTCTAATTTTGCCATCCTTGTTTTAAAAAAAAAAATTAAATTTCCACTTAATGAATACTTATACTACTCATAGCAACATGAAACTTCATTTACATAAATGAGGATGCAGCTAAATCACAGTCAGGGCAAGAGTAAAACTGAAAAACAACTCATTCTGTCACATAGTAATTAACTTTAAAAAAATTGGGACTTCAGGAATAATTATTCTAACCAACATAAAGAGCAAAGGGTATAGAAAATAGCATAGGAAGATTGAATAGATGCTCTTTTATATTCAATACCATGTTACTAATAAAACATCACATTTTCTTGCAAAGAAGGTTCCAAACTACCACAGGATCTTAGTTTATAGAGAAAAAAACAACATTTTTATGGAGCCAATCTGATTTTTGCAATCAGGTACTTCCATAGAACCTCTGCATCTTCACCATGCTGCCTTGGAACAAGTCAAATTTGTTACCTGACCCTTTCCCCAAGCAGATTCTTCCTTACATGTCTGATTTTATTATTCACCTGAGTTATTCTCGATGCATTAAGAATGCATTTTATATTGCATCAAATGCATTCTGGTACTCCACGATGTGATGGAAGAGGAATTTAAATAGCTTCCCTCTTGCAAAGGGTAAACAGAAGGACAACCACACTTCTCATTCTTCCCCTCCTGGGTCAATTATCTGTTGTCTTGTTCATTCAGCCAAGCTGTAGCTTTAAATCTACAATTCCTTCTGATGTGGTAAAAGCATAGAGAGAGTTCCATGGTCTGATAATCCTCCCATCTACTCCAAGGACAGACAAAAAGTCTGCAAAACCCTCCAGCCACCAGCCAGAGAGAGGTGGCCATACAAGCCTCTCTGTGTACCTAGGACTGGCCTCAGATGTTTCCCCACACTGAGCATCCAAAACCCCTGCAGAGAAAGCCCTCAGACTCACTGCCCCTCTCATTCAGATGCCTTGGCTACGTTCTCAGGTTTTCTTGAAGGCTACCTCCATATGACCAAGCCTGCTCCTCTGGTTTTTCATGTGGCCCAGCAAGCTAAAATTCCTACCAAAGCAGGTATTTCAGGGACAGTTTGTTCATACCTTCAAAGCACATTCCCCATTCCACCAAAATTGTTACTGGGGACAGAAAAAATCGTTATCATGGAGAAGACCAGAGAAGTATCAGATTAGATGCTTACCATCTTCCATCCACAGAAGGAAAAAGAAGCCCTGAAGTGCACTGTCCCTAACTAACGCAAGGATGGATCCAAGCAGGCATGACTTCACGTGCTGGAGCAAACCTAGCCCAAGCCACATTGAAATTACAACTCAAAATAAACCAGAGCCCAGTAAAGGGCTCACAGCCTTCCCTGGCCCATGGGGAGTACAATGCACATGGGTATTGGCTGAGGAACTGTCCTTGGAGCTCACACCAACACGAGGAAGACCAGTGAGCACTTGATACAGCCAGTGTAAACCTGGTCCTGCAAACAAGCATGGAACTGAGCTGCTTTACACCAGATGCTCCCACACACTCTTAGCTACACCACTTACTTTTAACCAAACTACAGCACACCACAACCTCGAGGCATCTCCTAATTCTGCACTGCCAGGTCACCTGTCCCAGCCCAAAACAGCAGTTTCCAATGAATGAGCTGTGTGTGCAGCCAGAGGAATTCAGACACTGTGTGCAGAGCACCCATGAATGGAAGTGTCTCCTGTTCCTGTGCCTGCACAAAGGTAGCAGGTCAGCCTGGTGGTCACAGCCATGGGTGAGCAAGGCAGGAGTGATCAGGTACCAATACATCAGTTCACAGCTCATTTCTGGACTTGGGAGGGCTTGGGCCAGGCAAGTGTTGAGCTTGCCTTGATGCTTATCCTTTCCAAGGCACTCATGCCTATTCATGGATGACTGGTTTCTACAGATGGACAGGAGCACTGGCTGATGGAGGGGACTGGTGACCTCTGCCACTGAATGACATCTCTCAGGAAAGCCCCCTCACTTCTCTGACCCTTTCCCCAGTTCAGCTCCCGCAGTCTGGTCCCTGCTTACCTACCAGACAGAAGATTGGAAGAGGGTCCAGGCCAGGCTAAAAGGACCCAGCTACTTGTCAGGTCTCGGGTGGGTGTGAGCACCCACCTAGGCCCTGTGAAATCCCAGCCCCTGTCCCCAGCAGCCTGATGGACAGAGGTCTCTCTCAACCAGGAGATGAGCACTGTCAAGACCTTCAGCTGTAAAGCAGACAGAGGCAGGAGAAAAAAGCTATTAAAAAAACCCCAAACAACTGACTTCCTATTGTTCCACTTCTCTTCATGGGCAAACCCTTTGCCAAGTTCTGTCTATGCAGAGCAATCTTTCTGAAATAAATACCTGTCAGTGATGGTTAGCAGGATTGCCAAAGAGGGGAATACTATCCGGAGATCCAATCCAAAAGTTTCCTATTAAATTTTGTTTAGGAGCAGGGGACAAAATCCAAACTGTTTTTTCCAATATGTCATCCTAATTAATTGCTTTTCAGAGGGATTCTATATTAAAAAAACCAAACCAAAACACTAACAAGGAGAGCTAAATAAAAGCCACTTACACAGCGAGTGTACAAAATAACAATGCCCACAACCACAGATTTGGAAGAGAAACAACTTGGTAATACCTAGTTTTGAGCAAACATCTTTCCTACACCACTGTTTAAATAAATAAAAATGGTAAAAGGCAGAGGAAGGCAAAAAATAACATGACCCTGATTGTCATTATGATTAAAGACTATGGCCCAGCTATTACTGAAGCCACTCCAGGCACTGTGCTCCAAAGAACTAAACCACAGCCAGTGGCTGCTGCTTGGGTACCTTCTTCAGATTGAGATATCTGTGAGCCCCATTAATTAAGAAACCCTTCCACAATGCATGAATTCATTGTCATTCACTTCAGCTATTAATACAGAAAGGATCTTTGCTGAGTTGGTTGCAAAAACATGCACGGAAAAGCCAAGTGATAGGAAAATTTATTCTAGTTAACATTTAATACAAAGAACTCAAACTCCAAGTTGTAGAGCAGCCAGCAACATGGCTGTCCCACATATTATTCCTCATAACAAATCCCACCAGGTTTTGATGACATTTAATGGCCCAGGTATTGACTAAATGCTTAGACTGTAAAATCCAGAGGACTCAGCCTACAAAGGCAGCAGAACTGTAGTGAGCGCCTAACACCATTGGTGGTACCTTCATTACTAAGATTAAAATTCTCTTATTTACTTCTCCTGCCCTGTTTCAGCCTGGAAGCTTGTAATAATTTTGTTATTTAACTGAGAAATGAGGCTGCTCCCAAGTTTCAGGCAAAGACCTAAACAAATCCCAACTTTATAAACAATAACCTGGGCATGACTGCTTGTCCTCAGCACAGTCTGTTACACTCCCGTAGCACTAAGCAGAGCTAGGCAAAGAGTTAGAACAAATTTGATCTGGAGCTTGGAAACCACTGTTTTGAAAATTAAGTTAATAATGCATAAGAAACAAGCCTGAGAAATGGCTTGTTCACTTCTCTTTTAAGCCTGCAATGCCAAATTAACATACTGGGTGACTATGAAGTCATCCAGAGAGACATGGAAGACTTGGGCAACATGGAGAAATCATGGGTTCACACATGATTTAAGAAAATAGGTGTCCCATTATGTGAATAATCTATAATTTTCTTTAATGTTTAAGACATGGTGGTTTTTTAAAAAAAAATTCAACGTTCTCCTTAGACATCTTATGATAGTTGACAGTTTGGGTGTTAACTACACATGGTTGATACCTTGTGATGTGGCTTCCTTCCCTTTTCTCCAACATCTTATTAACAGGCCAACACGCCTTCAAGCTATGTTCTTATCTAAATAAGATATGGTGAGACAACCTGCCTGACAGATCTGTCTTCCAATAGGCACAGTACCCATCACACTGCTCTGGTTTTGTCACTAGTTCCCTCTTCAAAATGGGAATAAACATTTCACTTGAGACATAAACACTCTGCTGGGCAGTAGCAGCCAAGGACACATGTTGAAGATGCTTTTTTAGTCAGCATCCCAACACCAACACTGGCCACTTATTACCTGCAAAACTAAAGACTGGTCCTGCCTCTGAAATTCTAGATTTGAGACAGTTTTGTCTCTCGGCAGTTCCTACTGCTTCACAGACCTAAGCAAGTCTGACAGGGCCCTGAATGAGGGAAGCAGATAATCTGACAGATTGGAGGAAGAATAAGCATATGCACATGAAGACTGCAATATATGGAGCACATGATCAGGACCTCCCAGAGATGTAACGGCTTGTACTAATGTCTGTAAGCAGAACCACTTTCATCTCCAAAAAGCCCAGGACAGGGATGTGGGATAAATGCCACAGGAGACTTCAGACATTAGCATGCACCAATCTGACACCTGGGGTGTTAATGCATGCTCCTTCATCCTCCATCCTGCATTATGATTTCTTGGATCCTCCACAAAAAGCCAAGTTATTCAGCATCACACTCGCCTCCAGAACTCCCACACCATGCCTGCAGCATCCCTCTGTTTTCTGGCTGTAAAGGAACACGGATGTTTCCCAAAGAGAATGAAAAAATCAAGAAACACACACTTCCCACATGTTTTAAGCTGGTCTCTGTAACTTGAAGAACTTAAGACCTCCCAGTCAGCACTCCCACTCAGGTTTTGGAGACCAGCACAAGCCCAGGAGGTGTGCATAGCTACTCCTCTAACTATTCACAGCTATTCCTCTAACTGAGCCCAAAACACAGCACTGTTGTCAACTTTCTCCATTACAGACACAGCACCAGCTGCTCACTCCTTCACCATGTCAGCAGCCCCTTGGTGCTGTGACAGGAAGTGTTTGGATCTTTCTCACCACCTGGACTCAAATGGAAAGAGGTCCCAGAAGATGTCTCTGGTGGACTGTGCCTCAACAGCTGAAAGTGAACTTCTTACTGAGATTTATCACAGATTTTACCAACCACAGTTCCTCCATATTTTGCAACAGTCACAGGCTACAGGGATGCAGGGAGTATAACTGATGGAAACTGGGCTTGTGAACCCAGTCTCTGCTCTGACAAGGGCTGACAAAACACTGACTACATCATCCTTAAGGCTGCTACCCTATGGAAGGGACAAGCCAAATGTTCTAATGATCACCAGCAATAATGCAGGAACTTCAGGAGGATAGGAAACAGAAGAACCCTGTTACAGTTAGCAAAAGAACGAAAGCAAAACCAAGATTTTACTTCCAAAGAATCCAAAAAGCCCCTTCTACAACAGAAAGCCACAAAACAATGGATTATATTTCTGCCCACTCTATTAGGTGTAGTTTACAGACAGCAGAAGGGGCTAGAATGCTTAGGAGATAAATGAAAGCAAATAAGAGCAGGGATTCTGCACACCACTCATCAGGCAGTTGGTTATTCATGTCTTTGACTGAGCTGCAATCCTTTATTTGGAGAATTGGATTTGAAAGTGTTCACCTTACCTCTTCCTAGAACAGGAATCCTTCCCTCTGCTTTCTAAAAGAACAGTTTTATTCCCTCAAGAAGGATTCTTTCAGTCTGGTGCATAATGCATCAGTTCAGAATATTCAGCCCAGAAATGAGAATGTCATCAGGTTCTCATTCACTGAAAGAGAGTTTTCATGGATCTGGCCCTGGAATCCCTCAAAGAGGTTATTGTACTGCTGAGGTCCTCAGAAATAGGTAACTCGGGGGCGATTTCAGCCAAGCTTCCTCCCTCCAGATTTGAATGTGATTGCTTTCAAATTGCTGCAGACCTGCCAAACCTTGCTCATGCTGGAGCCATTTTTAAGGTGGTTCTGAAAGCTGCAGAGAAAGGTGCTTGGTGGTCAAAATCCACATCTCCCCAACACTACCCCAGCAGGACTGCAGCGCTCAGAGAGCAGCAGCTGATGGCAAAAATAGATGATTGTGTCCATGGGCTGGGACAAAAAGCAGGAAAAGGCAAGAGGGAAGCAGTTAGAAGTTAGAAATAGCAGTAATGACTGGAGATATGAGGGTATGGAGGTTTCAAGAGGTGTAGAGGGTAAGAGAGTATAGTCAGAGATGGATTAGGGTTTGTCTGGCCTGTAAATAAATGGAGACAGAGAGCAGCTTACCTGGGAAGGCTGAGCTGGGGAGCACGGTCAGGAAACCGAAGCGTGATATTTTGTTAGGAGAAGAAAACAGGAATTACAGCATTTGGCATTACTGGCAGTGGGATACATAAAGCATTTAGTAGTGGGACAGAAGCACAGTAAAATACTGTGCTGAGCACAGCATGAAAAATCCCCCTTTCATTCCCAGGCCACTGCTGGGGGAGGACAGAGAAGTGAGATCCACTGCCTGTCAGTGGGCTCCCAAAACCCAGCACTGCAGCTGTGGACACTGAAGGAGACAGGCAGCAGCACAACAAGCTCGTGGGGTGCATGGATGCTGCTCTGCTCTGACCCCTCTGGTCTGCTCTCCCACCCCAGTACTGCTCTCCAACTCCTCTGATGGAGAGGTCAGGCAGAGCCACCAGCACTGAAACTTTGCATCAAAGGAAATGGTAGCCTGGTTTCCCCAGCAGCAAATGCTTTCCTGAAAATACACAGGAACCTTTGTAAAAGGTCAGAGCTCACTCGTGATAACCACCCACTAGCTTGCTTTAATTTCCTGTTCTATAGCTCCTTGTATTCAGTATCTCTGTGGTGCTCAGCTCACCACACTGGAGCGGTGTCCTGCCAACTCCTCCAGCCCAAAGGCAGCTGTGACAAGATGACAAGACCGGGATCCCTGAGTCACAGCAGGTTTGTAGCATGGTCTGAGCAGTCAGCAGTCCTCACGTGACCACGCAGAGATGCTCCTGCATCCGACAGCAGTGCTGGATGGCAGGCAGACACCCAGCACCAGGCATCCTGTGGGATCACAGTGAGCTCAGCTGGTGAAACAGGGTGCAGTGAGAAAGCTGAGCTGCTCCAGCAGCCCCTCTGAGGCCACGGTGGTCACACACCAGCAGGGCTACACTGGAGCTGACTCGGGCGCAGGAGGCAGCGTTTGGCTGGCTTCAGGGATGTTGGGAACAAAACACAACGGAAGGCTGCACCTTGCTACATTCCTCACCTGGCTATAGTTCTAGAGCCCAGGGACCAGCTGGGGAACCTGTGCTGTAACCTGTACCTTCGGTGATAACCACTGAGATGAGCATGTTCTCTCCATTCAGGTGAGTATGAACCACCACTGGCATAGAAGTGTCTGGGGAGACCCCGGCCCCCCAGCTGCTGCCTGGGGTTCCTCTGGGCACAGATCTTTCCCAAAATCTGTAGAGTGGTGGCCTTGTGTAGGAGGGGAGCAACCTGCTTTGGGAGGGAGCAGCTGAAGATGAGCACGGAGGAGCGGGGGGAGAGAGGGAGCCGGCAGCCTGGGGGCTGCCCCTCACTCGGGTGGCGCTTCATTCTCTGCCAGCAACCGCTGCCGAAGGATCCCCGAGGAGCGGTACGGAAACGCTTCCCGTTCGTGTGGAACGAGGGCTGTAGCTCCCACACTCGTACGCGCTCCCCAGAACGGTGGCGGGGCTGTCACTTGTCACACACACTCCGTGCCCAACGGCAAAACTTTTCCAGCAGCGATGCGGCTGCTAAAGGCAGAGAAAAGCCAGCAAAAGAGCAGAAGGGGCAAAGCAGAGAGAATGCGAGAAGAGCCGGAGGGGAGGCAGGGCTCCCGGGCCGGCGGGGCTGCCCTCCCCGCCCGCCGCCCATTGTCCCCGCGCCGGTGCCGGTCCCCGCGCACTCACCCGCGCCCTCGGCGGTGACGATGGCCTCGGGGGAGATGCAGACCCCGCGGTCGTAGACCGGCAGCTCGTCGCAGGCCAGGCTGTCGGGCC